>JAOCPU010000035.1:0-358790 GCA_035772785.1 Phlebiopsis flavidoalba | reverse complement strand
AAGTGCTTCTTCTTGAGGTGGCTGCGTAAGTTCTCCCGAACCTGTCGATACCTTATACGTAGCAGTCCCGCAGAGCTTGCAGGCACGTCGTAGCTCGTTCGATCGGGTGCCTTGGTTGGGGGATCAAAGAAAAGACGGAGGTCTTCGGTATTCTTTTGTGGGGCTACGGAGTCATCTGGACCTGGGGTTACCGCCTTCCGCTTTGCTTGCACGATAGAAGGCGTATTGGCCGCATTGACTGCCGGTACATCCGCTGAGGGGATGGGCCTCCCTGAGGGAACGGTTTCGACCGTAGACTCCGGGTCTGAAACTACGTCGTCGAGGTCAAAGGTTTCTCGATCTGAATAATCGGCTATCGATACGCGAGAAGGGCGCGCAAGTTAGTAAACCAATTCAGCGTGAGGGGACAAGACGACGCACTCGCCACTTTCTTTCCCTTCGAACGTCTCGATCCACGCGTTGCTTGAGAAGGGTCGGAGGCCTCTGAAAGTACGGACAGGGATGACTGGTCGCTCGGTGGAGGCCTGGTAGAGCGACGTTGAGTTTGGGGAGTTGGCGAGGAGCCCCGCGACGAAGACGTATCAAGCGCGTTATGGCGCGCCGCCGCCTTCTTCCTGGGTTTCGACATGATATTCGAGTGGGTGTGATGGGTCAAGGCAGGATATAGCGAGCGACACTTTATACGCTCCTAAATCAATGAGAAATATATATATAGAGAGAGAGAACGTCGCGCGGTTTTGCTTCCGGCGGCAGATTCGCAAACTTCGCGGTTCCGGACGAATGGAGCTACCTTGCGAGGGCTAACAAGACTCGGGATGCTGATCAAATGCGCATCGAGACGGTTGAGGGCAAGTTTACTCACCTGTTGTGCGATGCCGAATGCTCGTAGGAAGGTGCAGATCGAGCGACCGTATCGTTTAGTAAGACAGGTGAATTTGCGGTGCAACCGAGATGCCGCAATGCAGTCGTTGTCTTTTCGGCGAAGTTCTTCAGGCCTTGCTGCAAGATCCGCTATTCCTGAGTATTGCATTGCGCCGTAAGTCCTTCATGCGGCCTTCGCAGACCTTTGAACGGGCTATCGCCATTCAAATGCGACATCTGCCAGCTCCAAGATACCGACGTGAATAGTGCCAGAACACTACGACGCCTTCTTTAGAAAGCGTGTTTGACATACCGTGTAAGGGCGGACGCGTTATCCGAGCTGGCTCATTGTAGCCCCGGAATTCGCGCGGGACACGCAAAGGCGTCGTCTAAAAGATACTCTGATCGGTCTTGGTGCGCTGCTCTACGTGCCTTTGAAGGGCTATATGCAAGCGGCACGACATCCTCGCGGGTCTCAATTTTGTTCAGACTTGTGCTGGAGTTTACACGTTGTACCTTATGGCGGTATTGCGTCCCACGCCGACCATGTGGGACTGCCAGTTTTTTTTTCTCTTTCTTTCTTTTTCTTCATTCTGCTGAGTTCTACGTAATTGCGCTAAAGGCCGTAAACTCCTTCTTCGACGCTTGACTATTACCCGAAAGCAGGCAGGGTTACCAATGAAATCTCCCGGATCAACGCGCGGCATACAATCTTTCAACTATACATGTACACAAAACCCTTAACCTACGCGAGCAGCGTTGCATAATGTCTCTCCAGCTTTTGATACGTCTTCATTTGCGTTGGACAGACTGGGGCTCGGGTGGGTCTCCACTAAGGGGAAGGGTTTGACACAGATTTCAAAGTCCTTGTGCAAAGAACGTACTAGTAACGGGCTCTGGTACATTATGCAGAACGTCCATGAGATGAATCTTGCGTACGTTATCCACCAGGCCCTGAAGGACGTTGACATTGTATGTCACAAAGGTGTTGAGTATACGAGGGCGTAGCGTGAGATGTCATCTCACCGGAATAACTGCTCTCAGAAATTGCGATAAGATGGTCATCTCACGCTGAAAGTCATATCCAGGACGGCAGATGAGGTTCATGATCAGCTCTGCAAAGAGCTTTAACACGGGATCCGTTGAACGGCGCATGAGGATGTAGGCGGCAGCGATGTTGCGTAACGTTGATTGCACTCCCTCATCAAAAGCATTTTTTCTGATACAGACTCGAAGCCGGGCGACCGTGTCCGCCAACAAGTCAGCGACGGAATACTCCTGATATACTAGTCAGTCGCAACTGAGGAAGACAAACGTAGAATTTCATACAGGAGATGATAATATGAGCCCAGGGTTCAGGGCAGCGCAGGAGCACCCACTCCTCATTATCGAGAGCAGCGACCACGTCCAAAGGCGTGGAACACAATAGGGGGTCGAAGGGAAACCATCAGTGGGTGTAATCATGGTGGACTGCTGTATATTTTACAGCGGCAATTGCTCCCCGACAATATGCTGTTTGAATTCGTACGACCAGCATAGCAAAAAGACCAGCTGTAAGACTATGCTCCCGTGGGAGTTACTCTATACAGGTTCGGGCCCCACTGACAAGCTTGGGAAAGACGCGGAGCGTATAGCTACCATAAGGGACGCAAAGAAGGGCTGCGACGCTGTGGCAAACCCCGTCCACATGGACGCAAGAACTCGTCAATTATGCTATGCCGAACTGGCGTAGAATCCTTCAGACGTCGTCCGCAAGGCATGCTCCGCCGAGATTCACCCCAGTTCATGTGGGTTTCTTCGCGAGAAGTAAAAGCGGAGTCGGTCCCATGATGAAATATTTTGAAGGCGTCCGCAACTTCGATCGTGGTGTGGTTTCCCGGCTCCCATGAGCGCGTGTAGGTAACCCAATCGATAAAGCCAAAGCACGCCGCCAGGGTTGGGAGCATGGATTGCCTCGCTCATTTCCGCCACCGACGGTTTGACCGCCAAGCCGGGCTCGCACATGTCGTCGGCGACTAGAAGGTATTGGCTGAGAGACCCACATGCCGGCGGTGAGAACGTTTCCTTTAGTATCTTCAGCGCAAACTTCCCGCGCGTCGTGGAGTTGCGATCGAGTAGTCGCGCGGCGGAACCGGAAGGCGGCAGTGTTTGCGCGCAATCGACTTCGCGGAGTCTGTTTGCCCGAATTGCAAGTACATTACGGAGAAAGATGGATATGTGTGAAGAATGGCATCAAGAGAATCTCTAAATCCAAATTAGTGTAGATTAGTCTTAATCTTCTTTACATGCCACTTTCTTGGAGTAAACAGATAGCTAATGGCACTAAATTGCTAATCCATTAATTTGCTCCTATTCATGTACTTTTTTCTCACTTATTGAGGACTAACTCACTAATCCACTTGTTTCTATCTTTTTTGACATTAATCAGTTGATCTGTGACTTTCTTTGCTCTAATTGGTTTCTTTATCTATTGACCAACTTATTGGTGCCTTAAAGTCAGCTTCTTTACTGTTAAAACATTATTCCACTATCTTGAGGCTTATAAGTGGCTTTTCAGAGCTTTCTTTAGAGTTAAAGGCTTGTTTCACACTTTCTCCAAGCTTAATAACTATTCTACTCAATAGCTATCTGGTTCCTATTCAAGAATTAAATAGAGGATAATCAAGTCTTTATCTGCTAATCCTTTCACAATGTATTATCTAGGGGCTCAAATGCCACTTACACTACAGTATACTATTATTCTACAATCTTGTAGAAATTTACTGCCTTGTTACTCTCTAACTATGCATTAGTCTACTTACCAATTAAATTACTTATATCTAACTCTCATGCATGTATTCAGTGTCCACATAACATAGTGCCACTAGGTTACTAGATAATCAATATACAACCCAGCCTCCCAGATCAAATGACCCCTTGCTTGAGCTTCATTGTTACTTGAAAGCAATTATTGTATGCAAAATAGAAATCACTATGGCTGCTCAGTAAAAGTCAATACTACTATTCACACACTACTATTCACACAGCATAAGTACATTGATACAACAAGCTCTATGGATATGTGGCAACTGACATTGGTGTAGATTAAGCAAAGATTCCCTGTGATGCTATAATGCACGAGGTTAGTGCACAAGAGCAGGGAGGTTGTCAGAACCACACCAATGCTTCACAAAAATGCGCCAAGTCTGTGGGCGCTTGCACTGTAACCGCGCGGTGACTTGTCAGTGGCTCCCCAAGACCGTTACCTACATTTCTCTTGCTTTGCTCATGGAATACATAACGTTCACCAGCCTCAGTACCCCTTTCGACTCGAATCTGGTGAGTCTCGATGTGTCGACGCGTCGTTTTTGTGTCGTGCGCGCAGCGCACGGGGACTTGCCGTGCATTGACCTAAGGTCGAAGCGCCCACGGTTCGGCTTCGCTCCTCCGCCATCGGACGTCGTTTGCAAGCACGACGGCTGTCCCACACACGCACAGGGGTCTCTTACGAGACCTCTGATGGTATCTCTCTCCCCAAACTCCCCACTCTTTCCCAACTGCGCGCGCTGCCAAGCTCAAACATCGCCGTGTGCCCGACTCGCGCCCACACCGGACCTCTTCATACCGGCGAGCCGACCTCGAAGACCCCGAACAAGGACCAGAAACGCTACCAAGAGCGTTGGGGACGGCCGGGGGGAGGTATGCTTGGCACACGAACCCGGCCTCCTGACAGGATGATACGAGCCTGCGAGCTCCGCAGCATATCCGGTGAGTGATTAGAGCACTCCGAGTACACCTCCATTTGACGACACTGTCGTGTATGTACAAACGTTTCCTAGTCGCAAAACAAATACCATGCCGCTGGTAGAGTCGCCCTCTCGATTCTCTTGATCTCGCTATCCTCGCTCTCTTTCTTCTCGCGGCCCGCCGGCCCCGCCTTTCCTCGATGCCCGCACCTCACGCAGCAAGTCTTCGCCCTCGCCCTCGGCTTGGCGCCCGCACCTGCCTATACTTGATGGCCATCAAAGCCCCCACTGGTGAGCGGAGGGTACTCCTCTCGATTTTGCGCTCGCACGCACCCTGTATCTCGCGCAGCGTCCCCACACCTCGTTGAGATGTCGCCACGTGCCGTTCTCAACACCCCTCGTCCTTCTCAACTACACTCCCTGACCCTTGGCGCATGCCCTTTTCAACGCACGCGCCCCTCGACGCCTTCCAGGAGTCTCGGTCCACACCTCAGCCCTCGCCCATCTCGATATCCAGACCCCAGCCCTGACCGACACACACCATGCGCGCACGCCTCTGTTCAACACACTTCCACCTGCGCGCACAACTTTTCGACACACGCACACGTCCCAGTCCTCATCTCCCTCAGAAGCCCCAACCCTCAATTCTAACCCTCGACGCTTTATATTTTCGCTTGCGCTCTGCATACGCCATCCCCCCTCTGCCCTGGACCCTCTCCTCCGCCCTGGCCCTCACCGTAGTAGCGGCATCCTGGCACTGCCCTTTTTTGACGCACACACCCCAGCTCTCGTCCTCCTCAACGCCATCATGTTTGCCCATGGCCATGTTCTCCTCCCGACGGCCTAAGCCACGGCCTCACCTTCATCTCCACCTCCGCTCTCGCCATCCTCAAGACCGGAACATACCTGCGAGCGCCGCGCGGCCGTGGCTCACTATCCATTCGACTGTGCACCGCCGTAGCCGTGACCACTACGCGCACGGCTAGGCACGATGTAAGTACGTTTTCCACTTGTCAGCTGAACTGCCGTATTCACACACATAGTATGAAAGTTTTAACGGGGCATGCTAGTGTCCTTGGTCATTGCACCTGGTGCGTGTCCTTTGACTATGACAAAGGACATCTGCGCACATAGCTGTGCTTGGGATCAGTGATGGTTAAGTAAAAATTCTCTCTCAGTCATGTGTACACTATGTTACTACATATAAGTATGTATGTAGTACCATAGATGATAATATACATCTGTTTTAAAACATCAGAGACCATGCTAGATGCCTGGGCCATGCCAATACCTACTATATGTAAGAATATAACACATTGAAAGATGTGAATAAGTTGAAATATAAGAATATAACACACTGAAAGGTGTGAATAAGTTGAATAGCTACTTAGCTATATGTTAGCCTCAAATTACCTGATTAACAGGATAGTCTGCAGAAAGTGCCAAAAAAGTGTCAAATTAGTGAGCTGGTAGTGCCAAAATTAATGAATCAACTATCATAAGAGGACTGAATTTCCGGGAGAATTAATGCTAATTCACTAATCCACTATTTCTCTCAAGATTAGTGTTAATTGGTGTGGATTAGTGTTAGGGGTTTCTCGAGATGATCACAACCTGGTTTTTTGAACCACATTTCATTTTTTTTTCCTTAAATCATCATTTCAGGTCATTAAATAGATGGTTATTATTTATATGGTTTTATTATAAATTAGTTAAAAATGCGCAAAAAATCAAAATAGGTCTACTTACTATTATATATTTATATCTCTTGTAAATTGAAGATATTTTGATTGAATAGATTTACCTTTATACTGGTGTTACATTTTTTACCTTGGCAAATTAAGAAAACTCTAAATCCTTTACCATGGCAAATCAAGATATAAACTACAATAGTAATAGATATTCTGATAATCTAAATTGGTATATTTTTTTACAGTCATCTATTACACTATATTATTATGTTTCAGTTATATTAGATATTAATATCACAGCTATTTTGCAATTTGACTGTTTAAATAAATAAATTGGCTATACAGTGGCAATATACATTTGTAATATATAATATAGATTAAAATAGAATAGATCAGGGTTTCATACACTATATATCATATAGTAAGTATTTAGAGTATAGACACAATTTAATAAACAACAAACTATAAAAAAATACACTAACATATATATCAGCCTGTTATTAGATAAATTCTGCCCTCTATTTAACTTTGACTAAATGAAATAGATGGCGGGATAACGCCGGAAAAACTCAGCAATAACATGCAAAGAATATAAAAATGCACTGATAGTATTGGGTAATCCTTAAATGGCCAAATAATGAACAAAAAACACAAGCGATAACATGTTAATACTTAACAGATTATTAATAGGCAAACAGTAGCTTTGAGCTTGATAAGATAAAACCATATCACAAAACAATAATTAAATAAAAAGACAGTAATCAAATAATAGGGCAGAAAAATACAAAAAATAAACAGAAAACAGCCAACTAATGGATTAATAATAATTATCAATAGAATTTTTCTTGATATCTTTGGAAGAACAAGGCATCGCTATAGTTTATTTGACATCATGATTGTAAAAAAAAATAGGTTGGATGTACTTGCCCAGCTTACCAAAGTGCTGAGTCATCTTTAATGACTTAGCACACAGTGCTTAGCCACTATTTTGCCCATTTGAAAATCGTTAGTACATCTTTGTTAACTCATTATCTTGAAGGAGACTTCTTTTATCTCACACACAAAAAAGGACTTTTTTGTATATAGATAGTTATCGCTATTTATTATTATGCACCAGGATTTATTATGTATCTATATTTTTCTTGTGGCCCTCAAAAGTATTGCACAGTTAATTATTTATATAAAATGGACAGTATAGGTTAGAATTCACAAAACTGTAAAAATAAATAAATAAATAAATAAAAAATTAGCATAATTTTTTGTCATACTTGATAAATGCCCAAAATTTAGGGCAAAATTAAATTTCTTCCATATTTTTTGTCTGCCAAACCTGTAACAGAATTTTGCCCTTTGCCAATGTTTTTGTTATATTTCTACTATTACCAAAAACTAAGCTATCCAGTGTATAATGTTATTGCAAGTCAAAATTATTTCAAGCATCCTCTTTTGATTTGTTTATTTTTTCTAAGGCAAATTTTTTAGCTTTTAAAATAACAATATAGCTAGTATTTCAATTCTATTATAAAAATCTTGTAATAATAATTATACTAGCATATAAATCAGTAAATTCATTTAAATGACTAAAATTGGTAATTTCAATAGTACGCTTATAGGATTATTATAACTTTCTATTATTTTTTTATTGTCAATATATTGAAAAACTAGTAAACTTTATTAAATACTATAGCTTTTGTATAATATAATTATTAGTTTGTACAAACTTTTTATTTGTCTATAAACCAATATTTTGTAGTAGTCAAAAATGAGAAGTTATAAGAGATTAATCAAAATAACTTTACAAGAATTTTCTTTTTGGTGTCTAATATTGCAAAAAAAAAATGATTGTGCACAAGATTTGTTGATATTTTTGTTACTAATTTCTCCTAGCTTTTATCACTGGGTGGCCTGGCCCATTTCTTTGGTGGCAGAAACGTGACAGGATGCGGTGAGGGGGAGCAAAAAATCCGGTATCGTTTCCGACGCTTGCAGATTCTAACAGTGATCAAATTCCGTGTTAGATTCCTTGTGCCTGCAGGAATGTGACAGTGATGTCATACCGTTTTGGGCCGTTTTGCGGGTAAAAAAGTCGCGCAGGACCATGAAAAAGCGCGGATATTTTGGTTTGATTTCTGTCAGATTTGATATGCGCCCAGAGTTTAGGGCGAGATCAAATCCCTTTCACATACTTTGTCCGCCAAGAACCGTGACAGAATTTTACCCCTTGCCAACGTTTTTTGTCACGTTCTTTCACCACCAAAAACGAGCCACCCCACCCCAGTGTATTGTACTGGTATGACTATTTGTTCACATCACATATCATAAAAGATATAAATAAGTCTCAGACAAATAAATGTCACGCATTATAGTGAAGTTGTAAATTATGGTCTGTTAGCGTAATTAGAGCACTTAGAGCATATTGCCTTTTTTTTAATCTTCTAGTGGCTGCCTCCTTTTCCAGCCATTTCAATATAGAGCCAAAATAGCAGTCACACTGCATTAAAAAATATAAAGGATAATAGTTCTATTGCTCGCTGTTGCTATATTGCAGTCTATCAAGCAACTGACCTAAAAACTAGCCCAAATAGGTGCACTGATATCATACATCATACAAAGTGCAAAAACTGTAAACTTACTTGTATACACAACACATCATATGTTACATAGCGTGAATAAATAGTTGTGCTAATACAGTAGTATGCAGTCAAGAGCTATTTTTCAAGCAGCTCTACTTGTTAAAATATGTTATTATAACTAGTTATCAAAGCATTTTTCATCTATAAGCCTTTTTATTGTTATAAAAATTATATTATTATATTTGCATTGATAATATATTTTAATAATTTTATTTAAATTTAGATGGAAGCTAAAGTATAGTCTTGAAGCTTAAATATAATAGATAATACTATAAAGTAATATAGAGAAATAGAATATAGATCTAAATCAAAATTCACTATAATCAATTTATGCAGGCTATCAGATAGATATTTCCAAAAGCTTACTTTGTCAATTGCTATTAGAAGGTCCTTTTTCTGGGATATATTTATATTTACCAGTGTATCAACAATATTATAGTAGTATGTAGTAGTATGTAGCATTATATATAGTAGGCTATCTTTAGTATTAAATTCCAAAGTTGACAATATTGTCAAAATTCTTTTATACTTTCATTGCTCAAACTTTCTCAAGTATCTGCTATACTTAGCTTTCACAAGGACACACTAGCAAATTATGTTACTGGCTCTAAGTTACCTTTGATAATAGAGGAAGTGGCCTGCAGAAACAACTTCTCAATTGCTGTTATGCCCTTCACAACCCCAGACAAAACCACCTTGACTCTTGAGAGAATCAGATACCAATTGTTTTTCTATTCATCTTATTTATTTCTCAGTGTGCTTTAGATAAAGCATAGATTTGATAATGATGTTTAGTCAGGAACTACAGAGATGGCTGTCCGTTGGTGCCATGGCTCACAACAAGGTGAGTCTGGGCGTCTGAGTTTGGCTCATCGGGATAAAGCTACAGGGCCATCATTAGTGCTGGGTGTGTGCAGCAGGATACCACATCATGCAAAGGACCAAGGTTAACCAAGGCCCCCCGGGAACCACAGCCACAAGGAGACATCTGCCCTTGTGCATTGCATTGGTGATCAGTAAGAGAAAAACTTACGCACCTTTCCGGGGTTGAAGAGCCCATCAGGATCAAGCGCCTGCTTGAGGGTCTTCATGAGGCCCACCCGTACCAGCACCGAGCTCGTCGTACAGGTTATTCGCGCTTTCCTATCCCGACTCCGTGTTCACCTGTACATGTTCCGTCAAGCCGGATTGCACGCTCAACCATGCGGTGAACGAGCTCGCGCGCGGTGTCGAGTTCCGCATCTGTCTTGAAGAGTAATAATGCATGGGAAGTTACACTGCACGCACAAGTCAGGCATAAACAGAGGAAGCAACAAGCACCACGCACCGTCTCCGACATGACCTACAATTGTACAAACAAGCCCACTACTCTCGATATCGGCTTTGGTCTCGAGCACCAGCTGCGGGAGACGACCAACGGGTACACACACGTCCGTGCTCCATCCGCGCGAACCCGGAACCAGCGCAAGGCCGCTGTAGAGTGCGTTCTTGCGGTCCGCCCACAGCGCGGTAGCCTCTTGATCGTTCGCTGCGAGCGCAAACCCGGTTCCGCCGTGCTGCTCGGCTATCGTGCGGCTGATTTCAGCCGCCTCTTGGAGGGACGCGGCGGAGGGCCCCTGAAACTTGAGGAACAGGGAGTCTTGTTCCGGCCATTGACGGAGGGACTGGCCGTAGAGGTTCGTCGAGCGCATGAACTCGTTATCGCACAGCTCGATGCACTCTTTCACACGAGGATGTCAGTGCCAAGGGTAGACAGCACAACGGGACTGGAAACGTACGAATACCGACACCCGCGTTGACGATCTCGCGCGCAGCCTCGGTTGCACGTCGAACGTCCGGGAACTGCACGACCGCGACCGTCGTGGGGAGTACAGGCGCAAGCTTGATTGTGACTAGCAGGCACGCATTAAGTTTGGGATGTACATGACGCAAAGTGAGAGGCGTACCTTCGGTAATGATACCGAGCGTGCCCTCGGCACCAAATGAATAGTTTTGTCGTGTCGAATCCGGCAGATGACTTGCGTGAACGCCGGCGGGTCTTGATGACCTCGCCTGAAGGGAGAAACGACGGTCTGCAACTGTCAGCGAGGTTCGTACTCAAGCAGATGAAGACGGCGCACGATGTTGAGGAACCACTCGCCCTTGGCTGTGCCGTACCGTACGGCGTTCGCTGCATAAGGCCGCGTGAGCTGTGTGTATGCAAGGGAGGAAAATCTACCCACTGCCTGAGCAGCCCGTGCTGATCATCCCGCCAATTGACGCACCGGGCGCAGGGTCAATCTGCACCCCTTCAGTCTCGTGCACACGAAGGTAAAATCATAGGACGAACAGGAAAGAACAAAGGAAATACCGCGGCGCTTTAGTTCGGCGTTGATGTCCATCCATCCAGATTCCGGGTTGGCATACCAAGTCCGGAGTCTTCTTCTGTGGACCGACAAGCATATGCAAGCGTCCATACGAGTCCACACCGGGCAGTTGATCGAACGGAAATTCGTCAGAGAACAGGCATGAATGAATCATAGGCAGATGATAGCAAGGCAAAATCAGTCAGTAATGTTACCAGCACAGTGTGGCAGGCGACTGACCGTGAATCTCGAGTATCTGTCCATGCGGCTCATGTCGACACAGATCGCGCCGCCAGGTGGGGGCACGCCAATGACCTTCAAGTGACGTGCCGCCCCCGTACGTCGTGATTGGAACCTTGTGTTTCCGCGAGATATTCACGATCTTCACGACGTCTTCAGTGGAGAGCGGGTAGACGACGACTGTGGGCGGTGAGCCTGTTCGATCCACGAATTTCGCGTAAGTACACAGATGCGATAGCAATGAAGGCGGACGCACCAGGGTGATAGTCATTCTCGCTATATCCGTGAACGTGTAGCACCTCTGGGTCCGTCGAGACCTCTGTCCACATCTCCCAGCGCGTCTTGCAGCTCTTTGGCGAGGTTCTCCGAGCTTATCTTCACGCTCGTCCCGGCTGGTGGATCTGTTATTGGCACGTCCGCCCTACTCTCTCCAAGGACTACGCTTGTGGTGATGGGGCTGCGTGAGAAGCCGAGGATGAAGAGGCGTAGTTCAACCAGAGACCGGTGAACACGACTCCGATGCCTGTGCCGAGCAAGACGTGACCGAGACCTTCGGTCTTCGTGCCACTACTCGAGTACGCCCTCGCGCTTCCAAATGTTCTCGTAGGTGCGCGCGCACGCGCGAGCTGAGATAGACGCGTCGAAAAGCGGTACATTTTGAGTTGGACCAGGGCACAGCTGCTTGTCAACGGAAGTTATGAAGTCGCGTCCGAACTATCTCTTCTTCACCGCGGAGTCGAACGCGGAGAGATGGAAGGTCAAGGGGGGTCGCCGAGCGGGATGGAAAAGGTTGGAAAGAGAAACTCGGAGCCGAGGAGCCGACGTGGGAGCGCGACACAGCAAGGGCGGGAATGAGGAGGCCAGGAGGGAGGGAAAACGCGTCAGATGACGCCTTCGCAAGCGGGAGGTGCAGGTTCATTCTCATGAGTGTCGGCTCTTGGGTTCGAGGTTACAAGTAATAGGCTAGTGCGTTGTTGTGAATATAGCTACACATGGTAGCACGAGTCTCGAGTACGGATACTCACCAGAGACAGGGCCGACGACCGTCGTGGTAGGTCGTCAAAAGGCGCATCAGACCGTCGCGTGGCCGCCGTCGCGCGCACGATCATGATCCGCGGAGTTTTGAGACGAGAAAGGCGACTCTCCCTACTACGACGAACTACTTTCGCTTTCATTATTTTGACCGATGGTATGATGACGCAGGCAAATCGCTCTCTATTCAATCGACGCCCTCAACGACAACACTCTGCGGTCAAATTGGAGCTCTTCGGATTGAAATTCGCATACTTCCTCCAACCACTGCCGTCCCTTGACCGTCCCGCCATTACCCCACGCAGAGGATGCAGTCACTCGTTGCAGTGTCCGCCTAGATAGAATCTCGTTACGGCTCATTCTGGTCTATTTGTGAGTCTCATTTCACTCAACCAACCCTCCTCCCTTGTCTAAGTTATAGCTTCACGATAGGATTCTAATGTGAAGACTGCTCGAACACTCACGTGGGCAGTATCCCCCAGTTGCCCAGATATTCTGAGGCTTCACTATTGCCTCGGATGGACGGTGAGCAAGACGAAGATCTACCGAAGGTATGTTATACTGGGCATCATAGTGTGATCTCTCTAGTGTAACTAGAGTCGGTCTCAGAAGGATTGTCCAAACCTCTCGTTGCTGCGACCGCATACCATCGAAATGCTCAAGATTCAGAACGGTCAAGCTCGCACCGCTGCGTTATACTCTACCAAAAACCTCGGCGAGCTTCTCGATTCACATGCTACCAAGGAACGCTGCGACGTACCATACGCCTCTGGCAACATTCCACGTATCTCTGAGCACCATTGAAGGTGGAATCAATGTCATTTGGCGAGAATGCTGCGACGGCGGGTCAGATTCACACGGTTGGTGGTCACTTCCAATGTTCATGCTTGCCGTGGTCCTTATGATGTTCCTGCAGGTTCTACAGGCTAATACCTACCATCCAGCTCTTCCAGTCAACGTCAAACCCCTCGACTCCAGGGAGAAACACCAGATGTGCTGATAGAGCGAGACTCGTCAGCTCTTTGACTCCTCTCACTCGTTGTAGCTTCCCGCCGCTACGCTCGCAGTGGCCTGCAATGCACTGCTACATCATTACGCCGCCCGCCCGAAGGAAGGACAAGATGCTATGGGCCCGCGCGCGAACTCAACATTGGCGACCTCGTCGTCATGCGGAGTGCGACACCGATCGACAGTGGGGAATCAAGGCGCAGCATGGCTCATTGCTGGGATTATGACAGGTACGCCTACAGCTGCCGATCCCGTAATGATCGTACGCTGAGTGAGATAGGACCCCTGACAATGGGGGAGGAACCCATACCCGAAGATTTTTTCAAAACCGCCCCAGATATACGGACGGAAATCGCGCGATTCGGGCCAGATTTGTACGGACTTTCGACAGCGTCCGGCCTGCGGCCGGACCAATGTACGGACTCTGGCGACGGGTTGTCAGTACGACTCTACTTACCCTCATCACTAATTTACTTACCCCATCACCAATTTCCTTACTCGCGAAACACCCATCAACGCGCGCGATGAGCCCTCGCTCCTCCGATCTGGCCCCAATTCTTTCAAAGTCAGATGAAGGACCGTAACACTTCTCCTGACTCATATTCGGACGCCGACGACCTGGGTGCCATACGGACTTGGGGTCGGCCTCCCCCCAGGTCCGGCCATGCGTATACGGACGGACGGGTTGGCATCCGGACCAAAATTTGGCCTCCGTATGCGGATGAGGCGACGGCTTGGCGGGGCCTGCGGCCGCCAAATTTATACGGACGCCGGGATGGGTTCCCCCCCTATTTGTCAGGGGTCCTAGGGAGATGCGTCAGGTTTTGATGTAATTATACGCCCGAACCTCTGTGCCTTGCCCCGCACGACCTGAGCGATCTGCAAGTCCAGGCCACACGAACGCCCCAGACCACGAACCTCAGACTCGCACTCGCATCACCGCAGTCAGTGATAGACGTGCCATATGTGGCTCCCACACTTGCCTACGCCGACTCGTATTAACGCGTACATGGCGATGCGGATCCTGTGTTTGTTCCCGCGGAACCCTTACCATTGAATACGACATCGATCGCGGCGCCCCTTCTCTTTCCGACGTAAAAACGATGGCTTATTCACCGTTACCAAGACCGGAATTGATGGAGGCGCATGCGTACATATATGCGGGAGCCCGCAAGCAACCTGCCCCAGGACAGGATATCCCAGCGTTGACCGCTTTCTTGTGAATCGACTTCCCTTTGCCGTTCTCCATCCACACCAGCATTACGATGCAAATTCCCTTTATTCTGCTCACACGCCATGCTCCTGCCGCTGCCCCTCTCTCGCCATTCCGTTGCATTTCACTCCACGCGACCAGGCAAACGGCGCCGCTGTCCCTGCTCGATCTCAAGGGCCTCTTCAAGGAAATCGCATTCAGCGGTGCACGCACACCATCGAATAGTGATGTCGTGCAGGACCTGCGCGAAGGCTCGGATGGAAGGTGAGAATCTTTTAAAGTGTATAATTGGTATAAAAATCTGACCCGCATAGGTTTTAATGGTTGGGACGGTGTATCACGCTGTCAGCAGAGGCGAGGCGACGCTAGCGTAGCGAGCTGGTAAGTCACAATCCCTTCAGTCAACCGGCGTACCCATATTAATATCTCGAAGAACTAGAATCAATTAAATCCATTTTCTGCCCGTATGTTCCGCAACATGTATCGAAAGAGGTGGCATGTATCAACGGTTGAAAATCCTTATTGGTTGGTCATCCCTATCAGACTGGAAATGAGATTCCCGGAGGCGGTATAGAGCTAGCGATGTACCCGTCAAGGGACCCAGGTCTCGACCGTCGGAATTAGCTTCAAATGTGCTCATGTGCTGCGGGCTACCCGGGCTTCGTTAACTCAGGTACTAGTCCGCCTATCCTGCTTCTAGCTATTGGGATCCCGCCATGCAGGTGTAGGTTGCTACGGCCGGTGAGCTCCTCGTCAAGGTTCATCTAACGATGTTAGCTTCCAGGACTTCGCGAAAGCTTGTATGAAAGGTGAGAAATTGGCGTTCAGTTACGGTCGGCGGGAGAGCCTGATGTACACAGATTCTTGAAAAAATGGTGATCTCGGCGACGACCGACGCCGGTAAAGATGATGCTGGCCTGGAGCACACGTAAGTCATCGCCAACCTGCCTAACAAATGTTCTCCATATCAAACCTCGTGAAAGGCTAGATTGATTACTCAGATTGATGTACTCCTGGGCCCACATGTATTTGCAAGTGAAGATATGCTATCAAACACCTCGTTCAACTTATTGCGGAAAGGGGCAAGCAGCGGACTGCTTTAAGGCGGAAAGAGTAAGCGAATTGCTCTATAAGGCGATGGTCTGCGGCTACATCTGACTGTATATTTATTCGCTGGATTAATGACGACTTCGAGCCGCGAACGTGCCCAAGCTCACTCCGGGTCTGATATCCACTTGCGGGGTATTACACAGGTATCATTCAATCTAACGTTATTATTCTTTTGGTCCCGCCTATTGGATTCTCGTTACCTGATGCTATAGTAATGTTACGTCTGGTGAGTCTGTCACGCAATCTCAATCTAGTATGATCTGGATGGTCATTGCAGATTCAATCAGCAATCATGGCCGTAATAACCGTTGGCTCGAGCCACTTCATCCTTGTGGTACACTGCACCCAGATAACCTTCCCAAATCCTGACCGAGCCCATCCCGAGCCCTGGGTCCATCTGAAATGACGGTTAGGATACTAACACCCCATAGTTGCGACGCGGATGGGAGATCTATCGGCCCTCAATGGACCTATCATGATCTATGAGTTACCAAACTTGCGTACTGATCGCTCATCCACTAAGGCGGTAGGGCCGGGTCTCATCTTCATGTTCATATGCGTCGACCAGATTTCTTGCTGTGACTGTATCCAGGGAGATGCGGCTGCAGCCCACTGCAGTTGACTAAGTAAGCCCCTTCCAGTCAGCATCGTGGTAAGTGCAAATCAAGGACAGCGCTTTGTGGCCAAGGGCAGCAGAAGTGTCAGATTGCTGCTGATTAATTTCCAAGCAGAGCCATGACTAGCACTGTTTGCGCACTTTATGCTGCCTGCATGCACCGCTCAAGATGACTGTCACTATATATATAGCTCCAGCTTATCTGTTGATCTGCTTTTCCTACCAGCTCCGGCCAGCCGAGTCGTCCAACCCGACCCTTTTTTGCGCGGTACAGGTACTGTGGTAAGCCTCTGGGCTCAGATCTCTCCCTTGGCACTCATTCATCTCACTATGTTTGACCAAATAGCCCTTCCAGTATTATCAGCACGACGATTTTTGCATTCATAGCATGAAAGCGACCATCAGTTTCATTCTCGTCACTCTATGCTTGCTCGCTCAGTCTGCCATCGTTGCCCCGTTCAATAGGTCTTCTCAAAGCCGACTTCCGCAAGCTGTCGAGCCTGCCGACGTACCGAATGCTACGGCCATGAACGACCGGTTAGCCTATCCTTCATTGTCCTCTTGTAAACACGTTTAGAGGGCTGACACGGCATAGCACTGCTCTGTCGGAGAGACACGGATATTTCGGAAGTGGTGCACCACACGTAGGCGAGAAGGGTACTGCGCAAGATATCCGCGAAGATTAGTGGGTGTTATAGTGCCTACGGTGTGCGTTTATTGACTCGACCCGTCTTACGACAGCACATCGCACAACGATGGACGGCTTTGAGTGTTGAGCTCGCCCATTCCCGGCTTTAACATGCAGGGGTGCTGCTTTAATAGTTTCTCGTTGACGGAGCTATGTAAATTATATGAACCGCTGTCCTTAACGCATACGGCGTGACTGGTTAGTTATGACGCCTGGCAAACACATTGTGTGTCTGTAAGTTCGAGAAAATACATCGAGTCACATCATCGCAAAGTTCCACGACTTTGCACATTGGCGTGTGTATTGAGTGCTTATTCTACGCTGAGGTTAAACCAATCCCCCTTCCAATGAGGTCGTGTTGTGGTCAATCTAGTTTTTGATTTTGATATTAGGAGGACTCCTTTCTTATCCGAGTCTAGAGACCGTAAGCCGTTCTTGTTCATCGCGCAGCGTCACGAGGCTAGAGGAATATCCAAGCTAATCTCCACGCACACAAAAGATGCCTCGTACTACGTGTAATCTAGATCACCTATCCGTATGCCTTGGATAATCAGGAGGCTGTGGAGAACATAGTACAACCTCTCACTGTGTTTGTGCAAAAGGGCAAGAGGACTGCTCGTATATTTCGAGGACAAGTTCGGACATTGAGCTTCCGCGGACGTGCGACGTTGGCATGGGCGCGAGATCACGTTGCAAGCAAGCTTAAGCCGAATCGCAAGATATGACCTGAGTTACGAGTATCTCCTAATTTTGAAAGATGCCACCGGGACCTTGATATCGCGTTCGTCAGATTCTGTATCCAGAGTCGGCTCACTCTGGGTGATGCAGGGCACTAAAGTTGTACGTTGCGACGGAGGCGTTTCCAATAATATTCGATATACACTCGATTTTGATATCTACCATTCGCAGTGAATCACACCATAACATGCCCGGTGTTTCCGCGGTATATAACTCGGGCCCTGTGCCCTCAGCTCTTGGCTTTTTCTTTTCAACCACAATTCTAGGTAGTGCTGGTCCTACCGGTAGGTGTGGTCAATGGCGTCGATGTGTGATTACATACTAATCAAAGCTTCTCTCAGGCAATCTCTGTATAACTCTCAGATTCTCCTGGATCCCCCACTCGAAATGAAGGCCTTTTTGTCCTTGCTATTCACGACTCTTGTTGCCATGGGCCTCCTCTGCAATCGGAGCTCCTGTGGTTCCCCCAGGAGGGAAGGACTGCATACGTCGTGGAGGAGCACCAGAAACTTACCTGGGCAAAATTGAGGGGCTTCGACCAGGTAATGAAGGTGTGTTTGGAGCGACGAAACCTGGTCACTGAGGTAAGCCGACGTCAAAAGATCACTTATACGGTGAACTCTGACGATGGTGGAGTAGCAGGCACGCGGAGTTGAGCCAACCTTCGGAGTAAAGGCTTGGGAATTGGTCTTCGCACTGAGTTCATGTTTCGAGCCTTACTCGAGCCTCACTGTCACTACCCGTTTGTAATTCGAGCTGGTACTCATCACACGGTAGAGTGGCGTCAGGTCGTGCACGAACGTTGAAACTGGTGATAATAACGTGAATTTTCTGAGTCCAGCTGGAGTTAAAAACGATCTAAGAGTGCAGCGGCCTCATTGAGAATGATGTGATGTTAACACCTTTGCCGCGAGGCTAATTGGTGACACCAAGACTGTACGCGATATCTCAAAGCTACACACATTTGATACGGCAACTTTCTCTTATCTGTCGCATGAATTCTCACCACAAACGAATAAGACGCATAGAAATCTAGCCCAATCAAGCCTGAAGTGAGCCCTCACCACAAATGAGCGTGCAAACATAATGCAGTATAGAACATGATAGATCCGACCTTGACTGCACTCTGATAGCGCGCGCGACACACGTACTCGTAAGTACCCCTGTGGCAATATACTATGGAAAGCGATGGTTAGCTCTGTAGGCTGGTAGTACCTGACAAAGATTTGATTTACGTAAGACCTGTGTTACCAGTATCCACATTCTATGATCTATCTCGGATACCATGCCAGTAGCACCCGGAGGACTTCGTGACGGTCACATATCCTCTCACCATGGCTGTGGATGGCGCGCCCCCATCTTGATCATGAAAGATGGGCTATTACATCACTAGAGCGCAGAATGTTCATTAATCCGTTGCTATACGAGACGTGGAAACAGCTTACGTCACACGTCGACCTGACCTTGATTTTGCCATTGTGGTCTTGGGTATTCCACGAGCGAATGGCTGATATGGACAACCCGACTACAAAAGACGAAAGACGTCCGTTACATCTCGATGCATACATCTCTACATCCCGATGAACGCACCTCTGCATCAGTCGAATTCGTTTTCCGTCAGTCAGACCATTGCAAACAACTGTAGGTTTGTCTTACATCACCTGGAGGAGAGGCCTTAATTCCGAGTTGAACAATGCATCAACGAGGTATATATGCAGTGCCGCTAGAGCGAGGAGTCTCCAGCAGAGCAGGTCCTCTCCAATCCCTTCCGCACTCTTTCGCAAAATGCAGACTACCACAGCCTTCGCCATCCTCGTTCTTGCCTACCAAGCCCTCATGGGTGCTGCTCGGCCTCTGCAGCCTGGTCTGCAGCTCAGCCGTGATGTAGAGCCTTTGAGCGGAGCACCTGTCACGGAATCGTGAGTCTTCGTCATGCAGGACGTATGAATCCCATTTACTTCGATGGCTAACTAGCCATCATCTTAGGGCCACCACGCTCGGCCTGTTCAACAGTACTGCACCTGAAGGGTGAGTCGTGTTTTCTCCATCACAATAGGCGGAGTAGTCAATGATCATATAGCTCTGGAGGCGCAGTGACTGAGTCAGGCGGCGCTCCTACAATCCCCAGTGAATCGAAGGACTGCGACCCGCGTAAGTAGCGACATACGGAAAAATAATCGTGTGGGACTCATAGCTCGTCTTCTAGCTCAGGCAATGATGTATTTTTTTGAAGAAAGGTCCCTACCTGCAGCGTTGGCGAGCTCAGGGTTCTTCCAAAATGATGTCATTGCGAGTACTGGACTATGTGGATAGAGCTTGTGGCGTAGTCAATCGTCTGTATTCAGCCTAAGTTTAAACGTTCCTACCGTCAATTGAAGTGGAATGATCGCGGTTCGGGGACGTACTTTCGTGACCAAGGCTCGAAGTTAGAACCGAGGACTGACGCTAATGAGATATGGTGAGACTCTGGCTGGCTCGCAATAGTTCATGGGGGACCAAATCTTCTGGCGATGGACACACGAGGTATGACGACCTCACGGTAAGGTCAGTTTGAGCGGCGAACCCACCAATATCTTTGGTTTCGCCGAGATTTGACTTCTGTGTGTCGCAAAATTCGGCAGAGCCCAGCCGGTAGACAAATCAAGTGCCTAGTTCATGGGTCACCGTCACTAAGTGGACGAGGACGTTGTGAAGACTAGTGTAAAGATCTGATTGAGCAAACAGCAGATGACTAAGAAGGAAACATACAGTACATTCAGATTTTGGCAGGTCCGTGCTCCCTTCGAGAGCAGACCTTCGTCTAACAGCCTCAAGACCACAGCCTGAACGCGATATCTCGATGGGTGTGGTAAGCCATTACAACGCTACGAGTCGCGCTGGGCAGCACGCTTCCCAGTGAGTATTTGCAGCAGAATTATCACAATACGTGATAGGAGAATACTTCTCTCATTGCCGAAGAAAACCATCGTCGACGGTGGGTGGTGGTAGTGGTGACAGTAGTGGCCTCGGGCTTGGATTGCTCGTCCGCCCGACGTTTGTTTGTCGCTTTATCTACGATCTACCCATTCTGGGCTCGAATTTGATCTAAACGCTCATCTATCCGTCTGTCTCCCAACGCGTGTAAGTAATTCGGTCGATGCACTCGCAGTAGCATGTAGGCACGGAGCAAATACACGCTCACACAGAGTGAGTAGTTTGTATAGCCTCTGCTGAGGATGCCAGCGGCTGAGCCATCGTTACGAACTCGGAGAAGTTGAACGCGAATGACGGCTCCGTGGAAGGGGGTCAATGTGACGATTTGGTCCACTCGCGGCAGTTCATCCATGACTACTCTATGCGTCGAGTGAAGTCTACTGTCATAGTTCACGATGATCAGGGGGTCGCTCTGAGTGAAAATGTCAAGTTTCAATAATCTGAACGAAAATGATGATACAGGAACAATAAGTTGAAAAATACGCCTTTTCATGCGATACCACTTTCAATCTCATAACCTACAATCAGTCGTTTGTCTTGCGACCTTGCAATTCAGTAGCCTTTTCTTCAATGTCCAAGTGTCCTTCTAACAGCACGTGCCCAGATATGCACCACGACATGACAGAGTCCTGGTCAAAAGACACCGTTGAACCTACATGTGACGTTTCAGGAGGAGTCTGAAATACACAAGGGAGCAGACGTACCCATTCCTAAACTGTTTGAAGACTGGGTTAAAGTTTTGGACCATTGTTCCCGAACGATGCTAACCCCTGCAGAGGAGGTCTAGTGCCGGGGCCTTGTCATCGTGAGGCGGAGACGGTCTTGCGTCTGATACTGAGGGTGCATGGGGGATTGGGGCAGCGAGCAACACGGCCGCGAAGGAGACGAGTGAGATGGAAAATGACGGGGAGATGCATGGTGAACCGAAGAATGATCCAGCCAGCTGGTTGGTGAAGGGGCGGGAACGAACGGCGCGACTGGAGGTGCTAGAGTTAGTGTCCAGCGAGCTAGGACGGTAAATGAACACTCACTCGCAAAAGGGAAAGAAAGAGAGTTCAGCCTGGCTTCATCGACTTCTGAGGCTCGTCTTAGAGGATAAGGCTCGGACACATGTCGCATCGCCCTTCTGCACGACGGTGATATACGGATAGGCGGATCACCTTGGCTGGCGTGCGTGGCGACACACAGAAGTACAGTTTGACACTTCCTATACATTGGAATGCATCGAAGCAGTCGAAACTTTTTAATACTTGTGTTGCAAGGAAAACGTCCTTGGTGACCGGTATGGATTGGCCGTGTATTCGCCTTGGTGTCACCGGTTTCCTTCTGAGTGCTGTACTAGGTCGAAGAACGTCTGACTAGCGCTAGGATACTTGGACTGCGCCTCAGGTCTACATCCCCATATCCATATACCGCGGCGATGCGGGGTCAGACATGACACGCCAGAGCGTGGCGCGGGCCCGCGGCATTTACTCCTCCGCCGCGGGTCAATGAACTATCGATGGGTGTGGTCTAAATGGATTCTGTCAGACGACGATCAAGTACCCTGGACATAGGTTACCCACCAGACAGCTGTCTGAGCGATAGTCGTATGTCAAGATCGAACGACGGTTAGGCACCTGCGAATGTCGTGCGCGCGCTGGTGACCTGGACGACGGCGCGATAGTGTCGATGCAGGTAGATGCTGCGATTCGCCTCCGTCCTTCATTGTGGGCATCTTGTCGAGTACGAACGCGATCTGGGTACAAAGGGGGGGCTCGGTATGCGGTGACCCCGACATTAACGGGCCTATGCCGAAGATGAGATGCAGCGTATTCGGATGCTCTTTCGATTTCGAGCCCCTTGCTCATTCACAGCGAGAAGCAAAGCTTCGGGAAGAACAGTCTCGACCAGTGATTAGGACGGGGCCGCTAGGTCTGCTCGAATACGAGGAGACGGCGAGGCTGAGAACTTTGAGACGACTGAACGGTCTAAGTTTCGTGGCTTATGGTCGCTATCTGGCATCAGTAGCCGAGGCCATGGTCGAAGTGTATGCATCACAAGGCTCGTTGGACCATATCGTGATCATTGAGTAGGCGGCGAGGGTAGATACATTGGCGCGACGTACAAAGTCCTGGTAAACGCGGGGCCGATATTCTCCAGCAACTGTACGCCTGTTCGTGGTGGTGCACAGAGAAGGGACCTATGGCGACAGCCTAACGAAATCCTGAGCCGTCAGACAGAGCCAAGAGGCAAAACAAGAATCTCACCAGCAGGTAGCAATCGCTGTCGTCTCATTCGACGCAGCGCAGCCCGGGTGCTGGGCTCGGCGCATTGGCATTTAGACTGTTGCCAAGCACGGCTTGGGGTCGAGGTGGACAAGGGTGGACAGCTGGGGAGAAAGGTGACGTGTCGTGCCGACGCTATCTCCTCTCGTCCGCCCTCCAAGTTTTCATTATGCTTCCGAAATGACTTGCGCCCTTCGCTCGTGGTCTTGGGCCCGTCTTGGGCTCCACGGGAGAGCACAAACGTGTGCACAGCGCATATCTCGGCCTCTCCCCACCAACCAAATCCGTCACAGTAATCGGTGCAAAAACCGCAGGCGAGTTTTCGAGCATTTCTCTCCCCTTGCTCCGGAGCGCAAATTCAGAGAAGCAACACCCTATCCACGCACAGCAGAGTGTAATCAGCACACAGGACAAGCCCGCCTCAAGACCGAACTTGCGCACCTCCTACACGAGCCCGGGTCCCGCACACACGCATCTCGCCGCCGCATCTCCCCCATCTGCGCATGCTCGCGCTCCGCCGCTGGAGAACGGGGCGACACCAGCTGACCGCCTCGCCACCCCGTCTCCGCGCACCCGTGTTCGAAAATAGCGAAGAGGCTGCGCCAGCGTCGTCGGCGGACGCAGTTGCGCGTGCATGTGCATCGTGCGAGATGCGAATGCGACGGAGCAGCGCGACCGGGACCGGCGTGCAGACATGGCGAGTTATTTCTAGGTTGAAACCCGGTCAGTAATTATAGCGTTCGCATCGCAAGGGCCGAGTGTCGAGGTGTTGTCGCCGCCCGATGAGTGTGGTATGAGGTCATGATGGTTCAAGTCAAGATGCGAGTCGGGACTCGGGACGCGTAGGGCGGAGTCGGCGACTGCCTCGCCGTCACCGTCGTCGTCGCTCGAGCATTACTGGCAAGTCATTCACCGCACTTGTAGTCACACATTGTGTTTTGGTTATCACAAGTCTATATTACGTGCTTCCTTTGTACACTAGGCTGGCTTGGTCGTCGTATGTGTGAATGAGTGCGACGTAGAAAGAAATATTACTACCGGCACCAGACGTCAAGGTCATGAAAGGGAAATATGACAAATCGTAAGAATTGAAACATGGCTATGCAGGAAGAAAATTATGGGAGAGAAGAAAAACCGGTGGAACCACAACAGCGCACGGCAGCCGAACGGCACAACTACCCATCGAGAGTCAACACGAGCATGAACGGGTATCCGATGTCATTGTCCTTGGACGAGGGGGATGCGGCGGCAGGAGGTGAAAGGGCGTACTAAGACAGGATAGATGAAATTAGAAAAGGAACGGTGACACCGATTGATCTTGCTGCGACGACCTCCAACGAACGACCGCGACGCGTGCGAGAGGTAGTCCACGTCTATGCAGCGGGGCGCGAGGGATGGCGCGCGAGGACGGAGCCGGTCTGCGCGGCCTGGATCGACGAGAAGCGGCGGAGCTCCTCGGGCTTGACCGAGACCTTTTGCCGGAAGCCGACCTTGTGGGCGGCGCGGCGGAGGAAGCTGACACGGTATACGAGTAGAGGGACTCGTGGATCGACGCGGCGCGGGGGACTGGGTGCGGGTGATGTTATTGGGACACCAGACGCGACCTGGGCAGTCTCGGCGCGGACGGCACGCTCGTGGCGGTTGCGCAAGTACTTGATGACAGTGGCCTTCATCGCGAAACTTGATAAGATCCATGGGCACGAACCAGACAAAGTCCTGCGCGCATGTATGAGTGACTGGATAGTAGAGACAAGTAACCAAAGCACTTACCCAGACCCAGACAATTACCAATCCACCCACCCTCGAGAGGCTCAGCGATGAGAGTGAAGCCCCAGTTCACCGTACGCGGCAATGATCGACGAGACGAGCACAGCTGCGCCAAGCAGAACGCGAAGAAGAGGGGCAGCCCTGAGGGGGACGAATCCATGAAGAAGAAGCCACGTGCGAACGGGTGATGAAGATGAGGAGCCACTGCGAGATGATGGCGACCTGGAGGTAGCATGATGATCATGTGCAACTTTGGGGTCGTTGTGTCGCCCTGCGGCGGTTGACGGCGCCGTTCGAGAAGGTGACGCCGAAACTTGCGGTCCGGAACCAGTCGGTGCGGATGCAGACGGCGACGAGCGCGATCCTGTGAAGGTAGTTAGCATCGAGAGGCTATCACAATGATGAATTGACAGTCACTTTTACGTCGCGATTGAGACAGAGGGTGTTGGTAGACAGAAAGACCGTGTAAGCCATGCACCCGCGCCGTAGGCCGAATGCAATCTCAGCCAAAGTTCCAAAACTGTCGGGGTCCCCCTCGCTCCTACCAACTCCCTCCCTTGGGGTGGTTTCGATTGCAGGACGCGAGTTCTGGAGCGAGAGGGTCCATGGAATGAGTATCGCCCCGTCGTTGGAGGAGGCAATGATCAGGACCATGAACGGCGGGAAGCTCGAACTTGAACGCGAACGCGAGGATCGACGAAACAGACGACGATGACGGATCGTGACGACGGCGCACGCGTAGTATGGAGTTCGTTTGCGCATACTATGACGCTGGAAGATGACACGAGAGCCGCGGATGGCCGTGGACACAATGGTGGACAGACCGGGCTCGCTGTGAGGACATATGTCGGCACCGGGCGCCATCGGGCAGCCGTCGTGGCACCGCATATCGACGGCAGATACCGACGCTATTGGCACTGGAGAGAGCGGGGGCGTTCGTTGGCATACCGTCACCGGTCATGGCGCAGAGAGAATGGCCGAGACCCTGGAGACGCTTGACGATCTCGTACTTGTGCTCGGGGAAGACACCGGCGAAACCGTCGGCGTCGAGAATCATCTCGTCGAGAGTGCGGAAGCGGGAGCCGGGCTCGGGGCCGTCCTTGAGAACCTTGGCGGGGATACATGTGGTCGCCGAGGCCGAGGACGACGGCCAGTCTCCTTTGCGATAGCGAGCTGGTCACCGGGTGACCATCTTGACCTGACACCGAGGGCCATGGCGCTTCGTCACGATGGTCTGCTTGGGTGTCGTCACGGGGAGGGTCGAACGATGGAAAGGAGACCGATGAGTTCGAAGCCGTTGCCTTCAGCCTCAAAGTCGTCGCCGTCGACCTCCTCGTACGCGATGGCGAGGGCACGAGTCCACGAGTAGCGAATTCACTCGCGCTCGGCCTCGAGACGTTCCTCTGAGGGGGGAACTCTCTCGGTCTTGGTTGCGCGTGCAGAGTATTCGATGCATGATACCGGGTCATAATGTCATACCCTTGGTGACAAACGCTTGGCTTGGGGGAAACCGCCTTGCCGGTGGCCTCCTCACGGTAGGTGATCTCGGTACGCTTGTCGACGGGGTTTTGAAGGGCTTGAAGTCGAGGAGCTTAATGCCAGCGCGGGCACGGGCCGGTCGCCGATGGCGCCAACGACGCAAGAGTCGATGGCGTCCTGGTTCTCGGTACGGGAAGCGTAGGCGGCGAGGAGAATGACGTCGTCAGCGGAGAAGGGGCCGTACGTCTTGAGGTGCTCTTGTCGATGGTGAGCTTGTTGGTGGGTGAGCGTACGGGTCTTGTCAGGCAGCACAAGAATCGTGACGGCGGCCAACTCCTCAATAGCGGTGATACGGGTGACGATGTAGCCTTGTACTTGGCGAGCTGGCTGGGCACCGACGGCGAGAGTGACGGAGAGGACAGTGGGTCATGGCAATGGGGATACCACCGATCAAAAGCACCAAAATGTCGTTGATGCCGCGACGGTAGTGGTAGCGGAAGCCGGCCCCCGTACAAGCAGAAAATCTCGGCAATGATGAAAGATACCGATAACGGCATCAGGCAGGAAGAAAGCACCGATCTGGGCGAGAATCTTCTGCAAGTGACCCGTGGTGTCGTCGTCCTGACCGACGAGCGACGCCGCGCGACCGAAGAAAGTGTGGTGGCCCCCACCGGTGTTGGAGATGCACGACGACACCCTCGGCCTCACCCTGCTTGCAAAGTAGAGCCGCTGGAAGACGCGTTAGTACAAGGCGGCGACAGCATGCAACGAGCCGAAAAACTTACGAGAAGCACTGGTCACCGGTCTTCTTGCCTCTGGGGGAGGACTTCACTCCTGTGAGGGCGGCCCTGGTCGATAGAGACGTTGATGGCCTCGACGAGAGACGGCAGTCGGCAGGGAAACGATGTCACCAATCTTGAACGGCACCATGTCAACCCCAGGGCACGAGCTCGGCGGACTCGATCTCCTTCCACGAGCCGTCGCGCTTGACCTTGGCCTTGGGGGGCGAGCGAGTCCATGAGCGCCTGACGGCGTTACCGGCCCGTTGCGCTCCTACGTAGAAACCGAGTGGCCGAGTTGACGAACAGAGAAGCAGGACGATACCGATGATTAGAAAGTCCTCCCAATCGGCGCCCCGGCCATGTGCTCGCCGTTCGAGAGGACGATGTGCGACGAGGGCGGCCTCCGCCGCCTCTCCATAACCCATGAGAGCGGGTTCCACATGAAACCAGGAAACTGAAACAACGGCGTCAGTTCGGTCTCACGCCGCACACATGACGTAGGCGACGTAACACTGCAGGAAGGGATTTTGCTCCGCAGATTCGAGCCTATTGGGACCCGAATAGCTCCAGACGGCGGGTGGCCTCGGCAGAGTCGAGGCCGGCTTCCGTACATTGCGAGCAGCTTGAAACACAGTCGTCTACGACGATGGTCTCCAAATCAACCTTGTCCTTGTCTGTACAAATCCTCCCGCGCGAAGTTGGATCTGTATACGTGTCAGCTACATGTTCGTTGCGTTGATGAAAAGCCAATGGGTTGCGCACTTGGGACATGTGTCCACTTTCGCATCTGCGGGGAGCAAGTCGGGTCAGCCCCTTTGTGGGAGGGTAGGGCGGGATGGCGAGAATACGTAACGTGTAGCTTTCTCCTCTCCTCATTGGCCAAAGTCCTTGTACTCCCTCTTCTTCTTCTCGGGCTGCGCCTCAGAGGGAGTGGGGGGTCTGGTTGGTATCCTTGACGGGCTCGGTAGGGGCCCGCGCCTCCTTCTCGGACGTTGGCGGACCATGTCGAAAAGAGAGGACACAAGCGGTTTGTTACGCGATGTGAGGCGAGGGGGGAAGACCCTTTTAAGGGGGCTTTCTATGCGGATTTGCTCAGAAAGAGCGGGGAAGGGGGACGACGACAGCAATTACGGTGGTTGGGGTGAGAGGAGGTTGGCCGTCGGGGAGGGATAGCCAACCTTTAAATATTCGCCCTCCGCCCAGGGCTGCATCAATCCGCCCAAACACGTCACAAACACATCACCAGCTGCCCTCGAAAAATTCGTTCCGATATTCTCTCGGAGCACGAATAGCCGACACCCTCGCTCCGACTGCCGATGCGCCGTCTCGCGGACCAAGATCTGCGCTGTCCGATGTCTTCCCAGATCGCCGCTTTGCCTCTCGCTCTCCGCTGCCCCTTGCGGCCGTATACGCGCATGCGCGCAACAAACGCGCGGGCGCGACGGGCGAACCCGCTGGCTGGGAGTTCTGCGAGCACGGTTGCGGAGCAATGTTGCTTCGAACGACCATTTAGCGGCGTAGAGCCTAACGGGATTGGCTGCGTACATATCCAACATTGGGCAAACCACCACTTGTTGCGCCGAACAATCGATACAGCTCCACGCTGCACAGCCCCGGGTCAACGCAGCCAAACTGCGTTCCACGCCGTTCGTGGGGCTCGCCGTCAACGCCAGCAAATGGCTCCTGAAGGCCTGCCACTGGCTATTATTTGATTACCAGGCAAGGCCATCAACCTGACTATAAGAGATTGCCTTCTTGCGGATTCATGGCATCGTCCATTACCCTGCCAGCTGACGCGCGCTCCTTCTCGGGACCTCGCTTACCTGCCACGGGCCAATGGGCTGCCCAGTAAATGGCCCTGCCAGAACCACAGCTCGTCCCTTCAGCCACAGGGCCTGCGTGCCCCTGCTCAGACAACAGCACCGTCCGCCGAACTCATGTCGTCCACCTTCCCTCGGACCGCGCTTTCATTGTTGCCCTTGTCTTAGACGTCCACATTTCCCGCATATCCCACAGCGCGCCTGCTTCTGAATCACGCGTCGAGGACGTGTAGTGCATTCTTTCTTGTGTAGCCACAGAGCAGTACACGCTGCGTGCATCATCCGTTCCTGCCAGTGACGCACGACGGCCGTTACGCGCTTGATACGCCTGTACCCCCAGTAACCACTATTGATATGAATAACTATATGCGTTTGTAAACGCCCGCGCGTCTGATGCACTGATGGCCCGCTAAAAGGGGGGGGGCGGGGGGGGGAACGCGAGGTGGAATGTTTTCTCGAAGCGAAAAAATCCGTCACGACGTACGCCCACGCGTGACATGATGCCGCGCCTGGGCTCATACGGACCGAGCGCGGCCACATGCTTTTGACCCCCTGCGTCCCACACGGCCCAGGGAGGAGAAGACCCACCCTACACACACCAGAGCGTCCGGCTGGCGGGGTTGGTCGGGCCCAACGGGCGCACTGTCATCCCGTGCGACGACGCCGCCCAGTGCGCGCACAGACCGCGCCATGTAGGATATCGCGTCCTACGCGCCCGCTTGGACGCCCTGGGGTGGCCGTTACCAAGGATCGGGCCTGCAAGCGCGCTGGCGGAGGGGGGGCCTGCTGCAAGCCTCCGGCTAGCTAGTTCTCGGCTGCCGAGGGAGGGGGGGGGGACCGCGGCATTCGCCGTGGCGCGAACCAATCTGTGCGGGGGCCGCGGATTTTTCGCAGGTTGTAGGTCCCAAATGGGCGTCCCAGTAACCGATTCGGCCCGCTCGCGGGCGGCCTGCCCGGCCGCGTTCTGGCACGAGTGCGGCGCGGTGCGTTTTGTGGGCACAAAGTGCGGCCGCAGCGGCAGGAATTCGCGGCGCTAAAGGTGGGGCCGCCGTCAGCAGGCGTGCGTACACACGCCTGGCAGGCCGTCCTAACCGGAGCGATTCGTGGCTGAGCCCTTCTCCTCGGCTGCTGCACCCGACGCCGTCGTGTCGGCTCTAGATCTAGTGAAGTAAGCAGGCCCCTCGCGCTGCCGTCGGCCGGTCCGAGCGCGAACGACGCCCACCTGTGTGTCGACGTCTGGCCAGTGGGGGTGTCCCCTACCTCCACGATGCAGCGAGCGGTTGCCCTGCCCGCGCCCTTTTCCGGTGTGTGGCGAGGACCGCCTCCTCTCCCTGACAATGCGGCCCGCTCGCACCCACAGCCAGAAAATGGGGCCTCCACACGCGTTGTCCTTTGGTTACACTCGAATCACGCCGCCGACGCGGGTAACGATTGAGCTGGCAGCAGGCTAGATTCAGGCCCATTCCCGTCGGCGGACGGGGTAGGTGCTTGTGCATTAATCGCCGTCGCTGAGCAAGGCTCCTGACATGGTAGGCTGACTTTATCACCCGCGGACAGCCCCCCCGATTCGACAGGCGAGCATCAACACCGTTGACCTCATCGCCCACACGACCCCGACGCGTGAGAACGCCCGGAGGTTGTGGCGGCCACCTGCGCACGACAGTAGTCCCAGTCTAGAGCCCGCACACTTTACTCCTGGGTCGAACGCCTGCATAATATCGTTCTCAGGCGCGGAAACAAAGGGGAAAACCTGAGCTTGATACTTCACCGAGGCCTCACACTCTTCTGGGACCGGTTGTCATGGTCTTTTGTGCCCCCGCCCCCGCTCTTTGTTGTCCCACCCCACCCTCGCCTAGCCGTGGCCGTGTGTTTGCTGCATTGTCCATACTCTCGCGGCCCGCTGATCTTCTTTGTGGTGCGGCACGTCCTTCTTCGGACATTGTCGAAACGCTCGACAAACCTTTTGTTTGACCCCCTCCGAGTCGCGTGCACGCCGCCACTGCAAAATCGTTGCGGTGTTGTTCACACAGCAGGTGCGAGGGTTCCTCGTCCTCCAGTTTGGTCCGGGTTTTTACTGACAACTCACGACGTCTGCCAGGGCAAGCTCTTTTCATTAACCCCAACTCTGCGCCGTACATCACCCCACCGCACAGCCCAGTTCCCCCGGAATCAGACGAACACGCTCTGTTTGACTGGCCTGCGTGGCGTTCTCATGCCAGAACACGCCCACCATCAGATGCGACGACGCGAGAGATTGCGCGCGCCGCATGCGGTTATGCCACACGCCCGGGCTGCAGCCTATGGCAACGCGCCTTCCGACGGATGCTGCATCGCGCGGCCGAGGGGTGCTTCTCGCGCGCGGACGAGAGCCTCCGCCAGCCGTGCGCTCAGACATATAGAGCACTCCTTACCAATATTTACACGACTCGAAAACACCACACACCCCAACCTTGGTGGGCAGGATTCGGGCCCACATTCAGCACTAACAACCTGAAGCTGCAACAGCGGAACGCAGAAACAACAGACCACAGCAACCCCAATCTTGCCAATACGAAGCGTGCGCGCCCGCCCCTTCTTGCTTTGGCCCTTCCGCCACCCACACCGTCGCGTCCGTCGAGAAGCCACGCCCGGATATCATAGCTGAAGCTGCGCATCCGGAGACCAGAGCAGCTGGGGAAGACGGCAGTTATGGCCTTGGCGCCCCCCCCCCCCCGTCGCTGACGATGTCGGGACATTGACACACTCGATGGGCGTCGTATTACGAATTTGCTTTCTAGGTGGCTCGCAAGCCTCAAGCTTCTTCTGCTCGCTTTCCGGAACGAACCTCACACCTGGCGAATAAGATACATGCTCGGCAGCGTGTCTGTACGCCATAGACAAGTGCCCGAACCCCGCGCCAACGTTAGACTTGGGCTTTTTGATCGCCCCGGGGGTTTGGCTGTCTTTCTCTCCGCCTCTCAAGCACCGCCACCGCCGCGAGGCTCGGATTGACATACGCCACAGAGCTTGAGTGAGTCTCCCCTCTATGCTCTCCAGCGTTTTCACGCGCGACAATGCCAAACCGCGCCACCCGACACCCGCCAGCACAGCCAGTCGCACCAGTCGCACGACAGTCGCACACAGCAACGAGCACGCACCCACGGAGAAGCTTCTCATAGACGCCCCCCGCGACCACTGCGCTCGGATTCGTATCCAGCGTTCGAGCTCTACGGACTCCCACGACGGCACGAAGCCGCGTCGCGATATGCGAGAAAAAAAAACGCGACGGATCCAGGCCCCCCCGTGTGCGTCGCAGAGTTGAAGTCCACGGCGCTTATGCGGTACTTGGTGTTTCCACCCGCGACGTTCGAAAACGCGGGGGGTCGAACGCGAACGTCGGGAGCTTGGAAGCCCTTCCGTGGCGAATCCGGGTCATTCAACGCTCTCCGGCGGTGCGACTGTGTTTCTTCCCTGTATTCCGCTTCGTTTTTGAAAACCCCCCCCAGCGACACGCTGGTCCGTCTGACCAACTGACCGGGACGGGCTTTCCGAGCGTTTGCCGCCGGCGCCAGAGCCTTTCCGTGGCGATCTCTCACACGTAGCAGAGCTGCCGTCCGCCCCACCCAGAGGATCAGCATAACGAAACCTTCCGCCCACCAACCCTAAGGCCCTCAGGGTGTGGCGTGCCAGCATATAAAGGCGCGCGTTTTACCGTGCGGCCGACTTTCTGCATTCGGTAACCCGCTGGGAACGAAACAGGCGACCCCCTACAGCTCTTGATATTTCTTCCGCATCCTGATAGGAAGGTTTCATAGAAACACTACACCCATTCAACGAACATTCACCCCGCACCGATAAACGTGCCTCCAAGCGTTTACATACCGGCTGGCGCCGGCCCCCCCCCCCCCTGTGGTGACTCGAAAGCGCCATCAGCCACACCTCCAACACACAACTATCGCACCCTCCGCCCACTGCTCGCGCTATACCTACATCTCACCGTATGTAAGTCACGCTCCTTCACGGCCTTTTCTGCCCACCCGTTTTTTTTTTGTGTGATAGTCGCGGAACCTTTGTAGTGGGCTCCCACGCATCGAGCCACACGAGCTGTCCCAACGGGCCCACCCCCCCTCTCCCCTGGATGACGATCTTCCCCAGGTCGCGGAGTCAGGAGACACTCGACTTATTCGCGGATCGTCGCGATCGTGCCTGTCCGTCACAGCACACCGGACTCGCTTTTCGGGCTCATTTCGCTGTAGCCCGTACATCGCTGAACAAGACCACAACCGTCACACCTCTGCCAGATCCCCCCCCCCCCCCGGTAGGCCCCCGACTGGGTACTCTGACCATCCCATGCACGCCGCATGTGACTCGCCGAAACCTCAAAGACAACTCGCGTGCTCCGCCACACAGCGTGGTGATCACCCAGGTCTCCTCGACTGACTCAGCACGCGGAGATCCCGCGCCGCGAACGGGTCCGCCTCTCGCTTTCTCACCACACCGATCCGGGGGCCAGACAGATGTACGCACCACGTCTGGCGCCGTCCCCCCCCCGCCTCGTTTTGCTTGGCTATATGCGCGACGTATTGTGTCCATCTCATTTGCCTGCCGGTAATCAACTCATCGCGATCTCTGTACATACACCACCCCAATAATAGCATCTATTTTTTTGTGCCAAAATGTGCGTTTATCATCAGCTGGGGCTGTGTCAAACGCTATCTACTCCGGGCCGAAGCAGGCTGGGGGGCGGGCGTTCGTAATTCGGAGTGGGATCTCTCGGTTGCCGTTCACTCCGGGGGGGCAAACAGTGGTATGTTTCACTTCGCGAGCACCCAATCCTTGATCTCCTTTTTTTTCCTTGCGAGGGCCCCACGGGTTCGAGTCCGATCTGCCCGCGGTCTTGTTTCTTGTGTGCAAGGGGCCGCGCCGTGTGCCGTATATGGGATCCCCGACGACGCACACCGGTTGAACCGTGCTCGGGCTCGGGGGGGTCCGGAGCGCCCGGTCTTCTTCGTCCTCCGAGGCCCGAGGGCCGACTGTTTGTCTCCGAACATCATCTCGAGCCTCGAGTCGCGACGCTGCGTCGTGTGACGAGCCTTGTGTGGCGTTCGATGCAACAGAGATTGGGTTTTTCTTATCTTTGTGCTTCGTCGCTTTTCCGCCAAGATCGAAGACCTAAGGCTACAAAGCTTTACCATGCAAGTTCCCGTAAACATCCGCCAGCCCTACCATATCTCATCACCATAACGCGCAGATAATCACCATTACCCGCCACCTTCCCTGGCTGCAGGCCGTGTCCCGTCCGCGGGGGCACGATCAGCATCGCGAAGCCCCGCCCCGCTGCGTTCCGCCCGCGTTGCGAATGCGCGCAACACTGCCAGCTGCACCCTGTGGGCGGCCCCATCATGAACTGTATATGTGGTATCTCCACTCGAGGCTGCGCTCTTGATCCCCGATACACTGGTACACTGCCCAGACGACACCAGCTGCAGGCGTCTCGACTCCTATATCTCCCAGATCACGCCTGGGGAAACTCATTGGTGTCAACGGACGGTGCTTCGCTTCTTTCTAAGCCAAGCTAATTAGAGTGTGTTATCGGGGCCCGCCGTCGGCTCTGATGAGGTGTACGCTTGTAAGGGGGTACTTGTTTTGTACGTAGCATGCGGAATGTGTGCAGCTTTATTGCGTTGAGGCCGTATGGTCTCCTCCTGGACTTTCCGCTTCGGGGCCCCAGTTGTGTGAGGTCTTCCGCGCGATAATTTCCTGCGGTCAGGCTTCCCAGGAAACCACTCCGAGAACATACTATGGCTTGAGCATTCGTAGCCATTCCACGCGGTTATCTAGTCGAGAGAGCGGGAGTGTGTCTTTCTTGGATCATGTCTGGTCATGGTGTGCGCCGGGGGGAGGAGAGAGAGGAGAGAGGAGAGGGTATAGGGTCGTGGTGCTCAGCTGTGGTGCTTGGTATACTATATGTGTTTTTGGATATTTAGGTGCCCGCGGACTTTGGCTCTATGGGACCATCTCGGTCACTGCTGAGAAGGAGGTGGAGGTCAGTCTGGTCCCATCGTCCGGACCGTCACGAGGGAGTATACTTTGCTCCAAACCTATGGGGCGTCGGTACATAGGTTCTTATTATGCGGCACATGGTGAGCATCTCTGCAGTACGCAAGCTTTACTCAGTTCACACACACCTCTGTGGACAGTCATCAGCGGTTTCGGAGCCAACGACCATACGGTAAGCTATCATCTGTAGTCGTATCCAAAGGTCATAGAACTCAAAGATACTTTCCCAGATGTAACACCAGCCGTTTTTTGCATGGCCAGGCGTGACTCACCCTTGCAACTAGCTGTCAGGGCTTTTTTCTGTCGTAATTTTAACCTGGCGACGCCTATCACTATTCACAAAATGGTCCATGTGCCCACCTCTCCAAAAATTCTACGAATCGAATTCTAACTGACTTTTCAGGTGTTATATGGTGTTTCATGACTCACTACGGGGCCTCTGGGAACGCATCAAAACACACAACACCATCTCTATCCTGCTCCCTCGTCCTATGCTACGAGACTCCCTGCATCCGTACCCTGATCTGACCATCTTCGTTTTCGTGGTCGCGGTCGCAGAGCAGGTCTCGCAACAATCGATACCGGGACAATAGCAGTGTGGCTCCATGTGGATTGCAGCGATAAGTCTATTACGCCCCGTTCAAAGCTGTATAGGTGACGAACACGTACCTTGCGCATAAACGTCGTGAGCGCTGATCTTGAGTTTGTGCTTCCACATCGTGCCGTGCTGGCTTTATGGCCTTTGGCGTCTTTTCGCTGTTCGCCTGAATTTCGTCCCGCATCTTTGTTGTTCAGTGCAGACCTACTGATGCGACTGTAGCCGTTCGCATCGTGACGTCAGCCAGGCAGACTCGGGGGGGGGGTTAGTAGCGGCGGAGTCCTCAGCGCTTTCCGGCCGTCCATACCGGCCAAAACGCCGACGTCCTGACCTCGCTCCGGCGCGACGGCGCCATCTGGTTCATGGTGTCGTCCCTACCCCTTGCTACACACACTCTGACGCGCTGAGCCTTCGTTCCCAGTGGTTGTTCAGGGGTACGTCAAACACGTTCATATATCCCGCGGTTGATTGAACCCCCGCCCAGGTGCTGCGCCTGCTCAATCTACGTGATAGCAACTGTCCCTCCCGGTGCGCCACCTGCGAGTATAGCGTGGCATCGGAGCTGATCATACTTGCATCGGTGTAGTCGACGGAGCTGTTGCTCACTATTCTGTGCGTTTCTCAATCAGATCAGGCTGAGCATATCTCTGCAACAGTTATTGATCTATTAAATTACAGAATCTGCCTGGGCTCTTATCAATACTACTGCTTTTGTCGGTTTGTTCTGCGTGTGGAGGCGCTGAAGGTGAGGAAGATCCGCCAGTGCGGGTGTGGAAGGTTCAGACCGACGCTTTTGAGCTCGGTCGGTGGTCGAGTAATGGTGCGAAATAGGACGGTACACACTCCAGACGTTTGTAAATCGAGATACATTTGGGGATCTAGAATATAAAATGAAATTATGACATTTCTTCTGGCATAAATCGGTGGCTGTTGATTTCACTGATCAACTGCCCGCGGTGGCCGCCAGAGACCCGAGGCTGGGAAGCGTACTGTCAAACGACCGTCTGCTCGCAGTTGTATCGCCAGGAAATTAGTACGTGAATGCTTGTGAACTTCACACAATGGTATTTCTATCATAGCCGGACCAGATTCGAGCGGAAATATTTAAGCAACCGCCAATCGATTCCATATCCCCTAGCTCTGGAGCTCGAATCACCATACCATACCATACCACACCAACATAGTCCCTCGGCCTAGACTCGCCTACCTAATCGCATCCTCGTATAATCGTTAGCCATGCGTATCTTTGCTTTGATCATAGCTGCTTCCTCGACAGCGATCCTCGCCGCGCCCATCCCTGAACCCAGACTCGGAAATGTTTAGCAGCCCATACGAAGGCCCGCCTTCGCTAGGTTCACTTCCGGGGCTTCTCATGGCCATCATACTTCGGGTGAGTCTTGCAGTTTCACGACGAGGACAGACATCTGCTGAGAGAGAAATGGGTTGGTGTAGTGATCACCGACGCGGGTTAGGACACGGCGGATTTCGAGACATCGACACGGGACGGGGCCCCTGCTTTCAACGAGATTTTTGCAAGGGCTCAGAAACGGGTACGTGGCAGACGTGTGGCCTTTTGCTGTGTAACGCTGCGATGCTAATGGGCTGTGAGCAGAAAGATATCGTTCAACCTTGATGAGCGGTAATGAACGACCGTGTGCTCCGTGACGTCGAAATGTAAGCAGCAACTCTGGTCGGCCCAGATGCGCGGCGGGGCATATTTGTATCGTAGCCAGGCGCTGTCGAAGTACAGTTCTACTCCGAGATTCGACGCCAACAGACAGGACTATAAGGACTGATCAGTGTATTTATCGAATCATTTATGAATATTGTATGTAGTTGTACCAATCACATACACATTCGCCCGTGCCATTGAACGCTTGGCAGTATTTCCGCTTTCCAAGCTCGACACCTTGCAGTAGGACCCAGTGGACGTATTGCTGAAGAACTTGACGGTATCAGCTGCAAGCTCACCAAAGTAATCGGCCTGCGCGTGCGCTCAAGCGGTGAAGTTGATTCGCCAAGTATAAATGGTATGTATGCACTTCGATAACGCGGAGAACGTTGTGCAAATGAGTTCCCGGCTGCCCAGAATCAGGGTGTACGTCAAAAGTCCTCGAGCCCGCTTGTAGAACAGCGTATCGTGAAGAAAGTCACGACGCTCCGTCGAGTGGGTCAATGGTCGCCAATATATGGTCAAAAAACATTCATTGCACAGAATTATTGGAAAACATGTCGGACCACATTTTAACGACTTCAGGTGAGAGGTGACCTAATCGATTCCCAAGATCGGAATACCTAAGATCCACAGAACCATTGAGCAACGCCTCATGATCAGCTCGGGAACCTTCGTAGTCCCGGTACGTTGAGTTTCGAAGCGCGGTCAGGCCGGATGATCTTGGGATATTTCCTCCGCATTCTGTTCCAATTTTCGGGCTTTAAGATGCGTACCGGGTCAAGATTGATGCAGAGGGGGATATGGCCCAGATTCTGGAGGGCAGAAGGGCGGGTCGGTCGTATTCGGGGGCGCGCAGAGAAAGGGGGCGAGCCCACCATATATACTTCCTCGAAGATTCATCTTCGTGCCAATACTGTTTCTATAGCCAATTAGAAGCATATGAACACACAGTTGAGAAGTCGTACCTGAGTAATTGGGCCTATAAGTCCACCCGAGCTTCCTGCAGTACATGCGTGCAGTGACCTTCGCATTGAACGTGTTGACCCGTGGATATTGCAAGAACGACCCCAGAGGCCTCGTTGCGAATCCTATCGCCGCGATTTTTACTTGGTATCAGTGCCAAAGGTCGGGTCGTAGTGCGGACGGCCGAAGAGGCTGAAGGTGAGACAGCGCGGAGTGGGAGAACAGGAACGTCGCACATGGCGGTCAAGAGAAGGCCCGGGCGCCTCCAGGACTGCGACAGCTCTCGTTCCTGCCTCCATCATGCATCGGCTTTGCAGACACATGCTACCTTCAAAGACCCGCTGATACTATGCCGTTGGATCGACTCGTATGTCGCTATTGTGAGCGAGGGAAGAAGCTGGCAACTCTGTGCTCTGTCAATCTATATCGTCTGTTAGGTCGCTGTAAATACTGTAAGTCCTGATCTGCTATTCAACCTTCCAAATAACCAGCTGACGACAACATTCGAAATGAAGCCGTTAGAAATACTGTACAATAACATAGAAGAATTACCATGCATACATTCTACTTCATCTACGCGAGTGTCTTGGTAAAAATCCCACGCTGGAAGCCTTCACCGCTACCCGTTGTGGCTGTTTGACCGTCCCATGAGCAAGCATCTGTGACTTCAGCATTTGTCCGTAAGTGAGGAAACTACCTCAGATAAAGACCCTAGATTGATTGTCCTAAGCATCATGAAACTTACAGCTCTTTTTAGAAGTTCAATCCGAGTCACCGTGGCGACAATGAACGGCGCTGTCTGGGTGTGTATATCCATCATGCCCTAGACACCTGACATATATGCGCCTTGTTCCAATAGCCAAATACACCAGTTGTGACGAGGCCTGATTATCGATAGGCCAGACGACAATCTTGCGACTGCTCAGGCACTGGTGAGATACATGCTCACTCCAAAGAAGCCAGCAAAACACAGACTAATCGCGTCTGACAGAGCGTAGTCGCCTCGATGCTCGTATTGGCACGATAATCAGCTCGGGACCAATCTCTCTCGTGGTCGCAGAATATCCCTCAGTCACACCCCCGCCACGTAGTCGATCGCGTCACTAAAAACAGTAGCTCGAGTACAGGGACGCGTGAGAGGCGCCGGAAACGCCACCAAACCGTTGCCTCCCTGCGCACATCCACGTCATGGTCGCTGCTCCCGTCACCAGTGCGAGCATCACGGCCTCTCGTCCCGCTCATTATCTCTTGCGGCTGCTGGCATCTGTCTGCCAGTGGGCACTCGTGCAGCATGACAGTATCTCGACGGCCAGGCAAATGTCGTTATAAACCACTTGCGGGCGGACGAAGATGGACACCCACCTCCATTTTCGTTCGGGACTGCTGAGCATCAAGGAACATGCTACAGACATCTTCGGTTCTTCCTACCCATGTATCCCCCGAAGTGTCGGTCTCTCGGACGACTTCCAAGTGCGTGCTCCGCTCACTCGGGTTATCAGTTCCGAGGTAGCTAAACTCAAGTTCTCCAGTGGAAGCGGCACGGTGGTCACAGTCTCGGAGCCTGAGATCAAGGAGAAAAGATGTGGTAGAGGAAGATGAGTTCGAGGTGAAGTTCATGCCAGACGATCTCGCCCACCCATTCAACTGGTCCCGAGCGCGGCGGTGGTACATCACCTCTCCTCGCGGTTTACTCGGTGTCAACGCGTGCGTCTCTATAGCTACACCCCTCGAAGCCATACGCTCACTCATTGCAAAGCACATTCGCGAGCTCTGCACCGTCGGGCATTGTCCCAGCCATGGAGAAGTTCTTCGGCTTTGGCCACGAAGTTGCTGCGCTCACGATTTCGCCTTTGTCGGGGGCTACTGTGTTGGCCCGCGTCGTCTGGGGGGGACCCGTGTCCGAGAACTACGGACGCAAGCCGCCCCTGCTCGTATCGTTCTTTGCGTATATACCCGGCTTCACGATTGGCTGTGCGCTCTCCCGTAACACGGCATCTATTTTTTGATTTATTTCGCTTCCTTAGTGGAATGTTTCTCCGCCCTCTGCCCTGGTACTGAGCGGGTACGTCTCTGTTGCCTGTAGCATATTGAATATGCTGACTGTCATACGTCAGTGCTCTCATGGGAGACATATGGTGACGCACGTACTCGCGGCAAAGCGTTATCCATCTTCACCCTCGCACCGTTTGCAGGACCGTCGCTCGGACCGCAGTCCAGCGGCTTCATGTCCGTGTCTGGGGCTCTTGGCGATGGGTGTACTGGGTTATGACCATTTTCGCGGGCTGCTGTTTCGTGTTTATTCTCTTCACCATGCGGAGACCTTAAGTAAGTCTTGACCCCAGTCGTTACTCCATCTTGTGAAAGTCTCACGCTCTCTTGACAGGCCATGATTCTTGCGTTCACCGTGACAAAGCAGATCCGCAAAGAGACAGGTGACGACCGCTACTACGCCCTCTGGAAAAGAGTCGCAAGGATTGCTCGAAATGGGGCATTGGACGTTGTAACGCGGGCCTTTCATCGTCTTTGTCGCGAGCGATGCTCATCGCGCTGACCCTATACATGAGGCGTACGTTCTTTCCCACTTTTCTGTTCGACCATCATCCTGACACCCTTCTAAGCTTCATCTACGGCATGTCAAACTTACCTTCCTCTTGAAGCTTACCCCATCGTACCTTTTCCATCGGGCACCATTTCAACGCCGCGCATAATCCGGCCTCCTCGTCCTACCCATCCCACTGGGTGGCCTGGCCGCCTGTACTAGGGTACATCTTCTACTGGAACCCGCACGGTACGAACGGCCTCTCTCGAGAAATTACGCACCAGCGCCGGTGCCGCCCGAGGTGCGACTGGAGCAGGCGATATGCGCCGCGCCCATCTTCGCGTTGTCCTTCTTCTGGTTCGGGTGGACGTCGTACTCTACGATCAGTTTTCTGGGCGCCGATGATGGCGGGCTTCCCGCTGGGGTTCAGCATTCATATGGATCTTCCTCGGCCTGTTCAACTACATCATCGACACGTACCTCTTCGTCGCCCCGCCAGCGCGCTCGCAGCGAACACCGTCATGCGCTCCTGGTTCGGCGCCGGCTTCCCGCTCTTTGCGACGCAGATGTACGAGCGCCTCCGATCCCCGCTGTGGGCGTCGACGCTGCTGGGCTTCCTTGCACTGCTCATGATGCCCATTCCGCTCATGTTGTACAAGTTTGGGCCGCGGCTGAGGGAGAAAATCAAAGTATGCGCCGAAGAAGGGCGCGGGACATGGGAACCATTGAGCGTACTTGACTTGACATGCTTTTAACGATCACACTCACGGCGGTAATTTATGTAGCATTCTTCGGACTTTCAGCAGCTTGTATCTTCAACTAATGAAGGACATTATTGTAATGAATCCAGGCCACATCTCCATGCGAATAATGATCACGAGGGGTCAAAGAATGTCGCTGGTGAATGCGTTGAGTCCCATGAAGGGACGATTGCCGATTGCCAGTCAAAGCCGAGGGCCCAAGTGTACAATTTATCTACCGCAATCACGACAAATGATACTCGGAGGAACACTCAAGTATGCTCTGCTTGAATACTGTTCGCCCCTGAAGTTCAGAGAGTACAACGGGAACCCTTCTGTCATTGGGCCCGTCCTGAATTTCCCAGTAATGATGGCTCCGAGGTTCAGGCGTGAGGCAAATAGTTTGCAATGGACGGTATGAGCTGACCGCAGCCTTCGTAGCTCAGGTACTTCAACTCTTGTCGTTTGAGCGAATACTCCCATCTGCGACGACGTGGACGGGGGTAGCATGTCCGACCCCCCATTGTCTTGGTCTGATTCAGTGGCAGGTACTTGGAAAATCTCGGCACTAAAAAGATTTCTAGGAGGCGGATACAAACGAGAGAGATGATGACAGTGCTGCTAAAAGGGTATATCTTCGAGGAACTGTATCAGACAAACCCAGAAGGCCGAAAAAGCGGTGATTGAGCTTTACAAGGAAGAAGCATAGGATTGTTTCTGCCAATTCTATCCTGAGACTAAGTTCGCTGAGACTGTTTTCGTGCAGGGGGACAAACAATCCCCGAGGAGAAACTGGGTCATAGTCTGACAGTAAGAGTTGTATATGCAGCGGCCACGGGTTGGGAATCAGATAGAACAGCCTGTATGCAGTGTGCATTCTCCTCTCGGAGATCAGAGTAGACATAGGTCGAGGTGTTTTATCTTTCGCACTGGAACCCGTAGCCATATGCCACAGCAACAATCGGCGTCAAGATATTCCAAGGTCGGCCATATACCTGCAGCGAGCTGGCTTTGGAGGCTGTTCCGTCGCCACCACTCGACGCTATCCAAGTCTGGCTCGTCGGCCTCAATTACGACTTAGAGCGCACAAGTTAGGAAATGCACTATAGAGAAGCCCGACCGCGCCGTCAAAAAGTGGAAGGTAATATTGAGGGTAGTGACATGAATAAAGTGGATGTTTTCGGTGCGGAAATGAACCTGAGAAATGGATGTTCAATGTTTGAAGTGAGTCCTTGAAGTGTTGAAACAGCGGCAACGGATTCCTCGCCATCATCGGCCCAGTTAGCTGTCGAAGTCTGCGCATATTGCGTGGACGGGTGCTTTGAAGGGTTGCTGCATTAGCGCCACAGTGTTTTCGTCCATGTTCCGCAAGATGAGCTTGTGTAAGACGGCGGTTAGAGACGCGATCGAACGCGCGACCCGGCCCTGACCAATCTTGTTAAGGCAAAAATCGGGGGCGAGTGGTGATGTCAAGCTCTAGCTCTCCTGAAGGTGCGTGCAACCATTAAACATTTTGGCAACATACGCTTGAACATCTTGCGAGCCACGATCTTCATCGCTTATTTGCCAGCCTTTTTTTTTGCAGCGTCCCAGCCCGAGCCGCAACTTGCTGAGGACGGTTGGAAAAGCACGCGGGCCCAGTGCCGTATCATCAATGAAGGAGCAAAAATCCCAGGAATGATGAAGGATTCCGAATATACACGTCTCCCTTGACCAATTCTTCCGGGACTCCAGACGGTCGTCGTAGAGAGTATTGGGCGGCACGAGCGCATCATCCGGGAACGTTGAGGCCGTCCCTTGACACGTAGCAAGACTTCGACGAGTACGTCCCATGTGATGTGAGTTTCATCTGCGCAGGTTGACTGTATGGTCCTAGATGTCGCGTTAATATACGAGTGAGTTCGAGTATGGATATTCGGATTGGTACTCACCAGTGACGCCAGTTCCAGTCTGATTTAAGCCGCTTGTTGACGACTCGGACCGCTGGCGTGCCCAGTTGTTGTTCGTCCGTTACGGCTGTTTTGCAGATTCATCTTCCTAGCTATGAGTCTTGCATTCAATTGAGATCAACAGTTCAGCTGTAGCATACGACTTACCCGTGCCGTCGACGTGGACAGAGAGGGAGAGGTTCAAACGTTTCAACTTCGGCTATATTTCGATTACGGCTATTTGATTACATTTACTTTTGATTAATATTGGAGTTATCTTATTTTTGCGATCACAAATATCGTATGCTTCTCACCAATGTTCGTCATGTTCAAGGTGTGGCGAAGACGGACCGCGGAATATCCTGGAGTCATTGAATAACCCCTTCTCTTCGTCTCCTGTGCGTGCCATGGGCACCCTCTTGCCGTGCGAATCGACCAGAATCTCCCAGTGGCGTTGAGCAGAAGGCCGCGCGTTTGGCAGCCTTAGGCTGAAGTATCTCAGCGTCGAGATGGATTGGGTAGCCACGTCTATCAGGGGATCGAAGTCGGTGCTCAAGTTGAGTGGCCACACCGGTCGGCGGGGTACGTGTGGTACCATGCAAAACTGGTCTTCGTCTCCCGCGTGCGTGTGGGTTGCGAACAAATGGTGGACAGGAGACCGAATATTATATTGCCAATCTAGAGAGATGTCAAGGACCTGGATTTGACATTGAGACACAGCGATAGCGCCGCAAATAATGTGTTCTTTAAGCATCGTCAGAAAAAGAGCCCAGACGTAAAGGGGGTCCACTCACGAGCATTGGCGGATGGCGTGAAAGACGGTGGGATCAACATAGTCGTCCACACCGAATATGTACCATACACAGGCGGAGCTCGAGACGAGACTATTTTGCGCCTGTGACAGGCCACTCCTCGCACCTGCAGGATGCAGTAGAGGGATCGAATCCTGGGCAGCGTCAATCGATTCAGACTGAGCGCTGTGGGCACTGCGTATTCGGCCAAGACAGTCTGAAGACAGTGCACGTATTCGTGCTGTCCACGTCGTAAATGTTTTAGACATAAAGTGCTCGATTCTTGCTCTGGAGCGCAAGACCGTACGCTATGCCGAGTTCTGTGCGGACAAGTAATCCAAAAGACTGCCAAGTCCCCGACTCTCCTCGCCTCTCGAAGATTGTCCGCCCGCGCACATGCCCTCGACATGCTCCAGTTCTGTGTGATCACATGGGTAATACTTCTAAATGGCGTAGATTGGGAAATGTGCGGTGAAGCATGCCGTCGCGCCAGTTGGTAAAGGTCGATCCGAAGCGTGACAACGTGTGTAAAAAAGGGATGTGCGTAGCGTTGAATCGGGCCCATGACGCTGAAAGCGTCCGAAGTGAGTGACTGAATTGCTTGAACATTGACACAGGATCTGGGCCCTCGAGGTCCTCCGTCGAATCCGCCCAATCAGGATCGAAACTTGCGTCGATTATCTGGAGAGGAGCTTACTGGAAGTGTTGCCGCATCAGAAAGGCAGCGTTTTCATCGATCTGGTGAAGGGAAATCTTGCGCAAGGATGGAAGAGAAGCGATGGAGCGGGCAATCCTCTCGTCGAGACAGAACTCGGGAGTGTTGCCATGAAATCCCAACACGCGAAGGTGGGTACAGCCGGTTAAACATTCTTGATATCTTCCTGAATATCCTCTTGCGTGAAGCTTCATCCAGGGACTGCCAGTCGTAATATGCGTCGATTCGCAATTTGTCGAGGCGTTGAGAGGTACTGTGCCGTTGCTGATCATGAAGGAGCAGAAGCTAAGGAAACGATGTATGTTGTCAAGGAACTAGACGCCTCCTCTGACTAGGTCTGGGGCTCCTGCAGTGTAGAGTGTACGGCAAGTGTGCATCCATCATCGTCATCACAGAGGCGTCGTTTGGCCTTACGATAAATACTAGTATTGATACACAGCATGATCTCGATGAGAACATCCCATGGTAACTTCATTTGCGTAGGTCTAGCATCTCCCTAAAATATGGCGTTATTATTTGGTGTGCCCAGGCTTTGGAGCAGATTTCTATTTAGTTCATACGCACAAATCTTCTGCCCACCGGTGGTTTGGGTGTGGGACTTTGTGGGGCTGACGATCTCGCACGTCGAGGTCCCCCCAGGGCACGCCTGCGGCGTCAGACGACGCACACACCCTGGGCGAATTGAGCTGTTCGTCTGTGGTGGAATGTGGAAGGTCCATCCTCTCCTGTGGGACAATACACTTTAAAGATCTGAATTGAGCATGCAACTATAACGGCAAAGCACTGATTACCGCGAAGGTGGTCGTGAAGGTCCGCGAAAAAAAAATCCTTGCACAGACTGATTTAAAATGTTAACGCCCAGCGACTGTTAAATTCCAAGTAATATTTATTTCCTTATTTAAAATGTTTAACGCCCAGCGACTGTTAAATTCCAATAAATATTTATTTCCTTTAACCAAAGCCAGCGAGAACGAAAAATATTCTATCTCATGGCCATGCATCTTCGAGCAAAGCTCGACAAGACTGTTCTGCGCGGTAAACAAGGATTTGCATCGAGCGGTGGCCGACTGAAGTCTGCTGGAATATGCACGCTTGCTTCGCAGTTACCCGTGGAAGTAGTTGTGAAAGGAGACTACAGGACCTTGTAGAGATCACGTAACAATGAATACGAAGATCGAAACACCATGGGGTAATACATACACACACGCAACAAAAAGCCCAAGGAAAATACGTCAAAGATCGAGCCACACAAAGATGGACGTAGGGGAGGTCGGCATACATGTACAAATCGAGGTCGGAGAGAAAAGAAACGGGGACGAGGCGGTCGACTATGATACATGCGATCTATATATATATGTGCGGGTATGGCGTGGGAATGACATGGGATGTGGAGGGGTAATTGCAGGTCGTCAAGGCGTGTGTGCGGGCGGGGGGCTCAGAGCGTCACGGCCGGCGCTGGTCGAGGGGCCGAAGGGGTCAGGTGCAGGCGGCGGGCCGGCGGGCTCATTGGGAGCCGCTCGGGGTCGTTTCTTGGTCTTTGTCTTGCCGCGTTTTGGGCTTCTTTAGTAGGGCTGCGCAGCGGGGAGGGTCGGTAGGGGTTTTATTTTGGAAAAGAGTGTACTCACGTTGGGTATATGCGTCCTGTTGCGCGGAGTAGTACTGGCAAGAACATCCCTCGACCCCGCACGTTCCCAGCATCCCGCTCTCCATGGCCGCCTGGATGTCGAACTGCGGGTCTATACCGTACTCGATGGCCACCTCGTAGCCGTAGCATTGTCCATACCTTCCACCGGTATCGCCGCTGGAAGGCATCGTAGAGGTACCCGCCGAGGTCGAGGTTGGGGTCGCCGCCCATTTGCCGCAAGTGCAGGGGTAGGAGCCCATCTTCATCGCGTTCTCGACCTTCTCGGTGTAATATTCATGCCGTAGTTTATTGATTTCGTCGATATATGGCCGACGATAGGATACAGGTTCTGTCTGCGCAGAGCCGGCGGCGTACGCAGCAGGAGCGTACGCAGCGGGTTTCTTTGCGCGGACCTTCTTGTTCTTGCGCGGCTTCGGCGCGAGTGAAGGATGCGCGTACGGCGAGAGCAGCGAAGCATACAGGGGTAGTGGATGCTTGTCGAGGGCGTGTTCGAACGCGATGATGGCGTCTTCGACGGTGACCGCGTCCTCGGACGCGGCGTCGGGCCGTAAAGTCTGCGGCCTGGATGTACGCTGCGAGCGCGTTGCGAATCGTAATCGGCTGCGAGTTGGACAGCAGGATGTCGAGGGCGATTTCGAGTGAGGTTCGTCGCTTGAAGCGTGAGTTTAGGGCCGGGGGCCTCGGCACGGCGGGATCGGTGTGACGGCGGCGGCGAGGAGGTTGGTGTGTAGAATCCATGTGCGGCTGACTTGCTCTGTTCGTAGATTCAAAGAGCTTGGGGATAGGGGGAGAGAAAGGTGCTTCTGGGAAGAAAGGAGCACAGAGGAGGCTAGGGGAAGGTTAAATACGAGGCATGAGAAGTGAAGACAAAGAGGACGCACAAAGCTTATTAGCACTTGATGTTCGGTTCCCACTGCTTGGGCCGATGCGGGCGCCACAGCTGCTAGCTTTGGCCGGGAGGATTTAAGATGTGATTAATGTACCGCGCAATGAGCTCGCAGAGCGCGACAGTGTCGAAGAGAGTAGCGTCGAGCAAAGGATGGAAGGCGGTGGCAAGTGCCAAGATGGGAAGCCGCCCGACGCGGGAACAAGGGCGGCTTCATTAGGGGTGGACGCTGTGACGGTTCGCGTTATAGTCCCGTGACATGTCACTCCCCACGGGTATCAAAGCGCTTGGGACCACGCCTTGAGCATCTGCCAAAATGTTGCGAACACTCTCAAATCCTGTACCATACCTGGGTAGGTTGTGGGTAGGCGTACGACCCTCGAAGAATGGGGGAAATCAATGAGGTAAAGGCATCAATTGGGAGAAGTGAACGCTGCTGAATCGTCTCTACCAGCCTGTCGCACCGTCCACCCCAAGAAATCATCTAACGGGGTGGGCAGCCATTGAAGATTACCTTCAAAAACATGATTCTGGTATGGTCAAAGACTATGCAGACGACATAGATACATTGCTCGTCTTTGTAAGTTATGTTGTTTGACCGAGACGTATGCTAACCAGGAACTTTAAGGCTGGTCTATTTTCTCCGCGGTACTCACGGCCTTCGTCGTCGAAACATACACAATGTTACAACCAGACAGTACCGACACCCACGAATCAGCTTCTAGAGGGTATTTTCTCAGGCTAGATGCTACCTTGAACGGCAGTATGACATCCACTCCTGCCATCTCAACGTCGTTCGCTCCATCTACGGCTGCTCGATGGATCAACGTCCTCTTCTTCCTCAGTCTTGTGTTCAGCCTCTCTGCCGCTCTATTCGGCATACTCGCAAAGCAGTGGCTACGCGAATACATGCCAATGGAACTCGACGCTAGGGACGCCTCGCGACAACGTGCTCGTCCGGCAGATCCCCTTCGAGGCCTGGCAAGCGTTTGGAAACGTCGCCGCAACCATATCGTCTGTACCCGCACTTCTCGAGACGGCCATGATTCTCTTCCTTGCAGGGCTCGTCATTCTGCTCGTGGACCCTCGACACCGTTGTCGCCATCGTAATCACTGCAGCAATAGTAGGTTTCCTAGGAGCGGTGTCCCCCCCCCCAGTCAGCGTTCACCATCCTCCCCGTCTTCTTCCGGCGCTGTCCGTACAAGTCGCCCACCGCCTGGGCCTGTGTCGTCCTCGCGAGCTTTCTGTCGAGCACCATCAAGTACTCCACCGACTTTGTCGTCGGACACGCCCACACACCCTGCGCCACGGCCGCCGCTACTGGCACTTCTCCGCCGTCACCATCCGCTGGACGCCCCGCTTTCGCGCCTGGCGCGAGCGCGACCGCAGCGGGCACAGCGCCGACACCGGCGGGGAGCCCTGGCCCGGCGCGCCGCACGCCCTCGACTCGCCCCCGCGCGCTCGAAGACGCCGTCTACGCGGAGTTCGCGCCCTCCGCGCGCGCCGGCGTGGTTGCCGCGGGGTCCGGCCACGCCGCGCAGCGCGACGCGGCGGAGTGCGCGCTGCTCTTCCGCGCGCTTCGCGTGGGTGCAGCAGGCGTCGCAGGACGCGCGGCTGCCACGCGCACGCCGTGCAGAGCCTCGGATCGCTGCACGCAGGCCCGGGCCCGGGCGCCACCACGGATACACGCGTCGCGCTCGCGGTGCGCGCGGTGGCTGACTGGGCGCTGCTCGGCGCGCTGCAGACCCGAGGGGCCACAGGTGCGCCGACGGGCGGCGGCGTCGCGGGAGTGCAGGAGCTCGTGCGTGGGTTGTGGGCGGTGGAGCGCGTAGAGAGCGTCGGGTTGCACAAGACCGTGCTGCGGGCGCGCCAGCGGGCGTTGTATGGAAGCGTGCAGTTGCGGATTGCGCCCTACTCTGTACAGTGAGCACGTAGTGCTGTTTCTCGCATCTCGTTGCAGCGGACCTTTTGTGCTGCCATCGAGACCTTTTCGAGACGCCCCTGAGGGAAGGCCGCGCGTCGTTTGCGCTTGGAAAGATGATTCTCGGGCTGCTCTGTGTACTGGGCAGCATCTGCACGAATCGCTCGCTTGTGATCACACCGCATCATGTAAAGGGCATTCGGACCTTGGTCTGTGACGCGGAGTTGAAGGATGCATTGGACAGTCTATGTTCCGGCTTGAGGTCATCCGCGTTCATTATCGCTTGTCGACTGGGGACGATAGAATGTAGTGGTGGCATTGTGTCGCGTAAGCTCTTCATTCGCAGGTTCAATCGAGCCTTTACTCACTCAACCTTTGTAGTGACAGAGTCCGGAGAGATGACCGCCCGCTCCCTTTCGCTCTTTATCTGCAACTACTACTCCCGCGACATGCAAGACTACAACCCCGAAGACATCCACATCTTCGTCCTTCTCTGCAACGAATGGCTTCTCTACCTGAACCGGCTGCTCGACGGACCCGACGAACTCGACCTGACGAACGCCGTGCTCGCCAAAGATGGCCGAGCTCGTGACCCTCGCGCTGCACGCGCACATCGCGCACTGTGGATGCTTCTTCGAGCTGCCGTGGCCCGCGCGCCTCTGGGGCATGCGCGCACACCACGCACCCGCGCTCTCCCCCGCGCGGCACCGCACGTACCTCCGTCTCCTGCATGCTCTTGCGCGCGCACACGCAGCGCGGGGCTCGTCACCGGCCCACGTGCGTACAACGTCCCCGAGCTCCTTCATGTGTCGCATGGTTTGCGGGCGGGGGCGTGTGATGAGCCGCGATGTAGTTTTCGTCTGGAGGGCGCGGCGGGGGTCGGGTTGTCGGGTCGTGGTGTTTCTGCGGAGGACGGTACTCTCAGTGCGCCAGCGGATCGGCGGAGAGTCTTCTCGAGCTCTCCATCATCCCGAGCTGAAGGCCTGCTCGATGCTCCAGATGCAGTTGGTCATGTGATGGAAGTGTTTGGATGAGGTGGTGGACCTTCGGCGGGACGACGCTGTAGCGCTCGTGAACTATTTGGCGGTGGTGCAGTAACCGGCAGGACTGGCTACCTGGAGGAAAGAAATATCGTGCGGTTTTTGGCGGTATGCTCTTCGTCTGTAGTATGTGCAAATGCTGACGCTGGATCAGAGCTTGCCGTCCATGTTTGCTACCCGGCTTTATCCCAAGGAATACTCGGTACATAACCTGCTGAGGAATCACGGTCCCACGACGCCGCGACTGTCAGCGAAGGTCGTCACATTATCCATGGCGTAGACGTTGGACGTCTCATGGAAGCTGTCAGAAGGTTGGACCGCGTGAGTACCAGGAAAAAGAAGAAATTGTTTGTATTGTCTGGATTTTCCACGGAGTTCACGCTGTGCTTCGTCCTGGCCTTGGAATATCGTTTGGAGACATGTTGGCATCGCTTGCAGACCTTCAGATTTGTTAAATTTGAACACCCGTCCAGGTACGTGTACAGCGCTGCTGTGTGTCGGCTGCGCTGACGTAGAGCCATGTGAAGCTTTCGTCCTTTACACTCGGGACAGTGGATCACGTCTCGCCATAGCTCAGGCGGTCGCGGATGATCACGTTCATTCTTTGTGGACTGGAGCCGTTCTGCGTTCGACGATACCTGGACACGAGGCGCAGTCAAAAATCTCAAGAAGGGTAGATGACGGTTTCTTGCGCAATCCCTCCTGGATCTGTCCAACGGCGCATAGGAGCACTCTGAGATCTCTACGACGTTTCATCAAAAACCTCTCCCAATCTATCACTTCTCACTAGGACAAATATTCTAGCCTCGCGACGATGGCCAACGACCCACTCTAGACTATAACACTCTTGCATCTATCTATCGCCGGGAGGCCTATATTCCGACGATGAGCAACATGAGCCCCTCTCTTCTGCGACCCTCTATAGGAACAGCACTGGTCTCATCACCTCGACGACGCCAGGTCAGGCATCCCGAGCATAACATAGTCTAACATACCAGTTTTCTCTTCGAAGTGGATGTCGGCATTAGACGAAAGTGAGCACCGCCGCCTAAGCTCAGCATGTGGTCACGTTTTGAACGCCTGACTCGTCATAGACACAGTAATACTACAACCCTATGGCTCCGAACGACGGAAAGCTGTCAAAGTCCGTTGATCTGCCGCGATGATCCTCCGCAGTGCGTCCCCCAGTCGTCCGATCGCATAGAAATATGTACGGTCATCATCTCATATGCTCTGCAGAATGAAATTGATGACTTCTGTTCGCTGTCGTCAAGGTCGGCGCGAGGTCGTGTGGTGCAAGAATGTCCACTTCGTATGGGTCATCCTTCTCAGGAACTGCTCCCGGCGGGCCGCGCCCCCCCTTGTGGTGCAACTTTGCCGGTCATGTTGGCGCTGCCCCGGGTGCGCGCACTCGAAGAACCAAGTCCACTCTTGGAAGACTCCATAAATACCCCTCATCTCGACCGCCATGTCTTCAAGGATTCTATAACAATGCTCCTCTCTCTCTGCTCGCCGTGGTGCGTCTTGCCAGCGCTGGTACTGGCCGCGTCGCGGATGTCTCCGCCATCCGGTTCCGTTGTTGTCAATCCTTCTTCAGGTCCCTACAAAAACACTATCAGCCGCTGTCGCGTCTTTGCCCAACGATGGGTCGTCCCAGGTCATATTTCATCTATCCGGGGACGTACAAGGAGCAAGTACTCATTAACGGAGTGGTGCTGTAACGGTACACTGTCTCCCCTGCCTCATGACCTTTGCTCATATTTCTTTCAGATTTATGGATACACGTCAGACACGATGGATTTCACGAAGAACCAAGTCGTCATCACTCACAGCGCCTCGCTTGCGACCTCCGCCAGCGACGACGCGACCGGCACACTGCAAGTGCACTCAAACAATGTTCGTCTGTACAACATCGACGTACGCAATGACTTCGGTCTTTTGTCGCGAAGAGCAAGGGCAAGCTCTCGCATTGAGTGCGTCTACGGCAGTCCAATTTGGCGCCCCCCCCCCCCTACGCGTGTCGGTTCTTTTCGTACCAGGTAGAAACAGTGTCTATAAGTATTCTGAATGATCTAGGCTCATTCGACGCTAGGATACTGTCTTGGGCCGAGCAGGGTACCCAAGTATATCTCAAATCTTACATCGAGGTGAGCCACACGTCCGACCATTTTTTGGCGGCACGCCGAATTGACTGGTTCTGTTACAGGGTGCCGTCGATTATATCTTTGGTCAACGCGGTCAAGCATACTTCAAGGGCAAACACTCTCGCGAGCAAGGGTGCAGGTTGCATAACTGCATCCGGTAGGTCGTCCAATGACGACACCATGTGTACGTCACCCTTTTGACCTTTTTCATAGCGCCCAAGACCGCGAACTGAACGAATATACAGACCTGTTTGAGTCGAATACCGTCATCGCCGCTTCTGATGCATTCTCGAACGTCACCGGGAATGTTTATCTAGGAAGACCTTGGTCAGGTACGCCTCCATCTCGTTCGCAAAGCTGGTGCTAACGTGGACGTTGCAGATTACGCTAAGCGAGTAGACTATATAGGGTCCCGTTTAAATGAGCTAACCTATAGTTCCTAAATTTCAGAGTCATCTTCAAAAAATACAGTTATCACGGCGCCCGTAAGCTCCGTGTTCCTTTCTGCGTCGTCCCAATATATTCACTGTGAACGGATATCACTAGATGAAACAAGGCAATGTGGTCCGAGTGGTCTTCGAGCACACCTAACACCGATCATGTATTCTTTGCCGATTACGACAGCACAGGGGTCAGGTGTATCGGGCGCATCGCGACCGTCATTTGCGACTGTACTCACAAGCAGTCAGGCGGCAACATATACTATCGATGCCGTCCTGGGGTCGAGCTATACTAGCTGGGTGGATAGCACGTACCTTTAGCAGCGTCATGGTATGTGAGCGTCATGTCGAAGACCTTTTAATGCAATGCAATTCGACTCATGTGAAAGGATTTTGCACATCGACCGGGTTTGTACTCCTCCAGAGTAGCAGAGGCGTTCATATTTATTCCAGCTATGGAAGTCACACGCCACCGGGCTGTATCCGCAATACGCTGTGCGTACAATGCTTGACAGGATATGCTACTTCGGTTGGGAGACATCCAAACTCGGGGACATTATCGGAAAGGCAGTCCTCAAAATGTTCCCGAACTACGAGACGTTCCGTGAGTGCCACACTATTATACTATCACATGTCGTCACTACGCTGGTCGCAGTCCCTCGCGATGAGCGGATCCTAACGTGGGGCGCGCCGCCTTGCTCGGTCACGGGCTCGCCGACCGAGCCAGAACTATAACCAACAATCAAACTATGATGTTGATACAATTCGAAAAGCTGAGCTGGCTACTTACCCCACTGACGAGGTTGCCAAAGTGGTATTCGCGGTGCCGTGACGTTCGACGCTATAGCCCTACCATGCTCGCTGCGCACCCATTAGCTCAGCTGAGAGCGATACATTCTGCCGGCGAAGACTTACTATCTCATGTCTGGTGTGCACCATTAAATGGCATGCTCTCACGGCTAGACAAGCTCACTGGGCTGTACCGGCCGTAGCGGTACCCATGAGAGCTTGGAAGGAGAAAGCGAGGATGGCGAAGAATGCGATGGTCTGCATCTTTGGGAAGGAATATGAAAGCGACTGACGAGAGGACCTGCTCTGCTGATCCCTTACTACCTCAGATGTGTCCTCATATATACGTCGGTGAGTCTTGCTATGTGGAAATATCATAACCATTTCCCGTTCTCCGCGAGCCGAACACGCCTTATCCCGCAGCTACACAACGGAAGGGATGAGCAACGTGGAGCTGTGCACATCTGGATGTAAAGAAGGGTTCTGTAATCTGGAATGCAGTCGACCACGGCTACCGCGAGTTCATGCTGTACACAAAGCAACATGAGGATAGTCGAGGTCAGACCGAGATGATGTACTATGAGATGTATTTGAGTCCACTGTAGCAACGGGACTGGTCGCCATTTCTCGTAGCGGGGTACTTGTCTTTCCATCTATCTGTCAAGTTCGGAGAACTTAAGCTTGGAACCGGCCGAAGTGTAAAATTTACAGCCACATCTTCAAAGATTGATGGCCAGGTCTCGATGGTGTACGCCATCGATCACCTCATTCTAAAGGCTAAGTCTTTTCTCTTGATTGCTTCCAACTACAATAAATGAGGGCGAATTTGCTAGTGGCCTACTAACGGCCTCCAATCATCTCGTATTATTCAAGAACAAGTGCGACACACTGTAGGCATTGTCCAGTGCTTTTGTTGCTAGTGTATTTGATTTTTACATGATCAAGCTGATATAACATGCAAATGACAGACATCGTGAGGAAAGACTCAGTACAGTCTCTTCTGGGTACGCCAATTTACCACACCCTAATCGCTGTAGCAAAGTATGAAGATAGACTTAGGGCTCGGTCCCTCAAACAACCCAGAATAATTATGGTGAAGTATCTTGGCTTACCTTAGCGTAGTATATTTCGGACACGGGGGCATAATTGCGTGGCCCGTGGCTCTGAGTTCTTTGTCTCAAGATAGCATGTATAAGTGGTCACACACCCACAGTGGAGTCCTATGTTTTACATTAAACGGTGTAGAGTTTCGGGAACCAATGAACGCGACGCGCTGAATAAAACCAGCACAATATGGAGCTCGTTGGGTCTTATCATCAAGCTGCAAGAAGTCTGTCAAGAGGTACTCAAACGAGTGACTTTCCTAAAATAATGACTCCCACCTCAGTCTCAGAAGGCTTTAAATGCTGAGTCAGAGCCGGGCCTCATACCCTCGACCAGGGGGTTGAGTGGGTGGCGCACGGCGTACGAGACTCTTGTGCTCTATGAAGGCAACAGGAGCGCTATATTTCCAGAGGAGTCACCATAGCTGCGAAGACCACGAAAAGCAGGGGTGCTGCTCGCAAAAGCCTTCATGACTGTTTCCGCAAGATGAAAAGTTCACAAATAGACTTAGAGCGACCGTTAGTATGGAATCATCAGGAACGCTAGTTGACACACCACCAGGGTAGTACCAAGTACTACCTGAGAAATTCCGGGGATGGAGACGAGACTACCCTGAGCTAGAGAGTCTCAGTAAAATGTATGGGTCTGTTAGTCCATATATAACTGGCTATTACGATGATGCAATCAGCAGACTCGTCACTGCGAACACCTACTACCATCGAACGTAACCACATCTAGCAATCCCCATCACAACGCAACAGCACGACAGCGGATCGCAAAGACGTATAAGAGGCGTCTCATTGTGCTGCCGCCCTCAAAAGCGTGGGATCTGACATCACATAGTCAGCACCCACATCAGGGCTCCCAAAGCCCTCACGAATGTCAAAGCAACGTCCGCAGGTACCCGGGGCCGTAAATATGCTCGAAGTTGGTTGCAACGTTAGCCTACTCCGAACGATTTCCGTGAGGAATCGAGGATGATGATGATGCAAAGAACTCCAGCTGTTGTATCTTCCTTGGGAAATGCAGTCCCGATCATTCTCATGCCGCGTCAAGTGCTGTGTCGGTAGATTTCCCTAATTCTAGAGGACCTTTCGCGGATGACTGTTCGCATACCTGGTTTTGTGGTCTCGGTAGCTCTTCTGCGACGTTTCCCAAGGACCGTAGAGAGGTCAACACATAGTGTTCAACACTAAAACATTTTGAGCACTGAGCCTTTTAATGCATTGAGTTGGAGCCCATGGGGTAATCACAGATTACCTGATAGGCTCGAGTTCAAACGAGTGTACAAAAACGAAGCGCACCGCCAGGGTATCGGTGCAGTTCTATCTTGCTTACATATCATTACCGGAACATGCTGGCGGTGGGCCCTGGCTATGACTTTTGCATCCTCTAAGCAAACTATCAGACCATGCTAGCTAGGAAGACTAGAGTCACGTAGTCTGCTAATCACCAGCCCAGGGGTACTGCCAGCAGCACGTCTCTGCACTGAGAAAGATGCATTCAGGCCTTCAAAACCGCCCGTCGTTATGCACGACGCGCTACAAAATGGTAGAACCCACGTGTCAATGGGTGTATACACCGCGAAACGCCGGTACTCACTCATGTTTTCCGAATACCCTGTGCCACGGTTTTCACCTGCCTCCGGGGGTGTGCACCGCTACCAATGTATCCGTGTCTCTCTGACAAAGGCGGGCTCTATGCAATGTGAGAATTTCGTAGCTTGTCAAAATATTACCGTACAGGAGTAAGCGCACCGAGAGTTAACAGTCGGCAGCGTTAGCGCTGACTTGACAGAGTTACAGAAGACGCTCGTTGGGAGACCTGTTGAAAGGGGCGGCGCGATGACTCGACTGAATAACTAGAGTCCTAGGAGGAGGCAAGCAAGATTTTTGTAATTTGTAGATTTTCATGGTCTATAAGATGTGATATGCTAAGTAATTAATGCAAAGTATGCACACGACGAAGCCTTAGATTGTAAATGACTTAGATTGTAAATGATGCATCATAATTCACTGACATAGATCACGACTTACTGCGACACCTGTACCGCGCAGACCCAGCAATGTCAAGGGATGTGGTGGACTGGACCTGCCAAGAAGAAGAGCAAAGAAACGGCTGTACTCGATATCTCATTATATATGTGAGTGGTCGTCCAAAGCAATGCACGCTGTTGTAAATCAGTGCCATGCTCTGTCCTTCGGCATATCGTTTAACAAAGCGATACTCTGACGTTTCTCGCTGCCTTGACTGCGAACCGTTGACCCGGCTATTTCAGCGATTTGGGCGTACACCAAGGGTCGTTCCAGCACTAGGAGTCTAGTCTCGACTGTAGTGCATTGCCATGGGTAATCGATCGTAGGGTAGTGAAACTAACCAACAACGTGATGTGGGGTGGTGGGGTTTCGGGTGTTGTGGGGGGGGTGGTGTGGGTCAACGTGGGGGGGGGGTGGGGGTGGGCTGAGGCCGGGGGGGGGGGGGGGCGGGGTGGGTGTCGACCTGTGAATGATATTGAAGAAACAAATTAACACCCACTATCCAGGAACATATTGGATGTGCATGATAGGCCCTCAGGTCCCAGGAGCGCCGTTGTTGCTCTTTGAAGTGCGCGTGAGAGACCAGGTACCACTTGGTAACTACATTCATCAGAGTAGGCTATCCGGACCGACGCGAGCTAACAGATCGCGACGGGGAGCGCTCATAATATGACCGTCGTCTTCTTAAAATGGGCTGGTCCAAAAGACGGTGGGGATATATCTGTGAGTGGCGTGCTCTACCTTCGACATGATAAGCGAGCAGCACAGCTTTTTATTCGCTTTTGAGTGCTACAATCAAGCACCCACATTATGTTACATCAAAATATGGCATGCTGACCCGCCGCTGCAGAGGCTAGGACAACAACGTCGAATTTCCGGGTTTGAGTCTAGGAGGAAAGGCATCCAGATGGCGTCAGTCCTTTCCTAGCGGATATAAGGCAATATGGAAGCAGTGAAATATAGGACTTTTCTGGGCTGGCCTACGGCGATATATAACTCTCAACATAGCCTCCGACGCATCGCTGCAGAACTGACAGTGCAACATGTCTTGACAGACGAGCGGTGTACGCCATAGACCACAAAAGGTATTATTCAGCGCGCCATGCAAATTTAAACATGTTGAGGCCGCCTACTGCATGTATCTAGAACGCGACATGGTCAGTAACAACTAGTATGTTGGAGCAATGTTTGCTTACCCTCCTCACCCCAACTATCATGAATTACCTCCTGACCCCACGTTTGCTTACCTCCTCGCCCTACTATCATGACTTCGAACGTAAACTTCTTGCCGAAATCGATTTTGCCGCCCTACAATCAACAGAATTGAAAGCTTGTGCCTTCAGCTACTCATAGAAGCCAGACTTATGGCGAAAGCCCACCTGTCGAAATTTTTTGTGCAACTCCCGAAGCAAATTTCCCATTGGCGGACGGCGCGCCGGCTGAAGGCGATATCTTTGGCGATACTCAAAAGGCCATACGATAAACGCCTGCATATAGAGGTCAGATGACTGAGGCGGCCGACAGGAACGCGCGACCGAGAGGAGTGCTGAGAACAGAGCCATAAGTAGAATTGACACTATGCGTGCGACGGAACTATGTTGAAGGAGAACGTGGGTGAAGGGGATCGATACCAAAGCGAGAGCAATCAACACTGGGACGTCCTGCTCTGGTGCAGGCTCCCGACGGACGTTCGCGGTGACGGTCGAACCAATCCAGGGTGATGTCGGCGAAGCCGTGTTCAAAGATATATCACGAAAACCACTAGAAAATATCTTATGTAATATCGTTTCATGTCATATTACGAGCTGTACTTTGGATGAGGAGACTTGCTTATTGTATCGAATATGCTTCCTACTCACCTCCATGTGCCTGCCAGGAGCCTATTCATTCTGTCGCTGAGAATCCAAAGTGGGTTCTGGAATGTATTCCTGGGGAGTAGTAGCTTTCCTTTGGATATCCATGTTCCCGACTAGGAAAAATGAGGGAAATGTCAAAAATCTGAACATTGTACATTGGAGGTCGAGGTAGAGATCAAGGTCGCAAAAAACGCGTGACTTCGTTACAGTGACCAGGTGACGTACAGTCACATCACGGTTCACGATTGAGACTAACGCCTGCTAAAAAACGTTTGATTTTTTTTAACGTTGGATTGCGACGACGTCGTGCAAGCCATCGATTTAGAGGCACAATCCTTTGACAGGGCCATAAAGAAGTCATGCGAATGGTAAATTCAAGAATTCAAAAGTGATTGTTGCGTAAAACTTTCCAGAAATAAATCGCGCCAGTAGTTCCTGGCTAAGGACTCAGACTCAGCGTCGTAATGTGAGCTACAGTATCCGGTAATCCCCAGGATTTGTCAGCTTCTGGTTCTCAGTGTACGTGCTGTTTTTGCTTCCCACTTGCGAATTGACCTGATCCTTTTGTGGATATAGACACAATGTAGATATGCACTAAAAGCTCGCGCACCTCCACGCGGGCAACCTCCCATGAGAACGATGTGGCAATAAGCTTTGGCAACGAACGCATGTGACCACGTAAAGTCTCGGAAGTTCGACTCAGGGCCACCCACGGCCATTTAACCACACGACTTTGCCAGCACTATCCATCCTGAAACAGTTTTCATTCGAATTTTGGATCCGTGCGCGCTGTTGAGGTTTGCTTAGTAGGCCTAACTATGTTACCCAAAACCAGACAGGAGCTGCATTTTTGCGCATCTTTCTCGCGTGGGTGTATTATCTGTGGCGATTAGTGGCGCTGAAGTTCAAAATGGCCGGAATGCGGTGCAGGGGGAAAACATGATCCATGAATGGCTCGTCGGGACTTTGTTGACAGATCGCGGGACAGCGCTTGCCGCTGTGTTTGAAATGGTGAGCCAATATAACAAATGTGTCCCGTTCGCACCCGCACCGCCTTCATCAAACGTTCGGACAGTGTTCATTTGTCGTATTCTTTCTTTTCCTAGTACTAGCGCATTTGATCCCATTGCTCGTTCAAGTCTGAGGACCTGCTTTAAAACCTAAGACCTGTCTCTATACTTTAAAACGAAGACATCGAAGCGTCTGGTAGAGCGCGCTCAGTGCTTTGCCAGACAATACTTTCCCATGCCAGTGTCCAAGTCACGAAAGAATGGTACCTCATCTCGACTCTATATTCCGTGCTCCTACACAAACATTGAAGCTCGCTTGGATGAACGGCCTAGAAGCATCGGTTGCGAGGTCCTCCGAGCGTAAGCACCTTCTTGGAAGGTTTGTATATAACATTACCCACCAACCCTCAGATACTTTCAACGTCCTCTTTCAGCCCGTTATGCCTCTGCCTACATGATTCGTTGTTCCTTCTTTGTCTACTAGTGACAGAACTAATCAACTTCATGCAGCGCACCGTGACTCTGACCGCCGCCGCTCTCGCTCGGCGTTTCCTTCGTGCGTTCACCAAGACAAGCGACGGAGACGTCCGTGAAGTGTCGTGGCAACAACGATACCAGAAGCGACGTTCAATGAAGCGGAAGTCAAGTCTCGAGAAGTACCGTAAGTGCACTCACCTCACTGGCCCACTTCTGTTAAACCGCACTGACCTTCCGTCTCAGATTCGATAGGACCTGCGCAGAAAAAGAGAAAATGGTTCACGGTAAAACCGATCACATTAAAAGAGATGGCCAGCTACTGATGCTGTCGCAAACAGGTCAAGTTGACCTTCCGATGCAGCAAAAACAGCGCGCTTTGCGCCCTCTCTGTATGGTCAACGGCTTTCTCTCATTCACCAGCACTCAGCGCTCACTGTTCGCTGTAGTGGGGCGGTCGACTTCGCGTCTCTGTTTTACCAAGACGTACACGTCACCTGAGGGTCCCAGCGCAACGCCGACAACGTACTGGGCATCCTCACACTGGCTTCGAAGACTTTGACTTTACTGCGCTTATGGGCACCAACATTGCCGCAGTATGCGCCGAAGACGGCTCCCGCGCGCTGTTGTTCTTCCAGAACGCCAAAGGCATGTGTGCTACCGGTGAGCTCACATGGACACAACCTTCTCCTCTCATGTGATAACTAGTTATCAAAATATGTGGTAGGGTGGCAACGGGCCCCGCGAGCGGTGGCTCCAAGTGGGACGTGGGCAAAGGACGTTCACACGGTGACCAACGTTAAAGCGTGCAAGGGTACGGGTATCGGTGTACCGCTGGAACGGTGCGTACTAGCGCTTGGCCGTCTGTCAATCCTATCTGAGTCTCAATTTTTCTTAGACTTGAACGAAATCCGGGGTCTTCTTCCCAAGATGAGTCGAAGTCTGTGCGAGAGTATCGCGCGTGAGACGTCCAAAAGCAACAATGGTACGTTCTTAAGCAAGTCCCTGCCAGTCATTTTGGTGACGGCCCGCATGTCTAATAGGAGTGCTATTCCGGGTGTTTTCCGAAACATTTAACAACGTCATTGAGAGGACATCACTGCCTCATCTCAGTGTTGAGTGGTCCGACAACGTGGGTCTGCAGATGAGGTACAGGGTTCGATATCATGTCGAGAATAGCTTCTTGACCCTACTCCGCAGACTCTATCCTCCAGGATGAGCACAAAAAAACATTCTGCCGAGGAATGGTCCCACATGCAGGATTAACCGAGGGCAAAATGGCTTCGGTACGCCCGGCTTTTCTGTCAATGTGGGATAGGGCTCACTAAACCCCTGTGAAGTGGGAGCTTCTTGAGAGTTTGCACTTCCCGAACGCAGATCGTCATCGCCTTCGTTCGCAAACGTCGGGACTTTAACTAAGGAGGTCCACGTCAACATCCCGAAACGTATTCTGGGTTGGACAAGGACCTAGGTCTGTCTCTGAACTACGTCAAGTGTCCTGGCTGAGCTAAAGTGTTCTCACAAGGGGGGGACAAGATATATCAGATCTTATACCACACCATCGCCGTCCCCAACATCGGTTCGGGCTACCACTGGACCGACGCTGTCGCTATCGACAAGATTGGTGAGAAAGCGGGCCAGCAAGTGGGGCCGGCTCACATGGGGTGTAAGGCGGCTCGCACTTCAGCGGTAAGCCCTCATTTCATTTTCTTCGGGTCTTTCTAACAACAACAACAGATGAGGACGCACCGACGACGCGGAGACGGAGCGCGTAAGATCGGGACACAAGTCGCGTGTACGCGCGGTGCGTGTCACGATTCCGCGAACGGAAACACACGTCGTCGCGCACTTGCGCTCCGTTCCGAGTTCACAGATGGCAGCACACAATGGCTGGCGCGGCGGTGGCGAGGGCGGCGAAGAGCATGCGCTGGTGTTGCAGCCAGGGGGCGAAGATATCTATGGCCAGAGCACTGGCTTTACCATGCGGACGAGCACCGGGTGCTCGGAGTGCGGTTTGTTCAGGACGTCCAAAGGGTATGTGTGTCACAAATGAGTGCAAGGTTGATCGAGACTGATTGTGCACCAGGAACGTATTATCGCCGTGGTTTGGACGTAGGAGCGGGACTGAGAAGCCCAGGGACAGTGGGTTCACGAGGGGCGCTGCCCTGGAGGGCTTCAGCGGGCAGCATCCGTTGATGGTCTTCTGGGTACTTACGGTCAGTCTCGTGTTGCTCTGCGTCCATGTATGCCGACTGACATCGTATCACAGCACACTTTGGTCGGACAGATTGAGCTACGCGACCCTGCGCGAGAACATCAACGACAAAATAGCATCACTCGAGGGGCGAAGCGGCCTCGAAGAATGAAGTCGAAGAGGTTTCGCAGCGACTACCAGGCTTGAAGCGAGCTTGCAGGCTGATCTTGTCGCATCGACATTGGCAACTCAAAAAAAAAGAAAGGGCATTACTCGCTCGGCGCGCGCCCAGGAGACACATGGACGCCCTTCGTGTGCCAGCACTCCGCGACTGCCACTCCCGAATATCTGCAACGACCTCACCCATGGCTACTCCGCCGTGCACACCGTCGGCGCGGATGAATGCTCGTCAAGCTCGCCGTGACCTGGACGCCCAGCTGAAAGTGTGCCCGAAGAACAGGACGACGGCGCTTTTGAACAACATGTTGACGCGCTGAACACCACGGATGATTGAGGTGGGAGCATTGAGCAACAAGGTGCGCACCGAGTTTTGGAAAATATTTTTTATTCATCACGTATTTTCAAAAGGTACAGTACGAAGGTCGCGGAGATCGACGCCGAGATGAAGACGGTGGAAGCACGTCTTGCGAGCGGACCTCCACTCGACCCGACACAGGGCCCGCAAGGCCAAAGTAAACTATGAGAGCCAAAAGTAAATAGTTATCACGGTGACATGGTTTAATTGCTATCTTCTATGCAGTTTAAACGCGGGGGGACACAAAGCTTTCAGTCTGAGGCATGGATTTGGTCTGGAGCAAAGGAGCTCTGAGAACCTGAAGGGCGCGTCTCGCGAGCCTGCCAGCAGACGCCATGAGTACCTAGGCAAAGCGGTCCAATATTATGATTCTGCGGTCTCCTGCTCACTCTGTAACCTCTTTTTCTCTGTTTCCACAGGTGCGCGAATCACCAAGCGATTGGCCTCATCTTCTCGAGGACGGACCGATTGACCGACGCGCCCCCCCTGGTGTCATGACAAGGATCGCAGCAAACCCCTACTCCGCTGCGCCCAAGCAAAGCTCGTTACCGAAGGCCGACCCTCACCACCTGCGGCCGCAACACGTCGTAAGAAGCAGCGCCGCCAAAGCCTTCGCAAGCTATCGCACAGTAATCTCAGAGGACCCGACGCAAGGCCTGCGACCAAATGCGCCGGAGGGCGCACGCGACCGTGCGCGCGGATCATACATACTGGCAGGGGCTTGCGGGGGGCGGCAAGACTGGTGCGCGCTGCAGCCCGTTGTAGAGCAGAGACGCGGCACTGCGGGCCTCAGCTGAAACGCTCGCCGGGCCTGCTGATACGCTTGCGCCCCCAGCGTCGACAGCGTCGCAATGGAAGACAACACGAACGGCGGGGGAGTATGCGGAGGAGCTGCTGGTCGTTCTGAACGGATCTCAACGCTATCCTCTCAGTGAGTTGCTCAAGGGACACCTGCCTACATGAGCGCGCGACGGTGGGTGACGAAAGCATGCTCACGCGGAATTACAAATTTTCATGTATTAAGCATGTCCGTTTCAGCTCGAGTCGTTTGTCTTTTTGGATAACCATGCTCAAACACAGTGCTAAGCTCATGCTATCACGTTGTTGCTTAGTTCGCAAGTCCGACCTCTGGAACTAGGCAGGACTTCTCTCATCGTCGTCTAAGGTTCTCTATAGCAAATACGCGGGCTAAGTACGCCTGCTAGAAGAGTTGGCCCGTCTATTGACAGCCAAAATTGCAACACGCATTGGACATTACCAACTGGTGTTTTGGACTCTAGCTGACGCAGCGCTACAGATTTCAAAGATTCATGACGAGTTCTTTGTCGAATACTCTAGCTAAAGCAACTGTGGTCTCGGTTTTTGGTGTTGATATCAATTTGCCCGATGGTCGCCCGAGAATCAAACAGTCCGCGCACGATGAAAGTGTTTTATGGTGTGAATCGTACGCAGATAAAACGATGGGTATCTGCCACCCCTGAGCAGTTGAACACGATGCCGGCTGTGCGGGGCTGCTCTTGAATGCCCATATTTAATGCACTGCCTGGTACGTCCGTTTCGCTTTGCAGCTGCTGGAGCCCCGAGTGACCTTTTTGTCCCTCCATCCCACAGTACTGGGTACTTGTGGTCGACCTGCATTACGCACGGACAATCAATCCCGCCTGAGAATTTTCACAGCCTTTACAAGAAGTACTACACACGAACAGCATAAGTAGCAAGGTGATGAACACTTACATCTCGTGGGTTTTCGTCTTCACACTCATCCTGGCAGCGGCACGTAGCCGTAGTCATATAGCGCGCCGTCATACTTTCGCCATCTCATTTCACACCATCGGTGCGTGGCACGTAGGTTGCGTCACCTCCCGCCCATGCTCACAATGCAACCGCCTTTTATGATTATTCGCAGGATCGAAGTTCAGGTCCGAGGAGTGTTCGATAGCATTCTAGGGGCTGGCCCACCAGAATTAACCCGGTTAGAGAGTGAGCTTCGCCCATTGAGTAAAGTAGCAACAGCCGCTTTTCCGATAATCTCAGCTAAAAAAGAACACTTTAGCAGCGGAAATGGGATCATGTGACGGCGCAAGCGCGGCGCAGTGGGCAACTGGGCAACCACTTCTCCCCCCTTCCCCCATGATCTATAGTTTTTATCTGTGTTCAAATTGTCTTGATTGTGGGAAGATACGTTCAACAGCGAGTCCACGATAGCATCGAGCCATGGCAGTCATCTCGGGTACTGTATAGCATGCTCTCACCGCAATGCAATGCAAACCCTACACTTAATGGGCCCACGGCTCAGTTATCCATACTTATCTAGATGAGGTCGAAGACCATTCACTAGTGCTAGGCCTCCTCGACGTACTTTGTGGCAAAAAAAAAAAAAAAAAAAACTTTGTTGCCTTTTTGGTCTAGTGCGATGTATTAACGAGTACCATTTGAATCATGTCATCTCGCTGTGAGTGTCCACAGCCTGGGCGGTGGGCTGCCCAAGCTTCCGGGGCGGGTCGAGCCTGGTGTTTTACCGTGGCGGCACATAAGTGGGACAATGTGATGATCACTCACATGTGGACTCACATGATGTGTCTGGCTGCACGCGGAGTCCACGTATTCTTCCGGCAGGTTTCCTGAGACACATATCATTCTAATACCCGCAGAACTTTCAATACACCCCTGAAACAGCGCAGTGCGCCATAAAAAACGGTACCGTGCCATCAGCTGCTCCCCTTTTCCCCAGTGAATGCCGTTGGCAGCCCACAACTTAGTCTGTCCATCCCGTCGCCTCTTCTAGCGTCGGCTTCATCAATAAACGTTGTCGGTGGCGCGTAATGAACCCACCACGCAAAGAAACGACACTACTCAGAGCAGACAACCGAGCTCATTGCCCTGAGGGGGTTTGGCACAGTACAGTGAGGGAGCCATACGGCGGGATCATATCTCCGTCGGATAAGTTCTTAGGACAATGCGTACGGCGACTGCGTGTAATGCCGCTCAGTCCGATGTAGCGCCCACACCCCGGGTGGTGTTTGTCGTCCTGGCATGGTGGCTCTTGCTTCGTAATTGTTCGATAGCTCGGTATCAAAGCGGGTCAAATGATGGGCAAGATACCTGCTTCTACGGTGTACGCGAGCCGTCTGAGCGCATAGAAAAACGCCAAATTTATCGCGTAAGAAAGCGGATAAAAGACGGTATGGCAAAACCTACCATACCGTAAGTTGGCTGAAGCGTCAACATACGCGGCAGGACAAAGCTTGTCTGTTAGTAGAAGTCATTATAGGCTTGCGCGTTTTTGAATTTGAATAGTTAATAAGCGCTCTTGCTAGCACATGCGTTCAGGGCGCCCAAGGCTGACCATAAAAGTGAAGCACCACTAGTGCAGGCCGTCTCACTTCATCCATAGCTCAGGAGCCTCCCCTTTTTTTTGCGAACAGCCACGGCCACAGGTGGTCCGGTTTCAAGTCGCGGTTCTAATCCACCATCGCAGGCTAACGCTTCGTCTAGCCATTTCTGTCAGCCAAACAGCCACAGCACGACATCTTGCACACGAATGAAGACACTACAGGACCATTCATCACTCTATGCATGATAGTCCATCCTATATTCCGGCACCAGTTGCGGTCCGCCACACAAAGTCTCATAATCCGCGCTCGGACACCGTCCACCTTCCGCTAATATCACCGGCGACCGCCGGCCAGCCATCTCCGGCTCCCCGCAGTTCAATGACTCCGGCACACTCACGCTCGTCGTTTCCCGTGGCGGCCTGATTGAATCTTCATCCCGCGGCGTAACGGCGCGACAAAGCATGAACTCAGTAGGGAACAAAATCTGAGACCGAGGTTGAGCGCCTACCCCCGGCCCTTGTTCGTTAAAGCTAAACTGGCATACCACCCTGATTCTAGCCAAATCATGGCCTGGGAGGTTTGGGCACGTGTTTTGCCACGTAGTGAGCTGTATACGTGACTTGTGGACTCCGAGATCGAATTGAAAATTTCGAGAGCGTCCGGGAACAACGGAGAATTCTGTGCCTCCTGTGCCTCTGTGCCTCCGTGCCTCCGCTTGCCGTCTGTGCCGTCTGTGCCATTGGGGCGCCTAGATAGTGATGTGGTGATATTAGGACATCAGTATACCTGAAATGGATAGGATTTCGGATCGGAGTTTGAACCTCTGGAACCGTGGTCGGGCAAACGCAAACGGCATACGAGTGTATGCTCAGCACCACCATGGACGGGTTACAGGCTGTAGCTTGATAAGACATTGGTCTTCTATCCTGCTCATGCTTGACTCTCTGGGCCTCCGCCTAGGTCTACCACTTCATTTTTTTTTTTTTTTTTCTTATGTGCTGCAGCTTGCAAGAAACGAGTGATCATTTATTGCTCAGCCAGCGTCTGTGTCCACTTCCACGCCACCTCTACATCTACCGCCTACTGTGCTTCGCATTGGCTATCCCGTGTCACTGGGGTTAGACACTATACATGTGAGCACTGCTGGAATGACCTCAAGGCCTTTGTATGGGATGACAATTATTTATGTTCACAGTCTACAATCGGACCTCAGGCGGAAATTAGGTGCTGTCCCGAGTATGGACCCTCTTGGTTTAGAGTTATGTCTTTCTATCTAGTAGTCTTAAATTATCATCTTACAAGTTGTATCTTAGCTGGCAGGCACCTCTCTTTATCCTCCCAGTCACTATTGCCTGACTGAGGGCTGCACAAAGACATCAGCTATGAAGAAAATACAGCCAACGTGCTGTGTATATTATTTTACCCTTGACCGGGGTGTTCTTCTACATGGAGTATTCATCTTTCTTGTGAGAGTGAGTCTTAAACTTTTGGTACTCTACACACAGTAGCCAAAAGTTATACTACAGGATGCAAGACAAATTACCATCATGTATTACGCAGTGCGGAATGGAACACGTGAATATTACAGCACCTGTTCCTGATGGCTACCCTTCAAGTTGGAGAACATCAGTTTTATCCATATCCAAGTAATCAACCTATGGATTCAACTGATGCTCTCAAGCTGGTATTCATTATTTTTCATTCTAGTTTGTACAAGCCAATCACTGAGCGATTTCATTTTATATTAGGACTTCTGCAACTGGCTGCACATCTGTTTACAATGAAGCACTTGCGGAACCATTTTTCCAACACCCCATTTGATAGGGAGACTTGGCCTTTTGACTGCTCACATACGAGTTGAGCATGTCTGGGACGGATTTACGCTGTTGTGCCTTCTTGAAGACAGTTGCAGAGACAAGGTTCTACAGTGGTAACAAGTGTTCTACACCCCCCCCCCCCACCCCCCCTGGTTGTGCCAGTGATATGTGACATAAGTGTCCAAATCGAGTTGTAGCCCAATCGGTTACAACCATAGTAAAATCGTACCTCGGGACTACTGTAGTTTTTTCGACCAAAGCGGACGGGCCTGTGACCGTGACACCGATGAACCGAAGCGGACGACCGGCCCAGGGCGCTGTGACCCTGTGACGGTGACCGGATTGTGAGCCGGACGTGACTTTTTTTGATCCTCAAGCAGACAGTTTTGTCTATACTGTGTGAGCTTATGCACGAGAAAAACTCAAAAACGCACTCCTTTTGTTCTACTGTCACGAAAAACTACATATATTTGTGAACTATCCCTCTGGCGCCGCAGGCGCCCAAAATTGATGCCGACCGAAAGCGGTGTCACAGCCGGACAACCCCTCTGTGACCTGTGACACTTCGCACAGATCATTGCTCTGAGGGGGGTCTGTGACGCGTGACGTCCGCTTTGGTCAAAAAACTACAGTATAAATTGACGTTATGATTACATGTATATAGATTTATACCATAGATTCAGTGTACATAGTCTTTGTGTACCTTTTACTTCATCTCGTCTTCAAAACACTGTCCAATTCGACACGCGCGCAAACACGTCTATCCACGCCTCTCTGTACTCTGGCATCTTGCCACGTGTATAAATTGATGGCCGCTGCGGCATCTGTGTGACAACGCCGTGACCGCTGCCATCAAAATTATAAACACTGGGAACGCTATCTGCCACTGACTTGGCCCTCCGGAATCCTTCCGCTACCCTCTGCTTGCACCAAAAAAAGAGAAAGGAAAAATCAGAATAAGAAGATACCCCATATGATATTGCATACATCTGCCTACTTATATTTACACAAAATGACGGGAGGAAAGCGTGGTAAGTGCGACCATCAAAAGTTTTATAAACACTGGGCCACCCATAGTACATTTGGACAACACATCATATCAGCGCGCTAACACATCGTGACGTGAGCGTCTATGAAGGCACAGACGGCACAGAGGCACAGAGGCAACAGACGCTGGCACAGAATTCCCAAATCCGGACTTTCTGGAAAATTTTGTTTGGCTGTTCACCGGGATGAGCGCCGCGTGCAATGCGGGATGGTGGGCTGCTGCATTTGATGACGCACGTCGAGGGAAAGAGGGAGACGCATACTGCGTAATAAGACTGCCACAAAGACAGTTCAAGGATGATGGTGAGGTGATGGTTCAGTCGTGGACGTCGGCCTCTTAACCCACGTCGTCGAGCGGCAGGCATCTCGCCAGGATCCACGGTCGCCCTTGGCCAGAAGGGACCTCGGCGTAGAGGACGCTAGATCGCCGTGCCTAGCGTTTTGGGAGACGAGGACAATGTAACGGAACGTGGGGTAAACCCCGGCATTTCCCAAGCAACCCAGCATCAAACGAGAATGTTCTGCTAGTCAATGTATGCACGGTCGCAACAGCAAAGATTTAGGAGGGGCGTTGAGTTTGAAGGTATGCCAATCCGCGGCGGCGGTCAAAGGGAGTAGTTATGTGAAATACTTGCTCGTGCGAGGAGTCCTCTAGACGGGGAAAAAGTCCGTTTCGAGCAGTTCCCGCTGCCGACCCTGGCGTAATTTCTTTCGGTGAAACCTGCACGGCAAGCTAGGAGACAAACCACGTGGCCAGTCTGTCCTGGAATCGAACGAGCAGATGCATGCCGGTAGAGCCATGCGCGCATTTCCACGTAGAATAGACTCAGGAAGTAGTCCGGCGGACAAATGCGCGAGATGGCGGCCGAACGGTGTCCGGTGAGGATTCGGCGTGCACGATATCTGCCGAGCTTTCCAGCGGATGCAGCTCCCGGCTCGGTCCCGCGATGTGATAACACCTTCGCGGCGTGTTGGTAAGCCTGCTAATTGAAACAGGAGTGCCGCGTCAATGCCAAGGTATGGCTGTTTCGTGCGGTGATGAAGATGGATGGGCTGCTTTGGAAGTTATCTTGCTATGTGAGGAGTGTCATTGACTGACTATATATTGAGCTAGTCAGCGAAAGTCGTCGCCACAGCTCTGGAGCTTTCACCCCAAATCACCCATTCTCGTACTGAATATTAATACGGCACTGGTGGTCGGCTCCCCTATCTCTCTCTTTCGGTGTCTTCGTGTATCATCGATATTTCTAGCCATCAGATCACATCACGACATATCACAAGTCACACAGACATGAAAACCTACACCGCAATAGCTCTTGCTCTCACGCTCAGCATTTCAATGTGCTCTACATCCGTGACATGCTCACCATCACACGTCCTGTCGTTAGCCTAGAGGAGTCGGGTGTACCGCACTTTGGTCCGAATACGAGCTCAGACTTGGCAAGTGTAACATCTGCCAGTCCCGGGGCGGGTGCACCGAGCGTGGGTCCCGATGAAGAATGTCTCAGACCACCGTGAGTGCAGCGTGTCCTTACCTTCCCTAATTATACACTGAGGACCGCTTGCCTGTCCCTGCCAGAGGCGGGAAATTTGCCACAGAGGGGGAGACAGATCTCTGCTAATTTTGCGCGGGATTTGTATGGTGAATACATGTTTGAACGCGATTCGATAATATGTTGGTGCAAAATAAGGTGTGACGTGAAGGCTGGTGTGGACAACTCGTCGTGGCGTGAAAATTGGTGTGGGGTGAGAGACTGCCGTGTTATTCAGTTTGAGGACAGCGAGCCTTGCATGGATAGAATGCCTTGTGCAAAGGCCGTCGGCGCCGAGGAGCCGATGACGACAGCGATACGGATGCGAGGCCCATCTGTACGCAACAACTTGTACGGGTCAGGACACCGCAATAGGCAGGATGAGAGGAGGTGCGGGGCCAGCAAAAACCATCGGATACGTCGTCGGAACTGCATGCGGGCCTCAGTTCCAAAGTTGGGGCGTCCATTGCTTCAAGCTAGTGGTGATGGCAGTGGGTAACGAATGGGAGGGAAAACGTGGCGCCGACCGACTCGCGCGCTCCTGAACCGATTATGATACGGAGCTGCTCTAGGCCGCGTAGGTCATTGTATGCGCGTTTAAAAAGGCTGTGAATCTGGCTCATCCCCGTAGTTTTGGACCAAACATGAATAGTAGCAGCTTTCTTTTGCGTTATCGGCAGGAGCAGAACTCGAGTCTTGACACCAGCCGAGACGAGAGCGTAACTCGCTCGACTTGCGAGCGTTGCCAGCTCGTCCAGGACATTCTACTCAACGCCGGGCAGAATCAAGTACTGGTGCGATCTGTCCTATCATCAGACCAGCAGTTATATGCGAAAAGATTGCACACGCACGTCGGCGCAGAGCTGCTCTGGAGCGAGATAGGGTCACAACAGCATTGGTCGACGAGCTTCTGCTATGAGATGTGCGCGCGAGGCTGTTGCTTTGCGTGCCGTCCAGATTCGTCTTCGCGATGCCGTGTTGTTTTACAGCAAGTTAGAAGTCCCAAAATCCGATGGTAGGCTGAGATTCGAGAGATGGCTTGTTTGCGGCACCCTTTGCTTACGTTTGTTGGTCAATTGGTACGTGAGAATGTGTTGTGTAGACGGACTCTGTACCATTGGAAGCTGTACGAGAGGGATGCGTGGCTCTGTATAAAGCCAGCTGTTGGCCCGGGCTGACTCTGAAGTTCTGGAACTTGCATCCGTTTTTACTTTTTCGCACAGTCTGGGTACTCGTGGTTGGTTTTACAGCTTTCAGCAGAAACTTGCGCACCTATAACTCAATTTCCTCTCTAGCTATCGAATCAGCTCGGAATACACCACCACTACCGCAAAATGAAAACTTACCATACATCGCGCTCCTCGTTCTTACATCCAGCATGGTAGTACGCCTGGTTTGTCCAAACGGTGCCCCTATTGCTTATCCCTCTTTGACAGCCAGGACGAATTTTTACGGTTCCAATTGAACCCATTCTATTCGGTTCTTTTGGCAATGGTGCACACACCAGCGGAGGGACCGGCGAATAGCAAAAAAACCCGTCCGAGGTGAGTGTGCCGTGTAGACTGTCGTCACAAGTTGTTGCGGATACAATGACTGTGCAGGCATGACCCTAGCGATACGCTTTGACAGAATAGGAATAGTGCTCTGGGGATGGTGTGCTGGGCTTTACGCGTGTGCGGGTCATGCGGTGTTCTTGCGAATGATGCATTGGTACACTTACTCCGACAAGCGTGACGAAAGAGAGTTACGTGTCGGACGTCTGAGGGCTAGAGACATGGAAGCCTTGAGAGATATTCGACGTGGTGGTGGTTGTAGGACAATGAGTGTTAATCTCATAGGAGGGGACCTTTGCAACTGGTCGTCGCGGTGCACGATAACGACGAGCATCGCTCTTCGAAGCGCCGCCAAAGCATTTGCGCCTCTCGGCCATCGGTCATCGGTCATTGCGACCGCCGAGCGGTCCCTTGAGTCGCCCCTACTCGATATAGATCTTTTCCCGCTGAGGGCAGAGATCATGCTTTAATCATCCATGATACCGCGCTGGTTCGCGTGCACATCTCTTTGGGCGGTATATATACAAGGGTAGCAGGAGAAAACATCGATACCTGCAGGTCAGATTCCGGGTGGCCAACCCCGGTTTCTGCCGATTTCGTAGCACCTGCATCCTCTACAGAAACACATCAAGCTCGCTGATTTTCATATATTGTAGGCCTTTCAAATCAAGGAAGCTCAGTGAAACCTATCCGAACCGTTTCTGTCGGGCCAGTTATTCTCTCACACTCATTTCCGCTAAGGGTATGAAACCCCGCAAACCCACTCACGGCGGGCCGAAAAAAAACTCCTACAACTCGTCTGAGGGCGCGTGTTGAAAGGATTCGAGTGAAAATCGTTATCTAGACTGAACAGTTTTTCAGTAATAAGTATATGCTCTATCCGCAGAGACGGATTCACATCTTTATCAACATCTCCAGTCCCATGAAGCGGCGCCGGAAGGGCATTGCTGAAGGAGAATCGGAGGCAAATAAGCAACACTGTGAGGGCTGTGGCAATCTGCATGATTGAAGGATGGGGATGGAGGTGAGAGAGCCTGCTCTGGTGGGCGCTTGTAAACGTGTATCGCATACCCGCATATATATCTTGTGCCCGCAGCGGAAGCCATGTAAGTGAGTTGCTCTCGGTGTATGCGGGGATCGAGTATTGCTGTGAGTTGTACGCAGGGCATTTCAGAAGCGATGCGTACACCTGAGATGCCTTTAGTCCGTCGTAAGCTACTGGAGGAGCAAACGGAGCCTCCATCGTTGAGTTGTCAATGATAACGCCCGCTCTTAGTTATGGAAAACGATTATCAGCATAAACAGGATATCGAGCCTCTTTTGATGTCATGCAGCACAGAAACGAACAGAGAACAACACGATGGGTTTTTCTTCCATCTGGCCCAGCATCAAAAGGCGAAGTCTGTATTACTCTTTTCTGGTTCGACGAGGGCGGGCTTCCCGGTGACGTTGGCTAGTCGCGTGTTGTCTTGAGCTGGATTGTTAACCTAAACGTTGAGACGTTGGAGCGGCGCGTTACTTAGCGGATGGCCTACAAGACGCCACAACCAAATCCATCTAAGGTCAAAATATCATGAACACCTGATTGAGGACCCGCTCTTGTGTTCCAATGTTTTCCGGGTGATCTGCTGACTCGGAGTGCATTGAAGAGTTTAATTGAGCAGGGTAGTATGACGAGTGTAGTTTACCTAAGATCCTCTGATTCACGACTCCAAACAACATCACGCTTGGACCTTGGCCGCGATAAAAGAAAATGAGTCCAACAAGATGCGATAATTGAAGGACATCTAGGTTATCCAGCCCAATTATCGTTCGTCTTGTTTTTCCCTCATGGTATAATACACTTTCTTTGTCTCCACAAAATGTTAGAAAGGCCTCGGCGCACGAAAGCTTGAGATTTCGTTGCCACATATACCTGTCAAAAGACGAGGAAAAACCATGTGAATTACTCTCACAAAGCGATTCGCGTGTGATAACTAAGCTTCAAAAACTTAGAATCGTAACCGTTTAGTCCGTAATAGCACTAATACAAAATGATAAAAACTCACCGTTCCATCTGAGTCTGCACCGGGCCCCATCTCCACCACCTCTGGATAAGGCGGTGCGCCGGAGCTAGGCCATTGCGGCTAGTGAGGAAGGAGTGCTCCCAAGCGGAGGTAGTTTAGTGTTTAACAAAGTAAGAAGAGATTGGCCGTGCTACAGATACACACTGGTATGAAGAATCCCAATGCGAAGATAATGAGACCGCATTGGGTTACGGGAGATGATCAGGAGAAGAGAGCCCGCTCTCCCGTGAGCAGTGTCATCGTCAGTAGTAGTAGGATTATATACCGGCTCGTGTACTACCTTCTTCTAGGGCCTTAGCTTGAGCAGATCATGATAAGCAGAGCTCAGTGAGTGCGTTTGACAGGATTTTTGTGGCGAAGTTTCATACTCCTGCAAGTGTGGATCCCCTCTTGCATGAATTGTGGCGGAAACGTCAGGTCTGTGTCAACGGTGGTAGAGTTTGACTTGATGATGTGTTTGAGCGCATAGTATGTGCCAAACACATGATATCTGCATCAAGCCTTAACAGCCTTTCCCGCTGTTAACGCCGTCTGTCTTTGGGAGACTACATCAAGCGGAAACCCGAAGACGTGAACCCTGTGTAACTGTTACTTGAACAATCAAATGTGATGGCTGCGCCGACATGACGACCTACCGCAGGCCGCAGTGCTGATGGAGTTGTATCAATTTCGGACTTAATCGAGCCATAGTATCATGGAAAAACTTTCCTACATAGTTACTCCAAGGAGAGCATCCAGGCAGATGGGGGGGGGCTCCATCCGACGCGCGCTGGCAATCAAGCTCTCTTGTTTCAAGTACCGGGCACTGGGCTCTACCCAGCGCTACGTTGGTTGTATGCCAAAGAGATCGTCTATCCGAAGAGATGTTGTGAAGATGTGAGAAGTCATGATGTGTTCTCGAAGGAAGGGTGGCCAAAACAAAAAACATCGCACCTTGTAGCGCTCATGCGACCGCCAGCGCCACTTGCTTCGGGGCCATCGGGCATTGGTCCATGAATCGGCCTCGGGTTGTGTCATGGCCAGTACGACCGCTTGCGCGCTGCCAGGATTTCTCGTCGAGGAGTCTTCAGCTATCGAACTCTCTGTGCTCAGCGCGCACCTACACATATCCCGACTTGTTGCCGCTTAGCGAACACAAAGCTGTTAGCACGAGTTAAAGGCAGGTTAAAGGACGTCCCCCACGCTTGGGTATGTAACCGTATGTTCGTTGCTGTGTCAGAATGATCATAGATGGATTTGACCGGAAGAACATGATAGTTTCGTACTCATCTTTCATTGATTTCGCCTTGTCTCATAGCTTCGCAATACCGATCTCGATCACACGCAGTAACCCCCACGAATGCAGGGTACCTCCGAGTCTGTCCGCTATCCACACAGCCCAGATTCATATCATCAAGCAAAACAGCGGATGAAGGCAAACATATAATACGAGGCCAAGTTGTAGAGGATTTTTTAGAGCCGGTTCTCTGTCGTTCGTTATTCCATCCTTCCTCGTTGAATCCTCCACGATGCACGCCACGTCCTATCTTGTTTCTTGTTCTATCCTCCTACGGCCTTTACGAGCAGCGCACGTCCATTACTCCCCGAGTCGCATCCTCAGCGCGCAAGTGGGTCCTTGAAAGTAGAAAAACGCGGAGCGTGAGTTGTCTCATGGTTTACGCACTCTCGTCCACTTACCTGTACTACTCAGGTGGCAAATGCGCGACGTGTCCTCATCAACTACGTCGACTACAATCGCCAGCTCCACCAGCGCCAGAGTCCCCGTTGAGACCGGCTGCGTCCTTGTAAGCCCTCCCTCTATCGTATGCGCAATCGCATTCACCTTGACATCCTGTGTTTTGTTTTTCTCAAGCCGGGGAACCGTGATCGATTCCGACAACTTTGCCTTTGCTGGAGCTCCAGGCGAGAACCCCCAGCAATCAATGGTCTAAGACCAAAGTAAGCTGTCGTCTATGCTGGCAAGCATCGAGAGTGGTAAAACTTACCGGCCGTGACGCAGCTCGGGCAGATTCTAGAGAGAGCGCCGAGATCTGAGACTTCGTGGTCGGGAAGAACGAAGGAGAAAGATGGATGTGTATTGCCCGAGATTCAACTATGATATAATTGTTGGGCCCAAATGAGTGTATTTGTCAATGGATGGAGATTGATATCACCCTGACCACCGCGGCACCGAACGGCTCCTGCGAGCATAATTTGTTTCTCTTTTCATGGGCGCGGCGTGTGGCATAGATTCAATCGGACTATTAGCAGCTGTAGTGGAAGTGAGACTATCTGCAGATTCAGTATAGTAAATGTGACGAGATGCGGTCAACATGTACCAGATTAATCGCCCTGTTTGTTGGATTCATGTTCAACGCGAGATTGATGCTGATGACAAGAATGTCGCACCCTGGGACCGTTCGTGACACGTCAAATATACTTGTACACGGCACGGAATAGTCGTAGGCCTTGCAAGATTGTTCAATTAGGTAGAATGATGAGGCCTTGAGAATTGGTTGATGGTGCGAATTTTCCGAAATGCCTTTGGACTCTGACGGCAAGTGTCTGGCAGTCTAGTGCGACTTCCTTGCTCGATGGAAGGACCTGTAGTGTAACAGGATCCCCGGCCGAACTGTCCCATGTGACACTTACTATACACAGCTTATGAGAAAACAAGGGTGCTAACGACGTCTAGAAGCGTAATGAGCGAGAGATGAAGGCACAGATGTTATGACGTGCCTCTATTCCAGCGTTAGCGATGAAGTCTTCCTTGCCTCAGCTGGTTCGGGAAGCGCAGAAAACGACAAAAACAGGAGTGATGATCGCATCACCGCTGTCGGCATGCGACACGCAAGGTGTCCGCTGAACGTCTTGTGTTGTATTACCGCTGTACACGATTCGGACTGTGGCCAGTGTGCTCGCTGAAGCGTGTATAATGGGCTGCAAAGTAGGAAGCCTCTTTAGCTCTGGAGCTCCCTTGTGAGTGTACATCCTTCGATCGCGCGGTGCTAATACTTGTAGTGGATCCTCCTTTTTCTGGACTGATCCACGCGCCTCACAGCACGAACACTCTACCCACTTTCATGAATTTTCTGGAAAAGACACTCCTGCATGAGCACATACCACACACGCTGCCGCTTTTCTGATCTTCGCTCTGGTTTACTGGCTCATTCGACGACTGGTGCCCCCATCGTCTCACCTGGTGCTGTGGGCACCTCACCACTGTATGTTCCGCCGCTCGCGCCTTTCGTCCTCTGTATGCTAAATGCGCCATCTGCGACCCAGCAATGAAGACAGATCGAAGATAGTTTGGCGGTGCTTCGCCTTTTCGGGTCCGGAGCGCCAGTCACGTTTGCGTTTCAGGAGAAAAGGTTCAATTTTGGTTCGGTTCTCGGCGCAGGCTCGCCATTAATGACCTGGTCGGAGAAGGAATTGAGGCCGAGGTAGGCCATTTGAGTTATTGTCGCAAGCATCTGCTGAGTGTCAAGACGACTTCTCTCCCAGCGGCAGTGACGTGGCATTTGACAAAAGAGGAGTCCAACGAGCCTAATGCGCGTGTCACCATGTTGAAGGCTTTCGAGAGGGGTACCAAAAGGCTGGATTCTTGTGTGACAGAAAAAAACGCTGTCAGCGCGTCCTGTAGATGAGTAAATAAGTCAGAAGGCTGACGAATATTTGTACACTTGCATTCGTACCGAGAACGTAGTTTTTGCCTAAAGATTACGCCACTCTTGTACCTGTGAAAACCGCTTCGGATGAACACGACGCGTCTCAGACTCCGACAAGGTGCTAGTCGCGTTTTTTTGAGAATAAGTAGGTGTAGCTTGACTGAAACGGACACGGCAAGCATCTAGATGAAAGTTGTAGACACTTTTTAGGAGAGATACGGATTTGATCATACGAGACCATACGAGATATGGCCATCCGAAAATCCTTGCGCTAGTCCGTGCATAATACCTTCTCCTCGTCTGTGTCATTTTCACACAATGGTTCCTCTTCAGCACCGCAACCCACATACCACACTCAAAAAAAGGTGGGGTGGCGTAATATACTGTGCGACTCATCACGCTGCATATGCCCCGTCCTCAACGTAGTAGACGGTCTTCTTGCCTTAAGCTTCTGGGAGCTTGTTTTGAGGAGCCCGTAAGTACCCGGTGTATCACGCGTATTTTCGCGCATATATGCATTGTAGAGTCATTTGAGAGAGTGACAAACAAGCCAGAATATGTACATAGTCTAGCCAGGTAGGAGCGAGGACGAGGCGAGATGGTGGCTGATAGTGGTCGCGGACGAAGTGCGGGCGTCTCGTAAACGATAGGCCCGAAAGACCGATGGCCGATGACCGATGGCCGATGACCGATGGCCGATGACCGATGGCCGATGACCGATGGCCGAACCATGGTGGCGTAGCGAAACCTAGCCGCAACATTGATCTCGACATGCCGTGCAGTGAGCGTAGAATGCAATTGAACGATATTTTAAGCATCCTGCACATCCCTCTACTCCTTCAAATTTTGGAAACCATGATTTAACGGGGCTTGCGTTATATGCAGTACATCTATATCCTTCGCCCTCCAGTTCTGCCCGATCTGCGCTGCTTGCTGTGATAAATCATTGAGCATCGAGCCCATGAGTGTGTTTGGCGCGTCTGATACTCACATGCTGACATATTCTTCGTCTTTTTGCCATTGTACTATCTGCCAGAACGCGAGTCTTCTTAAAGCAACAACAAGCTGCGCAACCATACTGAGTCCACACTATAGAACGATCGACGTCTCTGTGCGCGTCGACTCACTCTTCACTACCCCGTATCGCATCTTGAAGGTCGTTCAGCCGCGGCGCGCCATTGTAAGGCTCCGAAACAGTTGCCCTATATCGAAGCTCACCACGCAGACGAGTTGTCAGCTGTTTTATATACGCTTGCGATCATGCCGGCTTACATTCCATCTATCCTCCTCCGCCCTCGTCTCTTCGAACGCAGGTGCGTGCGTCGTAGGCGTCGTACCGGGAGCGTACTCGCCATGAAGACATAACAGGAGATAATCAGGAGGGCAAGGGTTGAGATGCTCTGCATCGTGGGGTGTTGTAAGAGAGCAGCTCTGCAGAACCTGCTCTGTTCCTGCGGCCCACATATATACTGTCCATATACTGCTGTGCTGTATGTGTGTTCTGCGACAGAACGGATTTCTCTTTGGAATGCACGTAGCGGGATACTACACTTCCATCTACAGTTGCTTGGCTAGACGATAGCGGTATGCGGGTATCGTTGGTGTTAAGATGCTATATCTACGTTGTCGTCAGCCGCTCGTCAGATCAGTATGTTAGCGCACTTTGTTCAAAATTCATTCGTGAGCCGAGACTCCTGAAGTGTATGCAATGCGATAAGCGGCATGTTGTGGGCGTGTTGAGATCAGCGGTGGTCCGAACTGCGTACAGCTTCCAGGCATTGTATCGAGGGCAACTGTGGGAGAGGGATACTTCGGTATCAATGCAACAGAGAGATGTGATGCACAATTTCGACCGTGGTACGGTTTTAGTCAAGGCACAGATGCGAGAGTGACTCCGCAGAGCAGGCTCTCCCACGTTGGCACAACCTGGGTCACTCGCTTTTGATAGTGCTTCAGGGACAGATTGGACGATTGAACAACTGGGAAATGCGTAAGTCGTCATGTATACTGCCAGCGCTCAGGCTAGCGCAATACTGACCATGACTTGTGGCTCAGCTCGTGAATGCTTTGAAGGGTGGAGACTTGCGTCTGAGACCTCTCAGAGTAGAAAAGCCGTCAAATCGTAGAGGCCTCGGGCCGGTCACCTTCCCGAAGATGCAGACATCATTGACATGCAAATTGCTCGTCTGGTCAGCACAGTGGGATGATTTTCCTTGCCACCCGAGAGCTCGCTTTCGAGAGCCCGCATTCGGTATGCCACGAGTAATCTCGGGCAATAGAGTTCATTCATTCAAATCTAAGAGATCGATTGTGAAAGGTGGTTAGGGAATTGAGGGGTACACTGTTGAGATCGAGCAGGAGCGGACGACGACGCGAGAAATGGTGGTCGCGGACAGCTAGCGTGGGCGTCTCGAAGACTGAGGCGGGGCGTAAGCGTCCGGTGACCGATAGCCGATGGCCGATGGCCGAGCCTACGTCCTACTGACAGTGAGCGGCGAACGCTGCACGCTAGTCACGGTGCACAATTCAGGCATTGCTCCCCTTCGAACACATATTCTCAGCTAGCAAGCAGCACTTTTTCGTTTTAATGAGTCCACTAGATAAGCATTCGAATATTCAAAACGCATGCCACATAACAAGCGGGCGAAAATACTCATTGACATGTAAGTTCAAGTCTACTCGCGGGGCGGTGAGAAAATTGCGCTTCGCGCGAACAGCACGAAAAGGATGGTAGACTCTTTCTTGACATAAGCTTGGGTGGGACGCGTGTACCTCGCAAACGGGCAAGAAGATGCCTACCGGGTCCACCTAGTTGAGGCTAGCATCTGCTAGTGACGGCAATGTTAAAGGTCGGGGCCCAGTAAACTTTGCGGGGTGCGACCCATTCTACTGCAACTGGAGAAAGGCGGAGTAATACTAGTAATACTTCACCAGACACATCCCGAGCCCAGCAGCAGCGAGCCAATGACGCGAGCAGGCCACGTCGGCCACCTTCCCGTTGATGGGGGCGGGGAACAAAGGACCTTTTGACAAGGAGTGGCACACGGTTGGTGATGGACCACGCAGGGCGATTTAAGGACCGACGCGGGCGCGACGCGGGTATCTTCCACCACTGACCACTACACGACCTCCACCTTCGTCTTTGCCTTCTTCGCGGTACCAAAACGTACCGATATGTCTGCAAAGGACTCGGGTGTTGGCCAGAGACCACTGTCCGCGGCGATGAGCGCAGCTAGCAGCCGCCTCACTCCTGAGGTTCAAGAGTCTTTCGATGGCCATGGATCTGAAGCAAGCCGCGCAACGTGACGGGGACGATTCTGTACCAGATGGGGGTCAGCAGTACGTTCGCAGTGACCTCCCCCAGCATAACACTGCTCCACCCGTCCTTTGAAGCTCGGCGGCGCCGATGAGCACGTCTCCGCTGCGGGCCGAAGACGAGGGTCGCTGAATGATAAAAGGTGTGTGGTCGGCCGCGACCCGCGCTGTGACCTGAAACTGACTTCGATGGCAGTGTTGTATCCGAGAGTGGGGAAGACACCAGCGATGTTGACCTTGGCGTCAGTCTGACTTCGGAAACCATAGGAGATACGGCGCTGTACGCCACGAGCTCACCTCTGTATAAAGACACAAGCGTCGCCTTTGAGAACGATGACGATGAACAGCTGCAAGACAACACAGAGGAGAACGACGCACCGTATGTATTTCATTCTTCTTGCCGAGCCATATCGTCAGCTCATCATCCGTGTAGTCCGACCAGCGAGCAATGATTTCGAAACTGGGACTCAAGTATGGGTGGCTTAGGGCCCTGGCATTACCCTGAGAGCCGGGCGACATGGTCCGATTGCGAGTCAGACTCAGAGGTTGAGGGGGAAGACAACCAACCACCCCCGCCGCGATGCACGGGATAGCCCGGAGAGGGGTATTCACCCTTCCTGCGAACGACTTGCTCACAGTAAGAAGAAATATCACACCTCCGGGATCCCCGGGGGCACCATGGACGCAATGCCCTTGGTGGTCTGCTGGAAGAGCAGTAAAGGAGCCTGAGAGCGACGTGAACATCCCGTCGGCGATTTCTCAAGCCGATATCGCTCTTGAGGAATCCGATGACCAGGTCGCGTTTAAGATCCGCAGCCGTGTGGTGTTCGGACGGTTGGAAAACGACACGGGGCTAGAGAGCGAGGACGAAGACGAGGGATCTGACGTTGTATTCCGCAACAACGAGGCCGGCTATGAAGCAGTCAGCTCCGACGACGAGGTCGAGTTCTTCTTGACCAGGGACTCGGCCGGCGAAGACGACGACGCCTTGGTACATCCTCTCGATCCTCTGGACTTGGGACCTCCCTGTGCAAGAGACAGCACCGGTAAACTCCGCGATGAAGGATAATCGCCTAGCTTCTGAAGCTCTCCAAAATGAACCGGCGGATGCTTCCACACGCCGCCGAAGGTCTTGACGTCAAGTGAAGAGCGGGCCTAGCGGTAGCGAACAGATTGTCGTCTCCAACGAGCCCGCTGGCGGTGATACCGGTATTGTGGCTGGCGGTGAGGAGACCGAAAAGGGGTTGGAGGCGGATGCTCGGGGCTAGCCTGCGAGGCACAAGAGACCTCCGAGCAAGACAAGCGCTGTGGACGCCGCACCCGCGACGCTCCCCACGGTTGAAACGGAGCGCGCGTATCGCAGTTAAAAAAGCAGCAAAACTTCACCGAACACAAGCCGCCGCGCGCCGCACCTGCGCAGCCACAGCCTAGGGCGACGAGCCAAAAGGCGAAGGGGAAGGGGAAGAGTACGACGACGGAGCGAAGCGCCGAGAGTGCGAAGGCAGGCCCCCGTCGAAGAAAGCCGAGAAAGAGACAGCGACTAAAATAGCCGTCCCTAAGCAGACTGGAGGGGGGAAGAGAAAGAGGGGACGAGGAGCAGAATGTGCCCGCAAAGAAGGGCCGTGGGGGGAGAGCTTGAGGGAGCCGATGGAGGAGTCGATGGGGGACTTCTGCCCTTTTATGCGCCTCACGGCGCACCGAAATCGGCCATGAACTTGTAGTCCAAATGTGCTTCCCGCAAAAATGATGGTGACAATACATTCTTCCAATCGATTGCGACTGTGATAATCGTGAGGGCGGACCGTGAAGGAACATGAGCTAGCACGCACCCTTGATGACCCTGGAGTACACGCAGACATCCTTGACTCCCTCACCTCTCATGCATCTCATGCATCATGTCCGGGCCAATGCAGCTCTATAGCGACGATTACGCCTATATTTTTCCGGGTCCCGACGACCATCTATGCGCAGGATTGAGTTTGCGAAGCTTCGACGCTTTGAAGTGCGATCCAGACACTCCGAGTCGTTCGCTCGTAGAGTGACGCTACGCACCTCCAACGAAGTTTAATTTTATGCTAAAAGAGCATTTATATCCCGAATTAATTCAAGTCATGTGAAGAACATTGTAAAAGAGGTGTCTTGTAAGTTGTGAGGCCAACATGGAGTGTGGGTGGTGGACGAGGCCACGCAAAATGTGCCGGCGCTACGTCTACATCGCCATCGTGGCGTTCGGGGCTTGATAGGGTTTTCACCGAGGCCTCGCTAACCTTCACTTCACTCTGAATCAAACTACTCAGTAATAATAATGTTTAACACTCTGTTTTATTTTAATTTCTGTCCAAGCTATGATGAAATGAACAAGATTGGCTATGTTACATCGCATCAAGAATGGCGACGACGACGGCGACAGCGGCAGCGGGGAGCGCTAGGGACTTGTCGTGCGAGAAGATGCGCGCAGTGATGTCGGCTGCGTTGCTCGTCATGTTGGCATGGGATGGACGAGGCGATGCGCCAATTTTGACTCGAGGCGGTTGAGAAAAATCTTCAAACAGACGGATGACTGGTTGTACCCTCCCTTCATGTCGCGGTGGATGAGCTTGAGACTTCAATTGGTTTCACGCACCCTAACTCACCCGCTGTCGCCTCCAAACCCTTCAGCAACGTTTTGAAACAAATATGGCGCGCCACCAAAAGGCTCAGCTAGATGAGTTCTAAACAAGTCATTCAGACTCTTTCAGGGTGAGTTCCCAATATGACCTACTCACATTGAACCCTCGTCTCCTGCGTCTTGCTCGGGAGAACGTGGGAGTGATCTGCGACCGGCTCGGTGCTTCCTATGAGAGCATCGAGAGCAAGAACGACCGAGAGCAAGGACAGAATTCCCCGCATGATTTAGCAAAGGCGTGTAGTAAATGGAAGATTGCTGGAGAGCCGGCTCTGAAAAACATATCCTACGTCGACAGCGCCGCATATATACTGCGGCCTCCCAATAATCAGAGCATATTTTTCTTCGGATCGTATGCTTACGGAGATTGAAGTTTATCCATTGTTGCTTGGATAGACGATGACGGTAAGCGAGCGTCATAGTTGTCGAGATCTCCCATCTGTATTGTCCATAGAGTCAGTCAGATCAACGTTGTACAGTTGATAGCAGAGCTCTCTGTGGGCAGCAATGCGATGAATTGAATAGGTTGGATCCTGAAAAGCACCGGACTTTCGCAAGGGCTGCGTCGAATGAGTCACGAGGTGACACCAACTGTGGATCGCACCAGGTGCAACATCTCGCGTTCAAGGACTGATCATTGTTCCCACTGCAGCCGGATTATTGGACGATATACGGGGGGATATTCTGCAATGCCACCTTACTATCCGGACCATGGCCTTCAATAACATAACTCAAGCGTTGAAGCTTTGGTTCACCTCAAGCGGTGGCATACTCGCAGACTATGTTCCAAAGCAAAAATCAGCTGAATAATGGTCGCAACTTTGACCCAACACGTACTGCATATAAGGGGTATAGACGCTTCAAATTGATGTGGACTCGTAGGACGGTCGACGACACGAAGTGAGTCAGCTCTATGCGGCCGTAAACGACGACAGAGGGGTTATCGACCAGAAGTCGGCCGTTACAGAACAGCAGGCAACAGCCTTACCCTCGAAGCTAGACACGCCGTCTGGAGCCTTGTACTCGAATCAAGTGGCCGACTAAGAGGGCGATGCATTGCAGGTGGCCGACAGCAACAATGGGGTCGTGGGCGCATTCAGCGAAGCCGAAAGTTCGTTTGTCTGTTCGGCGGGATGCTTTTTGTCAGCAGTCGCCGAGATGCAACGAGGGCGTCGGGGGGCGGATCAGGCGACGGACAATGCAAAGCGGGTGGTGATTTAAGGCCCCTGACGCGCCACACGAGTTCTTGAACCACAACCACCACATCCTCTTCCTTCAACGTCCTCTCCCCGAGTCCGTACTCATCTACAAGTCTGCAACGCACTCAAACGTAGGTCAGAGAGCACAGATGGTGACGACAAACATAAATAGCGGGCGTCTTGCTCCTGAGGACAAACAGGCCAATGTGGCGAGGAATCGAACGAAGTGGCCGTAGCTACCCAAGAAGCTGTGGGCGCGCCTGTAGCAGATAATGATCAACGGTATGTTTACAGTAGCTTCGTTATCGACGCCGCTCACCTCTTCTTACAGCTTGCCGGTCATAACGGGTGCGAGCACCGTGGCCAAGAGCGAAGGCCACGCCGACCAAAAGTAAGTGCTTCGCCTCAGCGTTGTAGTAGACAGTAAGGGAACCATTAACAGAGTCAAACCTCGGCGCGTCGGATATCGGCCGCCACACGGTGACGCCTGAAGCTTGCGTCCCCGTGGAAAGTTTACCAGTCAAAGGAGTCAACAGCCATGACCTCTACGAGCAACATCAACGAAGAGTACCAAGCCAAGAAACAGAAGACACTTACAAAAAACAAATGAGACAAAGGCCCGAAGGCTTAGACCATGGATGAGGCTGAGGCCAGCGACATGGTCCGACTGCGAGTCAGACTCAGAGCCAGAGGGGGACGAGAACCAGCCCCACACATCGCCAGTGTACGGGACGGCTAGGAGGGGGTATCCGTCCTTCGTCGGAAGCATCACGCCACCAAAAAAGCAAGATATCACGAGCCCTCAGAGCCCTCCCGAGATACACGGACGTCGTGTGCTGGGCAAAATTGCAGCACAATCCACAGAGCAGCCAAGACGGGAGCTCGGTCAAGGTGACGACGGGGTGTCGAACAACACGGCCACTGGTACTAGGCTGCGAACATTCAACATTCGGAACCGTGTTGTCTTCGCAGAGTTTAGGCAGCCGAGACGACCTCCGGGTCCGAGGACGAGGGCGGGGTCTCTGAGGGCGCTGACGATGACGGAATCGACGTTGCAGGGAAGCCTAACGAAGAGGGCATGTTTCTTAGATTCAAGGATTCCATCGATGAGAAGGCCGACATACCGGCCTCCAATGACAAGGCAGATCTTTTCCTCAAGGAGCACGATGATGGGACACGATGATACCCCAGCTCCCACAAACGTGCTCTTGCAAAAGTTTTGTACCGCTTCAAAGCCCACGGCCGACGAGCCACGGGCGCCATGTGTCCGAGGGTCTCCTGTCTCCTTTGTACTGAAGAGGCAGAGGCGTCGGAGGACGAAGAGGAGGATGAGAGGTCCATCCTTGTCCAGCTCTTGGAGGGGATAGGGGGGAGATAGTTGACGAGGATGAGAGGTCCATCCTTGAACAACTCCTGGAAGAGGAGGTGCAAGCTGACGAGGGCCCGACCAAGGAAGATCCCGCCGGTACCGGCGAGGACGTCAAAGTGTGCGACCAAGACGCAAAAGGGGAGATGCATGAGCTTGAGCATAAGCTTACGAATGCAGCTCAGGAGATTTGCCAGCCACAGGACGGCGTTTCGGAAGAGGTCGTGCCTGCCGCGCTTGATCTTAAGGAAAAAGGCGACGGCTTTGATCTTCTCCGAAACGACCAGGGGGACGAAGCGGGAAGAGGGATTAGGAGTCCATGTATATCTATGAGGAAGAAGCATGGACGGAGAGGTTGATAGTGGCGGTGTGGAAGGAGCGTTCGATGTCGATGAGGGGGGATGAGGCTATGAGCCGTGTGCTTGCAGTATACCCTTGAGTTGTACTGAGTCTAGAGGAACCCTAAAGCAACAATGAACGCCATTCACATCGCATACGTGACCGACTTTCTGAACGAGGTTCCGAGGTGATCTGATTCCGAAAATTCTGTCTGCACACAGACGGGTTTCCAGCGGCTGTTACAGTCTGTCTGGTGGATCAGCGTACAAAGCGCAAGTGATAGTGACGTGATACTCACCCGTGGAATATTGCCCAAACACATCTTTACCACTAGCATACAACGAGCGACAGCAGTGCATTAGCCTCGGTTCCGTTAGAGCAAAGCGTTTTATGAAGGAACGTCCAGGAGGAGACAGTCGGCAGCATTTCTCCTCTCATCTGCCAGTGTATCGAGCCGCGCTTTCTCCTCTTCTTCCAAGTGGATCCATTACACCCCTCAGACAACCTTTGAGAAAGCGTTGCTGTGGGGATCACAGCGTTCGGCGGACTTCTGGTCGGTAGCACCAACGACGATCCGGTCGGACTCGCGTCATGGAGGTTCGCGCATTCGTCCCAGACGTTGCACCCTCTCGGTACGTCTTCGAGATATCCGCCGCAGTGAAGTATTTAGCAAAAGTACCAAGCTTGTTGAGGCGAGAACCGACTCTGTCGAGTCATGAACGGGAGAGTCATGAACAAGGGAGAGAAGAAATGCGGGCGTTTCGTATATCAAGGCGCATCAATCGCGCCTAGTGCCCAATTTAGATGGTGGCGGCATGGTGGCGTTTTGCCGACGCTCAGACAACCGGCGCTAATATGTGTTCCCTCGTCTCTTTGCTCTGCCACCACCGTCCGTCTGGTCGTCCAGCACATTCTGCTTAAGACATGCTCTTTCTTCTGAGTCTACGTTATTGGGTGAGCATGAATCACTGGGTCCTCTAATCCTCGTGTTGATCTGCCAACGCAGCCATAGCCTAGGGTGGTCATCATGCGCGGGGATGCTAAAACACGCACTGTCGGCCTGGGATCGCTCATTTGGGGCGCACCTATCGTATAATGACGAAGCAGCTGGCTAGAAGCCGTTAGTGGTATGTACGAGGGACGCGTTATGGTCAGTTCAAAATCGATTCACAAAGCGCGTTGTCTATTCACCTGCACAGTAGATTCAGATGTCGCGTTCCTACAACAAAATCCCACGCGGTCGCCGCTTGAGAGGGTTTAATGAAGGAAGAGAAAGTCAAATGTGCGGAAGCGTTGTATCGTTGCCAAGTGAAAGGAGACAGTAAGAAGTCGACGCGCTGGACACGCACTACGTCGCGCCTCAGTCCGTCAATTGATCAGCGCATATAGTCTCCTTAAGGTGAGTATCCCTTCAGGATTCGCAGTAGGGGCACGTGCTTACCTTCATATCTAGTTTGCTGAGTCGTAAATGCAGATATTGCTCCTGTCTCCAGCCATTTGGTCACCGGGGATTGCTATCATTACTCCCTCGGACGAAACAAACGGTCTTTCATGTGACCAGGACGTAGTGGGCGAGAACGAGCGGGTGACGGATGAGTAGATGGTGAGTATGGGAGACATCAATCTCCGCACGAAGTAATACTTAACGGTATCTCTGCTTCAGTTATCGCTACAAAGTAGACATAGCTACTCAAGACCTAATGCTCAACGTTACCGCAAACCGATCACTGCATTCGGGGCTTTGTCCCTCACTACGTCATACATCGACAAACTGTCATTTCTTGGGGAATAACCAAGCCCTAAGTGTACCTTGCACCGACTTCCTGGGACCCTCAAGAAGTCCCATCATTCCCGTTACCAGAACCGCCCACCACTACGATAATCTAGTCAGCTATACACTTTATTCCGCCCCATGCAAAACACGCACGGGTTCTGCGGGCCAAACCATTCCGTATTCAGCACCTGCGGGCACCGAAAAAGGGCGAAGTCATCCCCTGAGGCAAGCCGCTATAGTCATCTCAGACGCTTTGTAGGAGGTATAAAAATGACGATGGCTCACAGAGACTTAGAGAGGGGCGGGAGAGGTCGGGCGCTACTTGCGAAGATGTTGAAAGAAACGACGAGGATGACGAAAGCGGTGCGCTGCATCGTTGTAAGGTAGTTTGAATGGACGTGTTGTAGGAGAGCCGGCTCTACAGTCGTTCTTCACGGTCGCTCTCTGCATATATGCTGCCCGCGCACGCAGTCCCGGGCGCTTATCTGAAGCTGGAAGCGGGCGTAGAAACCCGCTTTCACCTGCGGTTATTCAGCATGCGGCTGTTGAGGTGCGCATGTTTTGGATGGACAGGTACGTCGGATCTGCGTTGATCAATCAATCAGTGTTAACCTTGTGCTGTGGACAGGACGGGCTGTGCGAAGCGTCTTATGTGGCGACAATCATGGCCCCGCCACGCCTTGGGCCGGCTAGGAGAGCATGTTTCGCGTTGCGTCGCACGGCCGATGCGTTTTCTTAGGACAATGGCCTCATCCTCATTGGACGACGCCTGTGGTTTCTCTTACCGTCCCTGTGCATATCCCCTGAGCAAAAGAGCGAATCAAAATATCATGACCGCAACGCACAAAGCGGCGACAACTGGCCAGCGAATGAGTAAAAAGGTGAGCCTAGTGACATCAACTCCTTGTGAAGTTATTCTTACACCGTACATTTTCAAGTTGATCCCGAGATGTATCGCACGCGACATCTTCCTCATTGGTCCGAAACAGAGAAAAACATCGATACCATTCTGGCCCCCGATGCCTACATGTTCACCACTCGCCCATTCTCTTCGTTCTCCATACCCGCCAAAAACAGTGGACGACCCGTACCCTGCCTCACACACACCATACACCAAACGCTTTGGATCCCTGGAGCTCGTGACCTCCTTCTCAAAACCGCCCATTACTGCATCGTGATTAGTCAACACTACACCCTACATCTGTAACGCCTGCAATGAACGTACGGGCTTGGCCCACACGAAGATGATGAAATCCACCATTTTCGGAGCGCCGAAGAAGGGCGAGGTGGTGTCTAGGCCTAGGCTATGTTTCCACATATCTCAGACGTTCTTCTGGGACCCTACGTCAAGAAAAAAAACGCGGGCTTACGGTGCGGGAGAGGCGACTGGCAGAGGTCGCGCATCGCTTGTGACGACGTTGAATTGAGTGCGAGCAGAACGAAGATTGCAGTGCGCTGCATTGTTGTCGAGGAGGAGGGTGGATATGGGCGAATTCACAGGAGAGCCGGCTCTGCAAAACATCCACTGCATTCATGCTCTGTCTATATGCTCCCCGTCCGCGCTTCTGGACAGCAGCGCTCATCTGTGGAAGGCGCAGCGGCAGGGCTCCAAGTCCGTTCTTGCCCTGTAGCCATCCAGCAGGAAAATGATGGAATGTATGTGGCGCAGATGACATTGTTGTACGTCAAAAAGTCCTTCATTAACAGACTAGCGATGATTGACCCAATTTTTCGCGCGTATAGCAGGCAGCATACTATAAGCTGCATGCGCACGCCACCAGGCGTGGCAAGGAACGAGTGGCGGACAAGGTGGCTATGCGACGCGCCTGCGCCACGACGATCGTTCCCTCATGGAATCCCGGCCCGTCAACGAGAAACGTGCCCTCTCGCATAGCGCAAGATTTCTGACGTGCCGACGTTTCTTCAACATTGGCATTACTCGCAAAATCTGCGATCCGCGGCTTGCTTCGACGACATCAAGCATTCGCTCAGTCACGACACATCGCCTCTTTCACAGCCATGTGGTGCAATCACCTCCCTTTATCATGTGTCGGCTACGCTTCGTAAATCTCCTGAAAAACTGTCATTTGGCCAACACAGCGATGGGACAAACCCCTCAAAACACTCGAACATGACTCATTCCTCAAAACGTTCCTGACCTATGCAGCATTGATCAGCTTTCTCTCGCCGTTCCGTGACGTGTCACTACATACGCGGGGCGCAGTGCTTGGACGTCCTGCTCAATAGTCGGCGCGCCCGCTCCCGACAATCTCACCCACATCTGCGAGGATTCTTTATGCGCGCAAATTAGATGCTATTTCCCAACCATGGGCGAAATCTCGTACGGGTTCAGCGAGAACGCTCCGCTCAGCTCGCGTCCGTCGCGAGCAGTCCATCTGCGATCGTGGTACGTCAGCCGGCGTGACGTCGAGGTAGCCCCGGACTGACTCACGATTCGCCCTTATCCATAGCCTGTGATGGATGCGTGTGGTCTGAGCGTGCTATTGGGCGGGCGCTGCCTGCAAGAATAGGGATGGACAGCGCGAGGAGGATGAAGGTTGAGGACGCTCTGCATGGTTTTCGTGGTCGGGATGAGGGAGAGAGCCAGCTCTGCGAAGTTTTGCTTGAAGTTGCACTTCGTATATATAGCTTCGTCATTGCACGAATCACTTCCGGAATTTATAGGAAGACGCAGACACAGGCGTACCTGAGATCATCCCGGAGTGTATGGATGTACACATGCTGAATGTCAAGGTGTCTCGTCGTTCCATAGCATTGATTTGAAATTTATGCCTAACTCCGCACACGTCCGTGTGCAAAACAAACGTCTCTCAAGCTTACATCCGCCGCCGCAGGAGAACTCCCAGAGCAAAGGACAGGCGACGAGCGCTGTTTCGTGGACGTAGTGCGAGACCACTACACTCTCAAATTTCGGGGTTAAATTGGACGGAATACACCGCGACGCATCCCTCTCGTTGTCAATGTTGACTCGTACTTCCAACCCGGCGCGCCTTGCACCGATGACTTTGTGGTCGTACAGCGAATGGGCCGGGTGCTGCACCCGGCAGAATCAAGCGCCACCTGCCATGATTGTAAATCCCACTTGATTCAGATCCAGCTAGGCCGAGCCTAATCAGCTATTGATTCCAAACCCAAAAAATTTCCTTCCGTAAGCACGAGGGTACAGCTCCTGCTTGTACTGGAAGGGATAATTTGTACAATCCTCAAAGAAAATGTACTGGACATGAAGATGCCGTCGATCGCGCTTGCCAGGGGTATTTATTGCGAGCGAGGCTCATGATAATCCTGATCGTAACTCCTGCGCTGCGACACTTATCAGACCGCTTCAAGGCCTCTCAGCTTCCCTGTCAAGCTGCGAAAGTAAGTAGGCACCTACTATAACGAGGAGCTTAAGCCCATTGTGTCCCCATTTCATTTCTCAGAATAGACCGCCTTGCGCGACTCTCCCACAGAAAGCAAATGTGTAAATCTAGCCTCACTTCGTCAGCACTGGCATCTTAAAGAGCCAGTCCGAGTCGTACTCACTGCCCGTTGTCGTTCTGGCGGATATCCGAATGCCCATTTCGAGACTCCCGGTGCCACCATAGTAAGGTGTTGGCTTCGAAAGATGTTGTGCTGAGTGGCAACGCATCGGATACAAGAGGAGCAATGAACACGCAGGCGAGGAGAATGAAACGCATGACTCGTTGTCGAGATGAAGAGGATTAGTGTGCGATAGGGAGAGAGCCGGCTCTGGGGTGGCCGTGCAGGTGTCGTGGCAGGCTTAAATACCGGGTTTTCAATAGCTACAAGGACCTAAGTCAGTCTTCCCTCCGAAGTGTTAGGTGCTGTGTCCCGTGTTTGACGTCCTATTCCAAGTGCAATGATCTGACGGAGGAGGAGGCTGTGAAACTTGAGTGATGCAGATCGGTACACGAGCTTAAGAGACGTCTTCCATCCGAGTTGAGCGGAGAGAAGAGAATACTAAAGGTATATCATGGCGCTCCGGGGCCTTGCAAAAAAACGATCATCGTATGATGAGGTATGACCGTTTTTCAAGTTCGTTGCGAGTCAGATCAAAGTCAGATTCAAAAGATGAACAAGGTATCGATGCAAGAAACAAAGCCAGAGCCATCATAATTACCGGACGGCGTACTAGCTGGATAATGTATGTTCGGAAGTCCAAAAGGGCATCGTCCACCCCTTCTACGCGTAGGGGGAAAAGGAATCCACAACATGATGATCAACATCAACACGACGGCCGTCGACAGCGGTGACACTGGAGAAAGTTAGAAGCTCACAGCTGAAATTTCTTCGTAGACCTCTTTCCCCCTATACTACTAGCGTTCTTGGAGTCCGGGGGTGATGGAACTGAGTAGGGCCATTGTGGTTTGGTCGTGAAGGAGAACTGGTACCTAAGCGCCCATCGCCAAAAATTGGGAAAATATGCGTGCCACATGACGTCACGCAAGCCCGCTTGCATCATATCTAACCACGGCGAAGTATCCTCGACGGCCAAAGCTTTCGTATTTTATGACACCAGCCATGCCAGCTCTCAGGGCAAGATTGCGTCAACTGCAATAATACAAAAATTGAATGTGGTAATATCTGGAATTAATGAGGGTAGGTTCCGTTCATTTTGTGCATCATAGCAATTGAATAAAACGCACCATTTTCCGAATACACCGCTGACTCCCACAAGCTCAAGAATTCCCTTCAGCGCATTTGGTGCACCGGCACCATCGTGGAAGAGTAAGCTCGAGCGTGTCTGCACCTTGGTCACGCTAAAATAAACGAATAAAATAAGCATTAACACGCTCTACAACGGCCAAGGCCGGTCCTACATTGAGGATAAATCTCTCTAAGAGGGTGAAATTTCTGACCGCTCAGGCTGTTCTTCTCAGATACGATGGGTCGAGCCCCAGCGGGACAAAGCATCAACATATATGTAGTGTGATACTAGCAGCGAGAAATTGCGACCTCATAAATGTAGACTGTAAGTATTGCGCTGTGAAGTGAGAGTATGATGATGCATCCGTGGATAAACGTCAGTTGCCAAGCTACTGTAGAAGAAACACTCAAAGACCATACCAACGGTGCCAGACCGATGTGACTGTATGGACGAAAGCTCCGAAATTGATGAGAGTGGGGACGGTCTAACTAAGCCTATAGCTACGCGCGATACATATAGTAGAATGAATTACACTGAGTCCGATATTGCATCATGATAGCGGGGGCGTAGCCTCTGACATTACGGATAAACTTGTCAGTTATGCTTTGAGCTCGAGGCGTTGATGGCATGACATGCCATGTGAATGTAACGTAATTTATCGCATACATATCAGTCACAAGCTAACTTAAACATGTGCACAAGGATATTACCGTGAAGCGTTTCATGCACGGATATCTCAAAGATAAAATATCATAGTCTCTCATTGCACAAAGACGCAACATCACGGTCTCCTGGCACAATGACAATGTGGGTGACGCTGACTTCGATGTGCCCGACTATAGTGCTATTCATCAATTCAAGCTCCACCAAAGTCCTCGACGCTCGGGGGAACGCACGCAATAAGAAGTAAGACAATTAACTCGATTCCTCAATGTAAGGTCGCTATAAATGAGTCTCATAGGGCTCATCCAAATATTTATGGATGTTGTCGTGCTCTCGATCGGGGGTTGAGACAATGCTTCGACATATCTCCTGTGTAACGCTTTGCAAGCATACACTGTGCGTGATGAACCTTGACGTGTTTATGATATTAAGATCATTGATCTGGAGACACGATGGCGCCTCCATCTTGCAAATGATACTGCGCTTACACATAGCGAATTGTTTCGTCACACGATCCACTATGCAGGAACGTAACGCAATGGAATATTTTGGAATTGTACAGGTCTGTCATAGATTGCTGGACAGTGGCCACTTCGAGACAGTAGAACAAATACCATGTGAATATAGTTTGTTAGGGGATCATATCGCTCCCATTAAAGTCTATGAAACTACGCAACCCCTTCAATATCTTGGGATATACCTATCCGTTTATGGTTACTTACAAAGTTTTCAGGTATCAATGTTCAGCCCTGGCCCCGACCAGCTCTCCCCAGCGAAGAGGTCAGGGTAAGTCTGGTGAAAGATGGCTCGGGAACTCGGATCGTAAGCACGTCCGATCCAGGTAACGGGATCCATGGCCTGCAGTCGAGGCAAAAACAGAGGTTAAAGAGCGGAGACGATGAATAGTCTGGAGTGTATGTGGCGGAACTGCATGTCGACGAGGGTGTCACGGGCTCGTCCGTTGCTTTCTGGTGGGGCAAACCGTGCGAACACAGGTAGTATGGGTGCTGGCTTATAGCTCGCAAATTTGGAAAACACGGGAGGGATAGTATCCACGTTCTTTGCTTCGATTGGCGAAGGCGTATTACCTCGATTTGTGTATGTTAAGGCTGCTCACACTCCCTATAACGCACAAAAATTACTCACTACTCAGCTGCCTCCATCGCCCTAAGTATCCCCTTTGACTCGCCACTTTCGTGCGCCGTCGTCTGCGGACGAGTAACGAGGTACAGAAGCGCACCTACACCGAATAAGAAGAACCAGGACTGTCCCAACGACTACGCCAGCAATAATTCCCTGACTGAGGAACGTGAGGCTCAGAAGGATGAATAGAGCTGCTGCCGTCATTTTGTTGTGTGCTAATACCGTCGCAGAGAGCCTCAGCCCTCCAGCTCAGCACTCGGAGTCCTTGCCTAGGTGTTACCAGTCAGCGACAACAAGCCAGAATGTAATGCTCCGGAAGTCTCACCCAGGTGGCACCAGAGATATACTACTTGAATGTCCGCCGAGCATAGCATACATGTATCCGCTTTGACAGGGATATCTGATTGCGAAGACGGCTTCGAAATCGACTGTGTGTACGGACATTCGGAAAGGGCTGATACTATCCATGAGACGGGAACACTTTCTCAAACAAGTTAGATGTATTCAGGGGCTCACGTGTCGCATGACAATACATAGCCTTGGAGCTTGACTGATGTGTCAGATATACGAGATCTGGAAGCAATTGCTCATCACTTCTTGTGATTATAGTGATGTATGGGCCGACCTTCATTAGCTCATCATCATCATAAGATGCATCGTCGAACAGAGCCCGATGGAGTTTGTGTTAGCAACAAGTGCCGCCCCAGTGTTGAGCGTATGGGCCTCAGGACGTATATCTAGAGCAGGAGCCACATTGAACAGAAAAAGTGATGGATTCGATCAATATTTCACTCACTCACTCCATCACCGTCCTCAGGCCTCAAGGCCAGGGAATACTGGAGAGCGTTCTTCCTAGAGTGAGACCAGAGCGAGCGACTGCGCAAGTTACCACTCAAAAAGAGTATGTCCCGAAGTTATCCCACCGAAACCGTTCTTTGGGGTCCAATACAAGGACAACGAGTAAGGTCTGACTCGCGTACGGCTCTCGCGACGCGCGAATACTTGATAGTTCTCCGGAATGCTGATGTCGTGTTCCCTGGGTCATCACCGAATAGCTGTCGGAGCTTGTTCAGGCTAAGATAGTCGCGGCAGGGTGACCGAGCCCGGCGAAGTGGGCACCATCCTGAGACCTCGCTGCACTAGATTACCCATCAATGGTAAGCTCGTAAGCTTCAATTTAGAGTGGACAAATGCATTTCACCGTGGACGTTCTTCTTGCGCGCGCCGTACTTTTAGTTGCAGTTCTCCTTTTAAGGTGTCGCGATTGGGCATCCGTAATTGGGCTGGAACGCAGCAGTTAGGACAGGGCTACCGATTCCAAGTCAGTCACAAGATGTGCGCATGGCGCACGTGTGCCCCGTATGATAATGCCGCATTGCAGAAACATATCCTGAATATATTTCAATTGATTTACTACAAAGTCCTAGTTATGAGATATATCTGTGCCTTAAAGATGAGCACCCGCTCGGCCTTGGGTAACGGATGCTTGAACTTACATGCAAAGTTCTATGAGTCCGAAGAGTGATGTAAGAGCAATGTTTACGCTATGTCGGATCCAATCACTAACAAGGTTCTATAGACGCGGACGATGGTTATGGACGCACCTGTTTCGACCGGGTTGATGACACCATAAACAAGCGGCGAGCGGGCTCTTTCTATATGCTCTTGGTTGCTCCGAGGCGTAGAGGATCGGCCGTCGGATAAGTGCCCATACCGACAATGCAGGAGGCGTTGAGCCTATGAACGAGGTAAAGAGGTCCGAGGGTGACGTCCCCTCGTGATAAATATACTAGTATAGCTGACATTCATGGTCTTCTCTCGATCCTTGGAAGCGGGCTTCGGGCGGGCAAACTTCGAGTAAATTGGAAGGATGAATTGTTTGAATGGTGCGACCGCAGGACGGGAGGGTTTTACTTGAGTTGTATGTTAGAGAAAGAGTGCAGAGATTCAGGCCGTCACACACTTGTATAATCTGACTTGGTCTCTTTGTCGTCAGATGACGACGTTTCGCCGCGATTCCTCCTGCGTAGGATGCGTCGTCGTAGCACTAGAAAATAAGTCACGATGCACGATAGTACCGCCGTAGCGGCTATGGCGACTCCTGCGATGGTTTGGGGTTTCAGTGGGCGGGGGATTGGGGGGAGGAGTACCCCGTCACGATGGACTCTGAAACCACGCTGGCCAACGTGGAAGACATGTTCTAAAGCCTTAGTCAGCGCTTCATAGTCGCAAACATACAGCAGCACTACTCACTTTCTCGCTATTCGGCTTGCTGTCGCAACACTATTCGTCATATAACCGTCGATTGTGCGTGGGACTGCAGGTTAGGGGGTGGCTCCATAGCAGGCCACCACCTGGCCCACAAAAATCACTAACGTAATGTTAGACGGTATCCGGTCCTGTAGAGCAATACCGAGCGAAACAATGTCATACCAGTCAGCTATAAGAAAAACAGTGTCCCTCCTCGAGCACTCACTGTTGCAGCGCTCTACAAAATCACGATGGCAACGGGCACCCTTTTGACAGTAGCGGGTACGTTTTGGCGACGAACATCAGAACATAGCCTTCAGGAGTGAGGACATGGCAATGGAGCTGTCGCAAGCGGTTCTGCGGTCAAGAATGTGCGCTTCCCGTGGATGATGAGCAGATTGGAGCCGGACAAGAGTTCATAGCTACAAGCGCGCGAAATTGTCTGCGAAACGGTAGGTGAGTACGGCATTGAATTACCGCGCGTCTGGTAAGGCTAGTGAGCATACCGATAGAGTGGACCCTCTTGAGACACCCGCTGGGGTGGTGTAGCGGCGATGAACTATCTCCCATCGTGTGATTCTGACCCACGCGATTCCGGTGAGAGCGCGCGTACTCTCATGGAGATGGAGATTACGCAATTCGCGTCTGGACCCAGGGTTCATCCACACTCTCGACGTAGACGAGGAAGACAACTGCTCGCATAGCTCTGCAGACCAGATGAGAGCATGGCGTCAACGAAAGCAAGGCTTCGCAGTGGGACGCCCAAGGAAAAGGAGAATTTTTGAGAGAAACGCGGGAGTTGGACAAAGTTCTCGGCATGTTACTTTACACGCGCGAAGGGCCTGGTTTTATGAACAAGGGACGAGTGGCTCGACGTGATAGTCCTGGATTAAATCAAGCAATGAAAGTTATTATGGACGAACACTATACGCGAGATTAGTTTGAGCGCGCAAGACTGATAATTAGAATTGAAGACGCCTAATAGAACATCAGCTCTCCAAACGCACATTGGATGGTGACGAAACGTACTAGGCGTTGTAGTTGAACTTCAGCCACCGAATTTCCTGCCTTCCTCAAACGCACGAATAATAGTATCCAGGGTGTCATTGATCGCCTGTATGGCCAAATCGTCCTCCAACGAGCTTGTGGTGTGGAAGGGATGCCTCGACAATCTGGCATGCGGGAAGACGCCCGCCATAAAAGTAGGGATGAACGGGAAATAGCGCACAGGATAGTGTCCACATTCGATCGTACGCAAGCGGGAGGTGGCGTGTCCGAACGGTAGGTACGACGAGGCATGGGCTTCCGGAAAGCTTGAGCGGCAGCCGAGGCACTCCAGATGCGGACAATGCTCCGCAAAAGGCAGCAGATCCTCTAGGCTGAGCACGGGGCGATCTGTCTCGAGATCAATGAAGTTACGGAACACTCCAAGGATGAGAGAGCGAAGGTTTGGCCATGCGCTGGCAATAGTGGGGATATCCTGCGAGGAGAGGCCACAAGGCGATTGGACTGATCTCCAGCTCTTCAAGGTCGTGAAGGCTGAAGAGTCCCGATAATACTTGTAACCCCAACGGATTACGGGATACAACGTGGCCGGACGTACTGTTGAGCTTGAAAGTGCGAATGGACCTGATTTGGGCTACTGCTTCAAATAGCGTGGTGACTTGAGGGGCCACTCCAGGAAAATGCCCCCATAAATCATGGTGGGCGTTCAGTTGAATGACGAGAGATGTCAAATTCGAGAAGCGACAAGACCCGAAGAGGGAAAGTAGAGGAGTTTTCATCGGAGTTCCTGGATTGTCAGGGGCGAGTTTCGTAAGTGTAGAAAAGTTGAGTGATGTTTTTATCCCGTCGGGGACGATATGGTTGGTAGTCAATAGTCGTGGAGAGCTCGGTCAGCTTGGGCCAGGGCAGCGAGACCTGCCAATGTCTCTTGAAGTAAACGGGGGATATTCAGGGCTTGGAGAGATGTCATTGTTGCGACAATTCGTGAAATCTTCTCGTAAACGCTCCGTGTGTTCCTTCCCGCGTGAAGGTCGTTGAGCTCGAGTTTCGCCAAGGATTTATTGCAGACTTTGACAGCATCACAAAAGAGGGAAGCGGACTCTGCGTTGTCGTACTGTATTATGATTGACGAGAGAGCGGGTGAAAAGATGAAGGGATACCATTCGCCGAGTTCGTCGATGCCGCATTCGAAGGTGTGCGCAAGTTAGGGAAGAGCCTCTTCTCCGGGTAGTGAGCTCTGAGAGACTCCCGAGAGCATTCGGCAGAATGACTTTCGTCTTCATCTTCGTCGTCGCTATCCATATTGAAGGTCGAAGTATGCCCTGAATGACTTGACCCGCCGAGCATACTGTCCGAAGCGCTGCCATTCTGATGCGGTAGGGGCCGCAGTGATTGTCTGGATGCGATGTATACAAATTATTAGGTGTATGGTCGCCAATTGTAATAGTAACGCACATAAGTATTGACCCCTTTCCCTCGTGTATGGGCCGGAAGAACAATCGAGAACAGGACCTCGGGTCGGGTGAGCTTCTCCGCACAGTACGTCCATGGCAGGATCAAAGAATGAGCGACATGTCTATGGGCCATCGCAAGCAGTGTAGCCTTCTCATTTTTCTTCCGAGCTGTTCCCAAGATTACGCGAACGAACCTCAACGATTTGAAGACAGCGATGCATTATCCTGGCAGAAGGGGGAACATGTCTCTCGTGAGTAGTTGAAAATGGCCGCGACTGACACAACGAAAGGGACGGTAAGACTCACACAGACAATTAGTTCTATAGCGATAAATTAATAACGAAGAATACTGTGACGGATAGACTGTGTGCTACCGCCCTCTCAAATGGTCGTTGGAGAGTGTAGGTTGGCACCCTGCAGGGCTCGAAGCCATAAACCGAAAACTTGATGGGATCACGTGATGAATTTGGATACCCGACGCCCGACGCCCGACGCCCGACAGCCCGACGGTGCCCCCCAAATTAGCGTCACCGGCCATCAGGCACTGTAATCTATCTTCGGTTCGACGCAAGTGCCACAACTCTTATCAATAGCAGAATAATCTTATCTTATCTACAGGTAGGAAGGCGAATGGCTTCTGGTGTGAACCACTCATTAACATTCACGGCCGGTTTCTGTTCAGGTTCCTAAATCCCAGAAGCTGGCGGAGCCCGCTGACCCCTCAATTCTATGTCACGATAGAGCCGGAACCTGGGAGCTGGCTGATGCGGGATCATTGGGCACATAGCCGGTGCTGCCGGTGGCGAAAGTGGGCAAGCGGTACGGCCCTACGGTCTGCATGGTCTGGTAGGAAAAGGTTGGAGGAGGAGCACAAACTCCTTGGTGCTCGAGGTCGGTAATGCCAGGAAGACCCAGAATGCTCCAGATCGAACCTATGGTCCAATGGTCCGGAGGGCGAGAAATCCCGTGAACGAGGCATCGATATATCTATATCACTTCATGGCGGGGTCGTAGAGCTTGTTTCATTGACCTTGTATGCCGCATCTAAAAGGGCGATGAACTTAGGTCAGTCCCATAGCTGTGCGCGAAGATGGTAGCAGCGTTTTTACGGGGACGTCGGCCTCAGTGGGGGGAAGTCTTCATGCTAGAGCGACAGAGAAGGTGTCCCACTCGAGCAGCAGACGTTACCGACATCACCCGCTAAGCTTTTACTCGATGCAAAGGGCAATAAAGAGGCGGTGCTGCTTACCACAGAATCAGACAACTCGGAACCAGATATGATGGCTGAATGATCCACATACTAAGTACGCATTCGATGCAGGACCATAGTAGAGCAAGGCAGGAGCGCAGACAACAATAGTTGACAGGTACGTTACCGGCAACTCTGTATACCTGGGGAAATGCGTTGTTGCAGACGCAAATGTCGATTCTTCTTCGCAATTATAGGATGTTCACCTAGGCCCTTACCGGGGATAACGCCACTGGGAGATTCAACATCCAATTCTGTTTGTGGCCGCTGTTGCTTCTGTTTACCAATGGGAGTATACGTGAAATGGATCTCGTGTAGATGGATGAACATCGTCGAGGCACTCGTATAGGGGGTATCCTGGCTACATATAAAGTCAGCTGTGGACAAGAGCTGTCTCTCGGGTTCAGTTTACCGGTAACTCCCATCACCACTCACTCGTCATGCCACGCACAGTACTGGTACTTGTGGTGAGCTTCATGGCTCAGTGCTCAAGGACTTGAATGCATATCACGACTCAATTGCCTTTCTTAACAACTTTCATCAGCAACTTGAATACGTCCCTAATTGAACGATGAAGGCTTACCATCGTGTTCCTCGCCCATCACATCGAGCATGGCAGTACTCCTCCGTTGTTTCGCAGGTGGACTCCCCGTTCCAAGAAGGGTGTATGCAAACGCTTGAGCTTCGATGAGAGCCATGTGCCAAAACTCCCAGCTATCATTGCAGGAAGTGGCCGCGCCGGCGCAGGATCCGATAATAGACTCATTCCGCCCCGAGCAGCTGAGTGCCACCGTAGGACCGTCTTCAATCGTTATCAGTCCTGATGCTATGATGGGATATACAAGTGACCACTGACGCACCGCTTTGACCAGGAGGGGGTTAGTGCCAGAAAACGTCATCGCTTGGAGGTACAAGGTCACCTGCGAGTAGGAATGTATCTGTTTATCTGCTAGGGAGACGCCGAGCGTGAACGATTATGAAAAGCTGGCGGGTCAGATATCTGAGAACTCCGAGTGTTGACATAGACGCCCCAAGAGCTCTTTTTACGGAAATGCAGCGAGGATGTCAAGAGCAAGTCGGGGATGTGTATGAGAGGAGCGAGACTCCGAAGAGGTGTTTGTCGCCAAGTTCGTCTTCGCAGCTTGGAAGTGATCGGAGAGATGACCGCACCCCAGGAAGGGTCGCAATATCTCGAGTGGAGAACGGACGTCGCTGGTTAATCCGACACGCCCAGAGCGACCTGTGCAGGCTCTTATACGCCTGATAGTCTGGGGGTGGTTCTAGGTGAAGAGGCACTAGAAGGTACAGAGCAGATAACGAGACGCACAAGTCTGGGGAGACGTTTTGCGTCAGATATTGACTGCGGACGAGAAATCGCCAACAAGTAAGTAAAAGCCCTTGTAGCATGGACTTGTCGAATGATGTCCCAAAATGTTCGCGGCGCGACAGAGCTAGGAGCTCGCTGATGCGGGCTGTTCATGAAGGAGCGTAGTTGGCGAATCTTAGGCGATCGCCGTGGTGAAGGTGCGGAACCCACAGCCTGACGAGACCAACGCGACCTGGGTGCTCTCCAAGTTTCATGGGTCAGCGCTGGATATAGGCGCTGCCAAGTCGGCAACCGAGCGATGTAGGTACCATTTAGCTGAGGAGGAGACGTGAACGTATGTTGTTTTCACTCACCAACAAAACCACGTGGTGCGCTGATTGGTGGCGGACTCTGACCCGCGAAGACGGTGGAATACCAGCCTAAAACAAATTGAAATTAGCAAGAGTCGAGCGAGTCGTCACAACTGATAAAGAACTCCTTGCGAATTTCGCAAAACGTCTTATGTGAGTTGACTCGGACGATAGGTCCTCCAATCGGGAAGAATCTTTTTTGGCCAATGCACATTACCTGGTCACCTGCATGCCATCTTCCGATGTTGCAAGCAATCTGCGTGAGGATTGATGGGACCAGAAACCGTGTCCCCATAGGTCCTAGAATCAGAAAGGCCAGAGATCAATCTATACGTGATAGTCCTTCAGATAATCTGTGAGGATTATGGTCAGGACTGTATCCATGGAAAGGGCTTGTAGCAGATGTAACGCACAACTGAGTCTCGTGCGGTGACCATCTTGCTTATCCATTGATTCGACAATACACACGAGATCCCATGGTCCCTTTACGCATCATGTCGTCAACAGCCTAAATGCCAACATGGCAATCGTATAGTTGCAGATACAGATATGAATCGAAGCTATCTTGAGATTTTCAATTCAGGGCACCGGGGGAGTAGGCCTGTGGATGCGGATGTTCGTTTCGGACAAGGTACTGTAGTATGGTGCTCGCCAGTTTTCTGATTCTATATAATCAGAAAGGCTCTAAGCCCGGTAGAGGCAGCATATGCTATCTTCCATAGTTCTGGGAGCATATCTAATCAGATTTAACGCAGCATGCCATTAACCCAGTCAGCTGCGCCACTAGCGTTGTGTCAGTCGCAGCATTATGTATCATTGCATGTCTAGTTTGAAGTCGTATTACTGGTACTTGCTCTCACTTTAGCCTCAACAGATAAATGCTTGTTCCTAATGCAAGGCCCGATATTAAGGAGCTTACGTCGCGACATTCTCTCGGCTATTAAAGGGGGCGCCGCATGGCCACAGAGTAACGCACTCTTAATGTGTTGAGGAGAGGTTTTTAAAAAAAAAAAAAACTATGGGGCGCGCATACCTATTCGCGTCCCTACAACTTGGATGAACCGCAAGGACGCGATAGTTCTCTTGCTCGACGTGGAGCGGGAGCCAACTACCAAGCCCACCCTGAGGCCCTATTGGCGCATCAAATATATTTAATAAGCGGACCGGCGAATAACGCTCCTTACGATCGTCAGCAGGGTCGGCTGCTGTAAGAAAGGAGTAGAGTTCTCTGAACTTTGTGGCGCTTTCTGGTCTTATCATAAAGGCGCTTGGAGGGAGCGACTGTCATACATCACGCGACCGCTAGACGCTACAGCTTTGAGAGAGGGTTAGCAGGAGCAGTCGACATGGCTGGTTGTGCAAAGCTCTTTGTGATAGGTAAGTGGCGGGGAGCAAGCCCTGAACTGTATGTTGTGCGCGAGTACACAAGAATGCCATGTGTGTGTGAGTAGTGCATTGACTGCTATGATGTTCCGATCATGAGAGTGATCAAGTGGTGAGTGACCACAGGATGTGTAAAACTACAACCGTGAGTGATCACATTGATAGCAGCCGGTTCCGTTTATGTTGACGGTCAGGGTCATAGCAAGATAAGACACATAAGTCACTGGCTTGTGTGGCAGCTTGCACCAGGGGACAGGTATGAGGGGAGGATAGATCGAAAAAAAAGGATGCAGAGAGTAGGGGATTGTACGCGTGACGATGACTGACTCGCGTGCGCTATTTATTGTCTATCGGAGCTGAGCCAGATAGATCCTTGAATGTGTGCTAAAAACCGTAGTAAAAACAAGGATCAACTTTGAAGCTGTAGGTAAATACGCGCGAAAAGATCCATGCTTTCTCATGGCTGGGATGTGGGGTTTGGCGGAGGAGCCTCGATAATATCGATCCGACTGACAGCGTGACTCACCGGAGTTAACAATATCGCAGACCTATCTGCAAGCTCTAACTCGATAGCGGAGGCAACCAAAGCATCGCGTGGCTATCTGCTTCAAATCAGACAGACAGAAACGTGTCGCAAGGATTGCACGAGCGTTCCGGCGTTAGCAAGGCCGCGCAGTGAGACAGGAGCGGCAATAGGATTTCTATTCTCCGGTGTATGCGTGAGGTGATGCCGCGGATGTCGTGATTGTCTTGTCCCCGTGATATCGCGTTGTTTATAGCACGTTAAAGGGCCCAGAATCAACATGCTGATATTCATAATTGTCTGGTTTGCCGTTACTCTCGTTCATGGGCGCGCGTGTGCGTCAAAGGTTTTGTGCAGATGAACACTAATGAAAACATATGAGAGTAACGCTCAAAGATCACGTATAAAACTGGTCCTACTTACAGGCCTAACTTTGCAGGTTTAAAGCTCCCTTCCCTTCGCTCGTTTACACAGTACTCGTGCTTGTGGTGTGTCGAACGGTTTGTCTAACAACTCCGGAAAGCGCCTTGCACACTGACAGTATAAGTTCTTTTATAGCAAATCCAGTCAGCGCAAAAGACAGCGACAGCCTACATATCAGCGAAACGAAGAACTTACATCGCGCTCTTTCGCCGGGGTCGTACAGCACGGTAGTACACCTCGTCGCGCAGTATTCCCTGGTGCTGTCCCTGATTGGAAACCGCTATACACTCCCACTGAGATCTCCAGCAGTAGGTCCCGGCGTGCCGAAGGGCTGAGGATCCTTTGGAAATGGTGCGCCGCAGTTGGGCCCGCAGACGGCAGTGCCTCCGCCCGAGGTGAGTGTCACAGCGGACGGACTGCGCCAGTTACTGTAGCAAAATACATAGTCACATTGTTGGATAATACGATAACGGTCCAGTAGCCTTAACGAGCCATTGCGAGTAAGAAGGTGTGGTGTACGGCGCTCAGCGCTTTGTGGTGGTGCTAAAGCAAAGCCTAAGCTGTTTGCGAGAGATTCTGAGCGTGATATTGGTGATACTTTGTGAGAAGTAGCGCGGGTCAAATACCTAGGAGTTTCAAGTTCATATAATATGAAAAGACTTGCTGGAACGAATGTGAAATCTCCCATGTTAAGAGTCTGAGGAGGCTGTCGGCGTGGGGACCTGTCGATGCTCACAAGCCCAATAGAATCTAGTGGTCGCGAAAGACAAGAAGTGTCGACCGCTCGGAGCGCCCAAAGCACCGCGTCTCGGGCATCGGCTATCGGCACATCGCTGGCATGATCGCCTTCTGTGGCGGCCACTCCTGAGGAAGCTCCTCGCTCACCATACAGTCACACAATATCGATACAGTAAGAGCAAATCATTTAAGTATTTGATTTATAACCCTTGAGTAAAAGGAGAAAGAAAGCCTCTGTTGACCGAGACCCGTGTACCTACCTTCGACTTCTCCACACTCCGCCTCAACCTCCCTCTCCTCTCCACTCCTCTACACTACTGAATACCTTGCTAATCTCTCCTACGCCATGCACAACCCTGCATAAACATAAACCCTCCCCGCATAGGCGACCCCATTGCGCCTCCCCACTGGAGTGACCCCGACGACCATCCCGCGGTGATGATGAGAGTGGTACGGGTGCCCGCGCATATGCTCGTGGCCGGCCACCTCGCCCGCCGCGTCCGCCGGACATGGCGAAGGGCGGAGGGCCGGCGGGGGTCATGAAGGACGGGAAGGATGCGGGCCGGGGTGGTGTGGTGGTGGTGGTGGTGGTTGATGATGAGGGGGAGCACCGTGGAGGGTGATGCTGAAGTGAGGACCGAAGGTTGGGGCCGCCTCTGCCAACCGCGGAAGTGTCGCTCCTCGCGCGCGGGCCAGTGTGCGTGAAGAAGAAGGGTAAATCGCTCCCCCGCGAAGGGTTGCATCGGGAAAGTCGGGCGCTGTTTATGCTCTCGACGTCCTGAGTCGACGGAGGAGACGGTGGACGTGTCCGTTGTCGGGCGGGTGGGCTTCTTCGACGACGGGCGCGAGGGGCCCAAAAAATCAAAGGCCGCGTAAAAGGGGGGGTGGGGGGGGGGGGGAGGGCGGGGGGGGGCGGCGTGTTGTGGCGTCCTCAGCGCGGGTCGTCAGTGGTGTTGGTCTGCCGGCGTGTCCGTCCACCTCACTCTGTTCGGACACTGCTCATAGCTCTTGGTCCTCACAGAGTAACCGAAAAGCCCTCACAGAGTTGCGTCTCCCTCAACCTCAGCGGCACGCGCCTCATAGAAAGATGCTCAAGCTCACAGCTCGCATCCCGAGCTGAGCACGAACCTCATCAGCCGTCGGCGTCGTACGTACGCGACGCACAGATACGTCCTTACGGATGCCGAATGAGGCTCTCAAGCTTACCGGCGAGATCGGCTCCAGGTGGGGCGCAGCGGCGAAAGCGAGACGGCGGGTGCGGCCGTCGAGGGGGTTTGTGATGCTTGAAGACTTTGGTGTTGGACATTGTTGTGGTTGTAGAGAGGAGTGCTGAGGACAAGAGGAAAGGGGAGACGGAACCGTATTTATACGTTTTTTTGTGTGCAGGTGCGCAGTCACGGAGAGTCAGGACGGTGCTTTCAGTGCGCCGCGCACTCGCAGCGGCAAGCTAAGTCAATCGTAGGAGGCAAAACCCTCGAAGGATCTAGTAGCTTCTGCTATGTTCGACAATCGCCCAGAGACAAACGCAACGGTAGTAGCATGTTCAGAAGGATTAAACGAGTTTAAACGACATTGAGAGCAAGACGCAAGCGGGAACTTTTGCATTGGCGCCAAACGGCGCAGGAGAGCCATCAAGCGTTTTAATCTTATCTACGATTCGACGCAGCGCGCAATCTCATCTATAGCAAAGTGATCTAATCTAATCTACAGCAGCGAAGTGAAACGCATACACTCCTCGAGTCTCTTCATATCTCCTAAATTCCAGAAAACATGGGGATACGACCCGTTAGAGTATGAACCTATTGACTGATGTCACAATTTCGAATCGCAGGAGAGCTGGGGGCTCGCTGATATTTTGGAGAGCTTAGCGGTGCTAGCGGTGGCGAAGGTGGCGAGCCTAAGGAGCACGGTGGGAAGTCCGAGCGGCGCAGTGGTGAACGCGCGCGGTGCGCGGTGGTGAGCGCGCGGTGCATGGTGGCGAGTACACCAAACGTGTTGATAAACGAGAGGGGCGCCGAGACGAACGTGGAGAGCAAGGTCAAAACAGGTAAACAAGAGCCTCCAAGGCGCAACACGGACCACAAGTCCGGGTCTACTGATCGTCAGAGATTAAAAGATTTGTCGACAAAAAAGATGGGTGTGTTTGACGTCAAGGGAGGTGGACGGTAGGGTTGTTATATCAGTACCCTCGTCGTTGATTGCGCCTGCGAGCACACTAGGGTGATGGCGCGTATGGTGTCACCGCGAGGTTGTCTGCAAGGAGTGCCATTAGATGCGGGGGTCGGGTTGGTGCCGATTGCGACGCGATGGTATCGCGCGCCACAGGCTAGCGGAGGCTTGAGTCTAGTTGTTGCAGAATTTTCGATGTGATGGTACCGCGCCACAGCAGGCCAGCGGCGGGGGGTTGGTACATCTGCGAGCAGAACGTTTTTTTCGTGACTGCGGGGTGTCAGGTTCCTGGGACGACATCTGCGGAAGAGTGGGTCCGAGGAGCAAAGTAGAGCTGGTGACAAGGAGGGCGTGTATAGCTAGGGGGGGAAGTGTGATCACGTCGGATGAAGATACACATCGGGCACCCATGTGTTGTCCAAGTGCAGTTAGCATCATGCTCACAGCGAAAGCCAACGCCGTAGCGTCCGCGACCAAAGCGACTTGAGTGCTCCTAATTTCCATAGCAGCGTCAGACGAAGCAAAAATGCAGGAGTGCGCACCGTGCATGCAAGGCCAAGTCGGGCAACTGAGTCGACGACATGGTCACATTCGCCGAGACGGAGACGATGTACGCTGCCTTCGCCCACCAGCTGCGACGGTCGGAGGTGCATCCCGACCTTCTATCCTCCGTGAGGCCAGCGTCCTGACACTCCTAGTACGTCGTCTGCAGCGCTGAAGTCTGCTGAAGTCAACGAGAGGACGGGGATGTGGTCAACCATAGGGGAGGCATAGATACGGAGTCAACGACCCGGCCAACGCCATCCCGGACAAGGCAGATGCATATATGCGCTGACTCCGTCGCCGACGTCGGGACCGCGAGCAGGAGCCAGAGGCAGCAGCCGAGACTCTAAGCTCTGTGGCCACACGGCCGTACTGTGCTCCGACGAGCAATTTTCATGGATCCAGTGTCGGTCTCTGTCGGTCTCGATGTGCTCGCCCGCGGCGAACACAAGAAAATAAAGAGTCTAGTGGCAGTGCGCAGAACATACGGTGAGCGGCGAGTGCGAGAAGATGCTCACCAAATCTGGGTGAAAATGCAAGAAAACTTTGCGAGGCGGACCGCGAGCGAGTTCTCCGAGTGCGTAAAGCGTGTGTAGTCAAGAGGCTGTGCCACAACGCGCAGCCAGTGCGAAGTTCACGTGGCGCGCCGCCCCGTCCCGTCCGCTCTCTCTCTTGCTTTGTGTAGCACACGAGCATCGATCCACGGCGCCCTTCTGCGCATGCGGGGTAAAAGGGAGTTGGACAGTCGAATGGACGCGCGACTCACGTTACCCCCCTCTGTTCTCTGCGAGCCTGCAGACAATCATATGCGGGCGGATACCCTCTCGTCTGGTGCGGCTAGTCCGAAAGCGGGCAAGCGTGCCAATAATCGATCGATGGTGCACGAGACGCGTCCAAGGCTGCCCTCTCGATGGCGCGCGTGTGGGGACGAAGGCGGGGGCCGCGGCCTGGCGAGCGCGCTGGGGCAGCGAAACGTTCAGGGGCAGGGGTCGGATCCGTCGCCACAGTCCGCCACGGCAATATAAATCTGTGATTCCGCGCCGTCAAGTGACCCCCGCGCTGTCGCGTCCCGCGCCCCGCCTGACCCCCCCGCAGAAGAAGCTAGCATCAGCGCAATTTGACATTCGCTCAAATTCGGGGTAGTGCGCCCCTGTTGCCGCGCGCCCGTGTCGCCCAAGAGATAGAGAATGGGGCTATTGCCCAGCGACGCTCGGAGGTGCGCGCAGCGCTGCGGCGGAGGGCGCGTTGGGCCCGCTGCGAACGCTATTCCGAGAATACTCTCGATGCGGGAGCCGAGCGGGTTCTGGTGCGCGAGCCGCGGCCCCGGATGGACAGACGCGCCGCGCGCGATAAGATTAGATCGAGGCATGGGAGGGGGGGGACGGGACGCCGCTCCAGGCGGGGCCTGGCTCGGGCGGAAGGGGGGGCGGTGACGCCCTATAAACGCGGGGCGGGCGGGCGACAGGCACATCACCGCCTTGCTTCTTCTCTCCTGCTCAGGGTCGCGCTGGGGTGCTTCTGCCGGGGCCAGCTGAACCATGCTCGCATCGATCCTCGCACGAGGCTGCTCCAGCCGCGCGCCTGCGCCCCCCGCGCGTTTCTTTGCTTGTGCAGCGCACGCCGCGCAGCCGCACGCCCCCAGCCGAATAAATAGAACCGCCGCGCCGCCGCTAGGCTCCCCAGCAAGCCTCCTCTGGTTTCCCTCTTCTGCATCCCTCCACACACAGCTACCATGTCCACGACATACACCATACCCCCAGACGATGAAGGCCGCCGTCGTCGCGTCGACCGGCGCGGACCCTCGAGGTCACCGAGATCCCCGTCCCGCGCCCCGAGGACCTCAAGCCCGGCGGCTGAGTGCCTCGTCAAGCTCGACTGCACCGGCGTGTGCCACACCGACCTGCACGCCGCCAAGGGCGACTGGCCCATCCCCGCCCAAGACCCCGCTCGTCGGCGGCCACGAGTGCGTTCCCCGGAGTCCTCCCACGCTCAGGGGTTGACGGTACTGACGGCACGAACAGGGCGTCGGCATCGTCGGCGTCGCGATCGGCGCGCACGCACAGCACGGACTCGCCCGTCGCGCTCTAGGCCACGGAAAACCCGGTCTTCGGCTGACCTCGTCGGGCATCAAGTGGCTCGCTCGGACCCTCGTTGCCTCGACTGCGAGCTCTGCCGCAAGGGCCCTCGAGCAGTGTGCGTCCCCCCCTCCCCCTATTCATCACTAAAACTAACGGGGACATTATAGCTTGCCCCGAGAGGCGAAGAACAGCGGCTTCAGCGTCGACTTGGCACCTTCAGCCAGTACGTGCTCTCGTACGTGCGGCATGTCACACCGATCACCCGAGAACCCTCGGTGGACGTCGCAGAAGAAGCCAGGCGAGCCATACCTCTGCGCCGTGCGTGCACCTCCCCTTGTCCCCTCGCATATAAGCCACACATTCGCGCCGCAGCGGACAGGGCTGCGTGACAGTCTACCGCGCGATCAAATACTCCAACGCGCCAACCGACGGGCGACTGGATAATCCTACCTCCCTTTCAACCCCCCCCACTTACACCCCCCCTACACCCCCCCCCCCCCCCCCCCCCCCCCCCCCACTATTCACATTCTACCCCCCCACACCCTTCTTTGGCGCGGGCGGCGGACTGGGCCACCTCGCGGTTTGTGCAGTACGCAGCGGCAATGGGCCTGCGCGTGCTCGCGGTCGACACGGGCGCGGACAAGCGCGAGCTCGTGCTGCGGCTCGGCGCGGAGAAGAAGTGGCATCGACTTCCGCGAGACGACGGACCTCGTCGGCGACATCCGCGCGGCGACGGACGGCATGGGCCCGCATGCGGCGGTGATCACCGCGGCGACGAGCACGGCGTACGAGCAGGCGATCGACTACCCTGCGCCCCCGGGGGGACGATCATGGTCGTCGGCCTGCCCGCCCGCGCGTCATTGAACGCGGATATCTTCTTCACGGTCGTGAAGAGCATCAACATCGTCGGGTCTACGTCGGGTACGCCCTCCTTTCCTCTCCTCCTCCTCCCTTAATACTCACAATACCCCCAGCAACCGCCAAGACGCCCGCGAAGCCCTCGACATCGCCGCGCGCGGCAAGGTCAAGTGTTTCTTCCAGCTCAAGCCGCTCTCTGCGCTCAAAGAGTGCGTTGCTCCCTGCCCCTCTTGTCTTCTCCAATGACTAACGCCGGTGTAGGACCTACGAGGGCCTCGAAAAAGGCCAGGTCGTCGGCCGCATCGTGCTCGACATGTCCCAGTAGACGCGCGCGCGTTGGTATTGGTCGCCCTCCCCCGCCCCACTCCCCGCTTTTTGCTCGGCCTGTTGCGAGACGCGGATGGACTAGAATGAAAAGAAATTGTATCGGGCCTCGGCCTGTGTTTGTATGTGTAGCTATAGGACGGTGTAACAAACGGGATCCTTGTGTAATAATGGAAATGGAAGTTTTGAAATCTCTGTTTTTGTTTGTGTGGTGTGTGTCGTTTGAGGTGGTAGAGGTGGGGCCGAGGACGATCGGTGTCGGTGGGACCGACGCGTGCGCTGACGCAGGGGATGATACATGCGCCGACGTATACACTGACGCAGGCAGCGGCGCGTGTGCGCTGACCCCGACGCGGGTAGTGACGCAGACGGTGATGCACACATCGGCGCATACAATGACGCGTACACTGACTCCGCGCGTATCGACGCAAAATGACGCATACACCCCGCGCATTCACCGACGCGTACACCGACGCAGAGTGACGCATGTACCCACCCCTCTGACGCATACACCGACGCATACACCAACCACGACGTATACACCCACCTTTCCCGCCACACGCGTCGAAGCGAAGCGCCGCCACCCGCCGCCACAACGCCCGCGCCTAACCTTTCACCGGCCACCCTCCAGATCCCTCCCTCTCGGCCCTGACCCGCCCTCATCATCGGTGACTAGCGAGCTTGAATGTCATTGACGTCCATCAAACAAGCTGAGAGAAGTACAGTGGCCGTCAAAAATAACGCACATGGCTAGGCGCCGACCCAATCCATCGCCCTACACTGAAGTCATGTAATGTCGATATTTGGATGGTAAAGCCCCTCAGTAATCATGAACACACCCTGCCGCTCTGATAGCTTGAATATCTATGTGAAAAGATAGTCAGCATGGTGCCCTATGATGCAGACTTAGCCGCCTTCAACACTGACGGCTTCAAAAAAAACAAAAATTGGTGTATGCATTGTATTGAGGACGCTAAAAAATTATCTTTATGGCTGAATAGGAAACAGGAGCCCTCAAGAGTATTCAGCCAGCTTGGCATGCTTCTAGGAATAACACCAGCGCAAACATACCAATGTAACCTTGCCAGAGGCTGATTAGAAAGTGTTATTATTTTGCATGTCAGGAGTCATTCTTTGAGAAGATTTTGTATGGAAGTATTGTTACAGTGATGTACTACCTGGACATAAATTACGAGGCTGACACAGCTACTTGTGACGAGGTTACAGCAGTACACAAGTGACAGAGCCTCCTTTCGGCGCTTACATGTGCGTTATTTTAGGCGGCCACTGTAGATGGGCCAGGGGCCTGGTGCGGGGCGTGTTCGAGCTAAGGGGGCGAAGGGGCGACCTGGGTCGAGGTGTGTTTGTGCCTGGGTGCGTGCTGGGATTACAAATGGGAGAGGGTCTGGAATGTTAGGATGGGGCGAAGCCTCTAGAGCGTAGCGTGGGCGACGGATAGTGCGTGTGCTGTGAGGTGGATGTCTCAGAAACACCCTCGAATGTGCGGTGGTCCTGCGAGTCGCACCTTGCTGTCTGCCGATCCAGGAGAAACAATGGTGCGGGTGAGGCTAGGTTCTAGGCACCGCCAGAGCGATGCCCGATACTGCTGGACGAAGCGAAGGAATGCCCGCGCTCCGGTGCGCGGCGACACCGACGCGTCCAGGGACCAGCCGCGGTCCCTCCGTCCTCGTCCCTGATCCTGCTTCGTATCTCGTCTCTGTCGGTATTACAAATCAGAACCGTCCAGACAGCAAAAATTCACGGGAAGGGACCGTGCATCGCGTCGCCGAGATCTGGAAGAGACGTCGAAGCGTGCACGGGAACAGGCGTCGTCCCCGCTCCGTCGCGACACTTCGCCTTCTCACTACAAATTCCCGGCCACCTACGCTGTGTTCATCCCGGTCACTCACGCGTGTTCTTCCCGGTCACCCAGCACACGCTTCGCACACCCGGCGACCAAGAAACCACACGTCGCGTACACGCACGGGTCACGCACGGCCCCTTTCGCGCGCGATCGACACGCTCGACTGGGCGGGTCCCGAGGACCCTTTTGCGCGTGATCTGCGGAGATGCCCGGGGTGCGTGGCGTGGGAGGTGGTTGTATGCGCGGCGGGCGTGGGTTGTTCGGGTCCGGTGGCGTGCCATTCATTGCGATCTAAGGTTTACCTCTGCACGCCATTTCAACACTCTGTTCCCACACAATGATTCTGTCAACCGTGCATGCATCATCTCGTTCAAAATAGCAAAAAAACAAAATCCCACACTAGCTCGGCCCCCCCGCCCGCGCCATCTTCTTGTCGTGCCCCGCTTGCGGTTGTGGTTCCCACGGCTCGCCTTGTTCGTTCTTGTCCTTGAACGCACGGGTCCACGCGCGCGCTCCCCCAGCCGCGCCCCTGCCCTCAGAGAGTATCCTCACTCCTCTCACCACCACCACCCGGGTTGCACACGCCCCCGCCTCTCGACGCGCACCCACCGCGTCCGCGTCCTCTGCTGGTGCGCCCGCCGCGGGACCGGACCGCCGCGCCCGCGCTGCGCGGACGGGCCAGGCGCAAGGAGCGAGCGCGGCCGCGCTGGTTGCCCGCGAACTCGTGTTTCTGGAGGATCTTGTCTTTGTGGGGCTAGCACAATGAGAATAGCCATTCCCGTTCTGCAATCTTCATGATAACGAAACGACCTACGTTCGCGCTCCCGAGGCATTTTAATCCGCCATGCAGCCCTTCGATTGCTCGTCTGCCTCAGCCTAGCGCGCTGATCAGTTTTGTGCATATGAGAAGGGAGGAGAGGGGGACCCTACCGGTCCTGCGCCTGAGGTCCAGCCGCCGCCGTTGCTCCGGCGGCGTCGTGGCGTCGCGCTCGAACAGCTTCGGAGTCACGGATGTACGCGAGCTCGAGGATTCGTCTCCGGTCTTCGCGGGCGCCTTCGCCTGCACCATCAGACACCATCGTACACGCACAAGACGCCGGGTGCGTACCTAGTAGTCCGCGTTCGTCTTAGCCTCGCCCTCGTACGTTTCGGATCGGCTCTCCGTCGGCGCACCTCTGAAGCCAGGCCCCTCCGCGTCGTCGATGCTAGTACCTCGTTACGCGACGTCCGATTGCCCCCTGCCGTGTCCTCCGCGTCGTCTTCGTCGTCTGACATCGCCTCCGCGCGCCCGCAGGATGTCTGCCTTCATCTGATCGATGAACGCGCGGTCTTGCAGCGCCCGCGCCTGTGTCCGCGCTGCTTCCCCCCCCCCCCCCCCCCCCACGCTCAAACATCTACTCTTTCATATTCCAAGGCACAAACTCACGCTTCTTGCCGACGTGCACCCGCGCCAGATCGATCTTCTCCTCGTCAAAACACGTTCCTTCTCGTCGATCCTCTCCGCCGGCGGCGGGCGATATACACCGCCGGGCCTCCACGCTTGGCGCCGTCCCCCTCCAGCAGCGCCCCCAACAACCTTCTCACCATCACCTTTTAAACGGATAATCCGGGTGTCCCCGGAGCACATAGCGCACATACGCGGGTCCTGAGTCGGGGCAACACATCAAGTACAAGCGCCACCGCCTCATCCCACCCCCGCCCCTCCCTCATCCTCCTGCTCGGCGGCGAGGCGCACGCGCCCTTAGCCCTTCTCTATCGCCACGGGCGCACCAGAGCCCCGAAGGAGGATCTTTCAGAGCCCCCGGGCCCTGCACACCCTCCACCGCCCGCAGCAGCCAACGCCTCCACCTCCGCGCCCGCTCATCCCTTACCCCCCGCAGAAAAGAAAACTCCCGCAAAAGGGTACGCACACACGTTAATCCTCCCACAGGATTCCTAATCCCCAAACGGCCGTGCTCTAGCTCCGCCACTCTGGGCTCCCCCCCCCTCCGTTTAGGGCCCCAAATCGCATCCATACCAGCGCGAGCGCACGTCCGCGAGAGCAGCTCGGACGGAGCCGCGCGAATCGACGTCCGCGCCATGAGAGCACCACGCGCAGCAGCGCATGCGTGCTGTCACAGCAGCGCGACTTTTCGTCTCCCCACAATCCGCTCGTCGGTGTCACCATACGACCTCACCAGCTCCGGGAGGGTACGATCATACGCCTCCCTCAGCGCGTCCACCAGCGGGGTGTGCACCGCAAACGGACGCACGAGCGCCTCCGGGCGGGGGCGCAGGAAGGAAGCGAGGACGTAAGACAGCTTGCGCAGGGCGTAGAGGCCCTGTGCGCCTCGCGGAGCAGGGATGCGAACGCGCGGGGTGCGTCGGCTGGTGCTGAGGCGGCTGCGAGGAGCGCGCGGATGCGGCTGGGTGCAGAGTGGGCGTAGACGACGCAGAGGTCGATGAGGGTCTGGAGCGGCCCCAGGGTCGCTCTGCGCCGCGAGCTGGAGCCACGAGCGGGCGTGGATTGGCGCGTGTCGGTAAGGTGGGGGTGGGGGAGTGGCCCCAGGAGTGAGGTGTCAGTGAAGGGTCCCAGTGAGGGGCGTGGTGCCCGCGCGTAGGGAGTTATGAAGGCTGTGAGGCTCGGGGCGGGGGTCGCGTTTTGGTTGGGGGGAAGGAGCGCCGGGGGGTGCGAGGGGCGAGATGTGGTGCGCGCTTTCGGGTGGTGAAGGGAAGGCGAGATGGGAGGGGGTGGAGGTGTCGCGGGTTTTTTGGTTGGAGGGTTAGGAAGGGGGGTGAGGTGAGGACTACCATGGTGTGTGCTGCAGATGATACTCCGTCAGCTTACGAGGACGGGTTGTGACAAAGGACTCGGACCTCAATGGGTGAGATGAGAATGGACGTTGACAGATAGATTGAGGAATCGATATGTCCTATTTACAACAGAACGAGCCGGTCGAGGCAACGAGTTATGGTGGACATGGACGTTATTCGTAATGATCCCCTTCGTTCACGAGTAGCGCGACACAAAGCCACGCAAACTGGCACTCTGGCGTTCAAGCGCCTTAGCACGCCAATTGCTGGGACTAAAAGGTGCAAAGTCAAAGGGGAAGCGCGAGCTGCAAAGTTTCCTTTTCGGAATCACGCTTTGGATGCAAGCAGTTCCCACGCATCTCGGCGGGGGGAGAGACGCCGGCTGCGTGAGGAGCGGGGAACGTCGAACGCCGTCTTCTTCTTCTTCTTCCTCACCACCGTGATCTCGGTCCTAATGCCGATGTCTCGTGATATCCGCTCACAGCCACTTGCTAGTGGTCACAACGCGTGCCGGCGCGCGTTAGCTGACCAATCACGCCCGACTGTCAGGGCTCGTGGCGCATTCCTCCCTGCGTAGTGCGCGTTGTTGTGCGCGCTTGAGTGACTGTGTCCAGGACACAACCCCCCCCATCAATACAGACAGGCCACGGATGGTGTGCAGAGTGCTCGAGGTTTTGAGCATTGCGCTTATACGGGGAGCAGTCGTGTCTTCTACTGCTTCGTTGAACTAAACTACATAACGGGCGACTTCCAGGTCGAAAGAATGGCGACGAGCGCCGCTGTGGGGGCCATGGTACCTGGCGGTAATTTGGGATGGTGGCGGAGCCGATTACGGCGAGGAGATTAAGGGCGGATGGCCGTCGATTCTTTTCTACAATAGGAAGTTGCGTCCTGTATCCCCGGTTTGTCTGAAGCTTGTTCGCCATTCATAGTGTTATGAATGGTCATATGCGGCTCATGTGGTCCATCGTCGGTAGTCCGCGTTTTACAGGAGTAAGACACCAAACTCTGTATCAGCCGCGCACATTTACGAACGACAGACATGTGCAGAGAGAGGTCCGAGCTGTGGGAAACAGGAAAACCGAAGTGGCGAAAACTGTGTCTACCTCTGAACCGCTACGTTTACGCCGTCATTCCCATAATGGAAGCTGGTCCAGACCGTCCTTAAGTCCAAAGTGACGAGGTGAGCTTTCTTCACATATCTAGTTTACATGGTCTATATTATGCACGAGGTTGGTCTTAATTGCGCTACTGGAACAACTGCTAACGCGGGGATATCGCCATAGCGGCAACGATTGTTTTGGTGACAACAATTGCCTTCTCTTGTATACATAGACTTGGTCCCACAAGCAGGTCAACAGTGATATGTGGGCCACACGAGATATTTACCTGGACGTGACTCACACGACCATCAGTTGATAGACCCCACTACTACGACATGTATAGTAAATATAGGGGAATCCAAGCAGGTCAAAGTCAGGGCTGAATTCGCCGGTATTCATGCTCCATGTCACTCCTATTACACTGGACGAGGTACGCCTCAATGCCACGGCGATTTTTTTATCAGTCGTGAGTGTTGAAATCCACTTAACTAGCTTTATTCGCTTACGTCTATATTAAACCCGGAGGCATAGCACACTAGTGCCAGGGCTGCTGACGTTCCGTAGCACCGGACGGATTCATGATGTGAATGATCCCACTGTTACTTCTCGACACCAGATACTGACTCTAGTAGACAGTAAAGGAAGTTGACTCAACATTAAGGGATCGTCGTATTTGCTGACAGCCAGCCTGCCAGGTCGGCGATCTTGCGGCGAGTCGCAAGTCCTGTTCAGCGACTGCGTTATGATCTGCTGACGTGGGCGAAGACGTATTAGCATTCGTAGAGAATGCCCTGAGCTTTTCAGGTGAATGTAGCCGCGAGGATCAACTCTTCTTCTGCGTGATGGTATGTGGCCATGCAGCGCATATGAACAAACACTGGCTCATCATGGCACTCATAGGTTGACATTAGGGCATTTCTGGTATGGTCCTCGTACATAAGAGGCTATGGCACCCGCTCTGACAGTGACCGCCCCTCAGTTTCGTTCCTCACACTCTCAGCATCATCGATCTCGTTCCAAGCCGTGGGCTATGCTGGTATTCGTCGGCACCTCCCTCGAAACAATTGGCTTTTCCTGTAACCGTGAAACAACGCACAGAGCCGCAGAAGAACTCCGACTACGTGCAGGCATATACCTCTCACTGTGCGCCCAGCCCCCCCGCCCATCCACCTACGCCCCCTCTGACTTTACCCACGCCCAGATTCCGCATCGTGACGCGTCTGCCACACTTCATCCGTCCAACACCTGCGGCAGGTCTACCTGCACGACGGCGCGAGGCTCCGCTCGGCGGCTCCTCCGAGGCATCCTCCAGTTCGCGTCGCAGGTCGTCGGGCAACCTCGGCGGCGCCGCTCGACTTTAGCAGGCGGTACGACAGCGACCGGGGTGTGTCCACGCGCGTGTCGATTGCGGTGTCGGATAATCCGCTTGCGGTGGGGGGCTGGCTGGGCTGGGGGGAGGAGCAGGCTGGGTTTTCCTTGCGCCCGAGTGAGTCTTTTCGTGGTGTGAGGCGTGTTCAACAGCTGAGGGTACTTGTGGGGGGGCAGGTCCAGTCCGCGTTCAAGTGTTAGTTTGGACGATGTGTTTTCAACGACGTGGAGTACGGGCGACAGTATATTTCGATTATGCGCAGGAAGACACAGGAGACGAAGACCCAGACAAATCGCCGAGCGATGTGGCACGAGCCGGAGATGAGATCGCTCATGGCTGCGGGCGAGAAGGAGGTGGAGTCGGACGACGAGTGATACCCGCATATAGCCAGATTTTCATGGGCACTGACTGGTCAACTCTTGACCTGAATTCCCGCCGCGCGCTGAAGACTAATGGAAATAGAATACGACACTGTTGCTCATAATTATCACATCATGACTGGCTACAATAATAATAACGTGGAAAACGGCCCCCGTGGTGGTATGCCAAGTATCAATCTCTGTAGATGCTGCTCCCCAAGCATGAACCCTGTGTTGCTCTGCTACCACTTTGCTTCTGTCTAACCTACCCCGAACAGAGAAAGAAGCAGGAAAAAAAGAGGAAAGGAAATAGTTACGGGAAGAATGCGACTCTTACTTTTAGCGACGTCACCACAGACCAAAGGAGAGAAAAAATGCCGATTTTGAGGTGCTCCTTGAAGCCCAGCTCAACCGTCCAAGGTATGATGCCAGCGCGACAGAGCAGTCGGGAGTAGGTTGGCCGTGCTCGAGCTCGTCGAGGTCGGGTCCGAACCCGGCGCTGCACCATAGGCGCCTGTCGCGTCAAACGACGAGACGCCTCGTCCGCCGCACCCGTGCTCCGCGACCTTCTGCTGGCCCTTGTCCAGCCCCACGGGCGGGCGCAGCGCAAGCGACGCCATCTCCTTCGTCACGTCGCGCAGGGGCGACGGTCCGAGTCCGCGTGGGTACCGACGTACGCCGTTGCGAGCTCACCGTGGGCGGGTCAGCTGGGCCTGAGTCGTCCCGTGCTAACACGTGGTCGTCGTCCCGTCGCTGGAGAAGCCCGCTGGCTGCTCGGCGAAGCGTCCGCGGGGCAACGTTTTCGCTCGTCGCCCAAGTGTCCTCCGTGCATCCTTTTCCCACCTTGTGCTGTCGCCTGGTCCGGCTGGACTCTCGTTCGCACGAGCCCGCTCGGCCGCGACCTGCGCCCGACGCGCCGGCGAACGGCGGGAAGTAGCCCTCTTCTGCGGCCTGCTGCCGTGGCGGGACGGGCGGGAAGTAGCCGGTGTTGGGTACTGGCGCGCCGACGGCGGGGTTGATGTACGGGTTGACACCGGACCCTGGACGTCCCCAGAACGCGCCAGGAGAGATCTGCGACGCCTGGCGAGGAACGGGCTGTACGGCGACAACATGCCTCCATTGCGCGCATGGTTGTCAGATGCGCGACGAACGTGTTGGGCATCTGCTGCTGCGATCGTTTGCGCCAGAGGGAGGCGATGCTCTCTGCCCTCGTCCTGCGCCAGAAGAATCGCCGGGCGGTGCTGGTGGGTAGCTCCTGGTGGTGGACGGCTGAGGGAGGAAGGTGAAGGATGGCATGCTTGGCGTGATAGGCGGGAGGCCATGGGGCGTTGGCATACCCACCATACCCATCATCATAGGATGGTGGATTGGGGGGACCGTACGGAGACATTTGGGGGTGGTAGATGGGAGATAGAGTGTGTGGAGGAGGTATAGGAAAGGCCGACACTGGTGGCGGCGGAGGCAGGGATATTGGACCAGGATGCGCGGGGTGACTGTGCAGAGAGCTCGAATGCGTAGATGTGTGGGAGATGTGATTGGGGGGGAAATGGCTTGGGATTGTGCCGCTGACGCGCTCTGGCTCAGCCGAGGTTGGTGTGAGGTGAGACTCAGACTGTGAATGATTATGCGCGAGTTTTTTTTCCGTGGCCCACTCCTCGTCATGGGGGCCGGAGATGTCGAGGGCCGGGATGAGTCCGTCGAAGGCATATCACCAGGGAAGTTGCCTGACATTCTTGCCTGCGTATCTTCACCGTGCTGTAAAATACTAGACTCGAGTCCAGCTTGCATGGCCATCCTATTCACATCAGCACCGTAGCCCTGCCCGATGTTAGCTGATACATGTCGTACGGCGAGCCTGGAGAAAAGTCGAAGGCATATGGTGGGCGGAACGGTGGCATGGATATGTGGAGGGGCTGCTCATCTTGCGTTGGATAGCGCCCGTCCTGCGAGCTTCTGGGCGGTGACGAAGGTCGCAAAGACGATCCTTGGAGCAGCTGTTGGATGGTGTCCGATTTCGCGCGGTTCAGCGTGCTGGGTAGCTCCAGTCCTGCCGTTTGCGCTCCGGCGCCAAACTGCGAAGGCGGGTCATCCACAGCATGCAGGAATCGTGATGATTGAGTGTCAGTGAGTGACCGCTGTAAGCTAGCTGGCCCGTAATTGTGCAGTCTATCGAGCTGCCTCGTTTGTGCATGTTGTTGTAGCAGCACTTGCTGAGCAAGGTTCAGCCCCTTGGTTAAGCGGCGACGGCTGCTGTAAAGAGTGCAAGTGTGGAAGCGGCGACTTGTGGTGCCGACAATGCATGTACTGAGGGCAGAGCCGGTGAACGATGGTGCAGCAAACTTGTCGAAGTGGACTTTCAGCTGTCGACCATTGAACTCGTATCTGTACTCATAATCAGCACGGTCATTCGGCGGGTGGACAGGAAGAGCTTTCAATCAAGACTGCACGTGCGGCTTCGGGTAGTCAGCCACAAATGACCTGCAGTCAGACGAGTACGAGACCCACCGCATGGCATTTGTGACTGACTATCACTCGAAGGCTTGGTTGGCACGCTTGAACGTCGGAGCTCTGTCCCACATGGCCGAAGGGGACAAGCGTATATAGAAACGGGGCAAAGCGTTGAAGACAAAGACTCACCCATTAAACATTCTTTACGGCCCTCTCTGCGTCCGTCTCTGTTGCAAAGCTAACCGTTGCCAAATCCTCTTGAGGCGTCACGTCAGGTCCATAAGGTGACAGAATGTTGGCCACTAATGAATGTGTAAGGTGAAGGAGGGGCGTACCTAGTGCTTACATCCGGCGCGCAATATCTGTCCCCACTGCCCTGTCGGAAAAGATCCTACAGTCTGGCCACTGTATGTGGGAGAGGGCAGCTACACAGCATATAGTCACTATCCGAGCCATGTATCGCATGGCTATAAGAAATACGTTGCCCACGAACCAGAGATTTCTGCTCCGGTCCCCTCCCTCATTAAACCCACTGCCGTTGCTCTTGGAGGTAATAGAGACGGAATCGGCGCGGTTGCCGGTACGTTTGACAGGCGAAGTAAGCGGCGTTTGAACTGTCGTCAAGGGTGATGGAGCACGTCCCGCAGGAGGCACGAGCGAATGGATGAGTGAATTCAGAGGAGACGGCGAGGTGACAGTTTGCCGCATCACAGACCAACTACTGTTGCGCGAAGAATATAGTAGTTGATGGCTCGGTGAGCTACAGCCGCCTGCGGACGTACGCGACATACCGTCCAAAAAGTAGGTGGGGGACGACTCGTTGTGACGAAGGGAAAACGCTGTACAAAGTGACCTCCTGGGAGGATTCGGTTACGAGAAGGTTGAGGGAGAAGGGCGTATTGCGGCGGTGCACTGCTAGCTCGTCGCACCTACTCCCGTACTGTTGCCCCAACGCCACACTCCACCCACTCAGGCCGTCCAGCCAAGCTTGCCGGGTCCCCGTGAGGTACCGCCGACTTGGGGGTGGGTCAATCTTCCACCATCGCACCGACGCCCCATCTTGTCCTGTCTGACCTCGAGCGTCCGAGTCTGCCAGACGAAACCGTTTGAACATGTCGATCGCCCGCCCTGCGTCCTCGGCGGTCGCGCAGCAGGACAGTGCCATATCCTCATTGTCTCGGTTGTCTGGCGCCAGAGACAAGTCGCGCGCAGTACTGTGCCGGCGCGTCGAAAGAGATCCTTGAGGTCCTGCCAAAACGCACCCGGTAGGGGAAGATTTCCCACAAAGAGTTGCTGTGCGAGTGTCGCGTGGGGGACGCATTGCGCCGAGACGTATCGAGTGGATGCGAAGAGGCAGACGTGGCAGCCTGGTGATGACTGCCTCGATGTCTCTCGTTTGGTGGGGTTTGCGGTCGCCATAGGTGTTCCAGACGGCGAGACACGCTGACGAGAGCTGGCGAGGCTTCGGGTTAGAGGGCTGGCGGACGTTAGGGTCCCTTGCTTGCGGCTTCAGCAATTCAGGTGAGACCCCATGAAAAAACGAACGCACGAAAGTCGAGGTTGGACAAAAGCCATCGCTGCGGGTGTGAAGGAAAACTATCGCAGGCTACGCGACGCAAAACGGATCGTGTCGTGAGTGCAAAAGCGTGAACGCCGCTTGTAGAACGCCGTAAACGACGAGAAGATGGGTATCGACAGATTTTGCGCGAGATTGAAATTCCCGAGGGCTGGTGTAGATGGGCGCTCCGAGAGCAGAGAAAGGAGTGTGCGCGTCGTGTGTTGCAATGTGGGTCGTCGTCGTCAGGTGCAGCGGTGAGCGAGCGGCCGTGCGTTGTCGACGGGAGTGTCGTCGTCGCGGGTACCCGAGACTAATTTTTCCCGACAAGTCCGTTTTGTTCGCTTAAGGGGGTTGTCGTCGTCCGGGACTTCCAGGGGACAAGGGGGCTAAAGCAACTCCACACGCCGGACGGGCGCATAACGTCATCTCTTGACGTCACTCTCAATGCGGTGTTTTCCGGGGGTTAGCTCGGGCCCGTCGGTCCGTAAAAATAATTAATTAATGTCGTTTTGGGGGTGTCTCCTACAAGAGCTCAAGAGTTCAATGATTGAAGGCGACTCCAGTAAACTCTTTTGAAATCAGGAATTAACGAAAGTCCTTTGTTTGACTCTGTCTTGAAAATGTATGGCACAACACCATGTACTTAAAGAGGGACTTTTGTGAATATTTCGTTTGATGGCTTTCTATGCGAGTAAATCCTCCGCGAGCGCATTTTGTCGCCCCGACTATCACTGTAGGCGGATCTGATGATGCTAGCCGTCTGAGAACCAATGACGACAATCATATCACTGCGCGCAATGCGTAATGTCGAAACAAACCAAAAACGCGCCATTTAAGTACTTGCATCTCGCGAGTCTGTAATTTATGGATTAATTAAGTGATATGGACTGTAATTTTGAGATGGCATAGTCAATGAGGCCTTGAGGACTCGTTCTCGCAACTGCTACGGTAAAGAAATAAAAAGGGCGTATCAATAGTGGACTTCAGCTTTCCGAAGCGGACGCTTGGGGCGCTAATACGGAAGATAAGATTAGATGACTCCGATCACAGATGGGTCTTCAATCTACCCGTCTCGTCGCGCCAATGAGAGCTTCGTGTTTGTCTCTTACTCCCATGTCTTCCAGCGGTCCTCCCAGACTGACTCTTGCCTGGGTATACGACCTTTCGCGCCTGCTATGTGCCGTCCCAGGTGGCCCTCGAAGGTGACAGAACGTACGAAGAATCCTTCCGGACTTGCAGTCTCTATTAACTCGGCTGCCGTGCGAGTGCGCGGCCACGGCACCGTGTGGGCCTCTCCTAACTGTCCGTGACTGCGCGCACCCGCACGGGCCTATAAAATACGGTGTGTTCGTGGGTCTTTTTACCTTCAGTATCCCTCGCTACAACTTACAAATGTCTAACACCGTCTTCAAGATCACGAACCCCCTCGACGGCCTCACGCGCCGTCTCGCTTTCGCCGCTGCGCCCACTTGGGCTGACCTCGCCGGTAAGCTTGAGAGCATCTTCGGCATTCACAAGGAAGACCTGTGCGTTGCGTACATCGACACCGACGACGATGAGGTCGTGCTCAGCTCGGACGCGGAGCTTAAGGACTTCTATGAGGCGCGCGCATCTGAGGATAGTGGGGTCGAGGGAAGCGACATCCGTGAGGGCTATTCGGTTTACTGTGAGGAGCTTGAGCAGTGTCCGTCAGAGTGAGGTGGACGGAAGTGCTCAGCGACCCAATGTCCCCCCCTGAGGTCCGTGCTGAGGACGCACAACGTGAGGCCTCCCCCATTGTTGAAGAAGTACCCGTGGCAAACAACGAGGCTCACCTCGACAAACGACGCCTCCACTCTCTCCTCCGTTGACTCCGACGTCGAGAGCATCAACAGTGCCGACTTCCCTGAGCACCCCTTCGACAGCGAACCCTTCTTCGCCTTCATGCACGCCCGCGGCGGCCCGCACGGACACTTCCGTGGCGGAAGAGGCGCTGTCCCAACTTCGGCCCTCATCATCCCCCCCCCACCGCCACCACCACCGCGGCCCTCACGGCCCCCACCACGGCCCTCACGGCCCCGCTGGCTTCCCGCCCTTCCCCGCCTTTCATGACCCCTGCCGGTGCACCCCCGTCCTTCATGACCCCCGCCGGCGCACCGCCGTTCGCTATGTTCGGCGGAAGAGGCGGACGCGGAGGGCGCCACGCTCCTGATGACCACATGCGCGGCATGCGCGGTATGCGCGGGCACCCGTACCACCACCCACCACCACCACCGCGGGCACGGTCGTCGGGGTCATTTCGGGGGAGGAGCGCGTCCCGCCGTTTGCGCCTATGCGTGGCGGGTTTATGTTTATGCAGGGTGTGCGTAGGAGATTAGCAAGGGATTAAGTGGTGTACAGGAGTAGAGAAGAGAGGAGAGGAGGTTGGGTTGAGGCTGAGGTTGAGTCGTAAGAAGGTAGGTACAGGGGCTTTCTTTTTCTTTTTACTCAAGAATACGAATAAAATACCTAAGTGATTTGCTCTTTCTGTATCTTTGTGTGACTGCGTGGTTTGAGCAACGAGCTGCTTCAGCCAGCGGCGTGAGAAATTAGAATCAATGACATCACGTGACGATTTTCTCGCTAATGAGCGTGTGGTTGCTTTTCTGACTTGCGACTCTGCGAGACGTCGACCGTCGGGTACTGGGAGGTGGCAGTCGTGTTGCCACACAAAAGGTTACAGTGCGTCATCCTCGAGTATCCATATTCGCCGTAAGCACCATCACAAGGCCCATGGTACTTGCTCACACTTCAGCTTTAGCCACGCCGATCGGCCGTCTTGCCCATGCATCGCTGTCTTTGGATCGCCGAAATACTTCACGCCGTCGCAAGAGAGCTCACTGGCGATGCAGAGGCACGCGGTTCACGTCGAGACCTTCTTTCCATGGCCTCACATGTCACGCGTTCTTCGAGATCGGAATGGACCTGGTTTGGGAGAAAATCAACAGGCCCTCGATATTGTTCCTATGCCTTCCGGAGGTCGCGTCAGAGGCGAACGGGAATATTTATATGTGTGTCCGTGTCCTAAATTCACATCATGCATACCTAACGGGTTTTCTCGTCCAGACAATTGTGAAGCCCCCAGACCCAGGAAGAATGGCGACGCTGCGACCTGTACGCTCGGCGAGTCAAGCATCTCGACCGCAGACGTTTGATGAGCTCGAAGAGGACCACAAAAAGGGGATTGTTTTGCTATGCTGCAGACTCCCCTGGAAGTCTTTGCGGGAAGTACTATCCCGGAAGCAAACCTTTCCCTAACCTGCGTTCCTTCTGTTGTAGCCTGGCAGACTCCATCAGGAAATGGTACACATACATCATTCCTTCCACGCTTCAGTCGCTCGAAATCTCCTGGGATAAGCCCAGGACTCTTGGACGTGTCTGCGACGCCATTGAAGCTTGCAAAAACTCGCTAACAGACCTCCAAATCGTGATGCTTTATTGCTCTCCGGATGACCTGAAGCGAATCATACACACTTCCAGGAGGCTACCGCGTCTTCGAAGCTTGCGCTTACCGGAGTTATTCCCTCAATTAATGGCCGATGTAGCATCAATCTCTGGACTAGAGAAGTTTCACACAAAAACTTCATATAAAACTGCCATACAGCTGCGGCGCTCTCGGAAATCACAACGTTTCCTGCTCTCAAGGACTTGTGTTAACGTTATCCCCAGAAGCGTCTAGCACTGCTCCTCTCCTCTCGTTTCTCGCTGTTTGCAATTTCCGAAACTTAACGAACTTTGCCTTCAGCTGCGCGGGCTTCTCAGATTGCACGTTTGAGGAAACCCAGGACCCTGACTACGGAGCTTCTGGGTGTGGTATCAAAACTTGGAAAGATCAGCTCTTTCAAGTGGAATAGGCTACGCTTCTGATCACCCGCCACACACCACGCGCATTTGGGCTTCCACGTCCTCAAAAGCATCCTCAGCCTCCGCGACCTTGTTGAGCTCGAGATAAAATCATACCACCTTTGTTATCTCTCCGCGGGACCATCCACACCATCACCCGTGCATGGCCCAAGCTACGCCGTCTGAGTTTAGGCGCTAGCCCACCACCAAGCCCAACCCTCCCGTCGACCCCTTGCTCATCCCACAAGACCTGCAGCCATTCGCCACGCATTGTCCTAACCTCGAAATGCCTCGGTCTACCTCTCAACATTCCCCACGTCATCTGATACGGTGCTAGACCCTCGAGCCATCTGCCCTGCAGGTAGCCAACACGCACGGCTGGAGCGAGAGATCGATTGTGGAGATTCTTTCCATCAAGGTACTCGTTAGGGCCGTGGTCATGTTCTTGGCGCACCGTGTTTCCGAACGCTACTCTGACGAGAATGAAGAAGACATGGATGGTCAGCGTTTTTGGTGCTTTCGCGCCCGCTTGCAAACCTAAAGAGAATAGCAACCATGTCCGGAAGTAGAAAAGATAAATGTCGCGGTCGATAGTTAATATCGAGACAAAAGCAGAAAGGTCTGACAGTGATTCTTTTCAGATTTGTTTGCAATCCATTCTTCCGAACGGTGCTCCTTGCTTGCAGGGACTAGTGCCTAAATATCGAAACCTAGCAGGTTGACAGCACAACATACATGGATAGCGACCACCTGCCATAGTGCGACTAGTATTTACCGGTAGACTAGTCGTCAAGTATGTCCTCTAATAGAGGTACTTGCAACTTTTTAACCATACAAGTGTTCCCCGGAGGTCCCTCATTCCAATTCTCGTTCGCGGACTGGGGACACTTGTTGAACCCGTCGGCTCAAGCTGGTGTATCTCCTGGTTTGTTGGGCTTGAGAGTGACGGCTCAATGTTGTCGGATAAGAAGATAGGACGCAGACCGTGACTATCTGCTTAGCACAGAAAAGAATACATTCAGTGGTTGAGATTAACACGTAGTGGCATTGTACCACTTGCCTTTTCTTATCTGTCTCACCATACCGCATATGGAAGCTTTTGGCTTGGGTAACACTTGCACTCGAGTAGTAAGTAATAATGCGCAACTCGTGGACGCGTCACGCGAGTGCGCGCGGCGCGAGAGGACCGTCACCGTGGGTAAGAATTTCCAATCACGTGATGACGTGTCAGAGCTTCGCGCGTGCACCCCGACAAAATTGTTGCGCCCAGAAAAAAAAGCTCAGGCTGGCCAGAGCGGCAATAGCAAACGAGCCGACTCTTGCAATCTGAACTACTTCAATTGCCCACACTACCCCTTCGTCTAATCTTTACCGTAATAGCCTCCCATCAAACCTTCCAACTCTCAATCCACCGACGCTCGCGAATTTCCGCGGAACTGTGACGAATGTCTCATGTAGCGGCGTCCGTGACTACGAGCCAACAAGTCCGAATCAAAGATTGCAACAGAGGCCTTCAAATAGCCGAGATTGTGGCGGAAATCGCCTACGAGGTTTCAGGAAGTCTCAAACAATTGTGGACGCGGCAGGGCTTTGTATTTTTATGGCCCTTACCGCCGCGCATTTTTTAATCCTACAATCGACGTACTCTGGGAGTGCATCAATCGCGCGGTTTGCTCGATGGCCATATTTCCTTTGTATCCTCCGGAGTACACACATAGAGGGACAAGGGTATGCTATATTTATGTACGTGATCATTCAAGTAACGTCCGGTCTCGAATCATCTGTCATGCATTGATTTTAACTTGTCTTTTCCTCCACTAGAACAGTCATCGACGCTATCTCTACCAAGGCGGAATGGCGGCGGCTTGCGAAAGTTATACACCCAACCGCAATCAAACATTCTATACCACGAAGACAGTTTTTGACAATGCAATGAAAGACGACGACCCGGAGAGCTGGCAAACCTGGATGATATGTGTACAAATCTCAATGACCAGTATCTTAACCCTTTCGCGTTACACGCCTTTCACCAAATTCTGCGCGGCACTCTATGGCGACAAATATGGCTTGTCGGTTTGGGGAATGCTATGACAGAATCAATACGCGTTTTCTCCGGCCACCAACCTGACGGGAGCTCAGTGTTTGTTTATTAATGCTTCGACTGGAGACGACCGTAGAAGGTCTTCGACGACGCGCTACCAAAGTCTGGTGCACCGATCGCTGAGAATGGTCGACGTTGACATCCTACCTCCATTAGAGCAGGTATACCGAAGGCCGAGATGGGTCCAAACAGCTATTAAAAGAGTTTCTCGTTGCCTTATTCATAAATATGATCGGTCCCGTTAACTTCAGGTACTCAAACGTACTTAAGTGCACACCTCTGCGTACTCCTACCCGCTGGCATTAGCCCCATCTTTCGGTTATCCCCACCAACTCGAGGAACTCTTCACAAGCTGGTTTCACAAGTGCAATATGACAGTATTTAATTCATCATCATCATGTGCCATGGAGCATCACGTTTTGCTCCGCCCTTCCAGATATCTCTCTCTCGTATATTTCATCTTTCAAGCGCAATCCTGAAGCTCATCTCATCACATTCTCACTTGGGGTTCCTTCGGCGTTTGTCGCTTCCTCCATGCTAAACCACCACCTCGACATTCACTTCAACTCTCCCATCCTCGAATGACACACACCAGCCAGAGGAGGATTTAGTTTTATCGACATCGGTCCCCCAAAATCTTAGTTTGTACTGCGAGTTATTCATAGTTACAAGTCTTCAAACTAACTCAAGGATACAGTAACACTTGGCAACCTTTATTATAACAGAAGGATCTCCGCCCTGTAAACCGCTTCGCAGGCTCGGAATACCTGTGTGTATCGGTACTAATTTGATTTCACGACCTTGAAAGTGCTCCGAAAATTGGACTCAGGCGTACCCATTCGACCTTGTCCCCAGTTTTCCCAGCATACACACTTGTATAACGATTGCCCGTTCATGGCCCCCAAAAACTCTCAACGTCTCCTCAATACACTAGGGCGCTACCCCCCGGGGGGGAAGCCACTCGCACTGTTGCTCAGATCACCCTACTACCCTCAGTCCCGGGCGGTTCTATAAAGAACATTCGCGGAGCATTGTCCCAGAGCATCGGGAAACACTCTACCTCCCCTCTCAGCATTCCCCACGCCTATCTGAAGTCCCACCGCTTCCAGCCCTAGGCACTATCACAAGTCACTGGCTGCCGCACACCTAGGATGCGCGAACATTAACCCCGATGCGTACTCGCTGAGTGCTGCTATGCTCCATAGCGAGCGTGTTCCCTGGATGCAGGCTGTCTCGGACCAGAGGGACTTCATCTTCCTCAAGCTGGGGCAGCGCAGGACAACGAAATTAAACACAGCGGTCAAGAATACGAATGAAACCATTGCAGGTATCGTGCAAGCATTTGAGCAAGGCAGGAGCTTAGCATGCATCGACATTGGTATGTCCCACCAATATCGTTTTCGAAGCATAGGTCCAGTGTATTGAAACTTACCTCGATATCACAGAACAATGGAAAAATAAGCATAGTATTTACGATGGGTCAGCCACGGGACCGTGTAGCTTTGATTTTTTTGAGATTGCGGCTTACCGCTGCTGCAGATAAGATTAGATCGTCTGAGTCATTGATGGGTCTTCAATCTACCCGTCTCGTCGCTGCCAATGAGAACTTCGTGTTTGTCTCTTACTCCCATGTCTTGCAGTGGTCCTCCCAGACTGACGCTATCTTCCCTTCCCTGGGTATACGACCTGTCGCCGCTGCCTATGTGCCTCCTAGGTGGCCCTCGAGGGTGACAGAACGTACGAGAGCCTTCCAGATTTGCAGTCTCTATCAACTCGGCTGGTGCGACACGTAATGTAGCGCGGCCACGGCACCGTGTGGGCCTCTCCTAACTGTCCGTGACTGCGCACAGCCCGCACGGGCCTATATATACGGTGCGTTCGTGTGGTTTTTTTACCTTCAGTATCCCTCGCTACAACCCACAAATGCCTAACACCGTCTTCAAGGTCACGAGCCCCTCGACGGCCTCACGCGCCCGTCTCGCTTTCGCCGCTGCGCCCACTTGGGCTGACCTCGCCGGTAAGCTTAAGAGCATCTTCGGAATTCACCAAGGAAGACCTGTGCGTTGCGTACATCGACACCGACGGCGATGAGGTCGTGCTCAGCTCGGACGCGGAGCTTAAGGAATACTATGAAGTACACGCTTCTGAGGGCAGTGAGGCTGAGGGAGGCGAATCCGTGAGGCCTATCCGGTTTAGCGTGAGGAGTTTGAGCAGTTTGCGTGGGAGTAAGGTGGCCGGAGGTGCTGCACGAAAAACAACGCCGCTCCAGGAGAAGACGCACAGCGCGGTGCCCCGGACGACGAAGAAGGAGCAGTCCGTCCGATAACGACACAGACGCACCCTCTCAGACGTCGACTCCCGACGTCGAGAGCATCATTACCAATGGCGAACTTCCCTGAGTTTCCCCTTCGACGGTGCGACGCTTTCTTCACATACATGCGTACGCCGGCCACAGTCATCGCGTGCCCTCGAGGACACTTCTACGACAGCCGCGGCCGCCCTGACTTCAGTTTTCTCACCACGGTCAATCGCCGCGGCAGTCCTCCCCCTCCTCCCCTCCATCGCTTCACTCCTACTACGCACCAACACCATACGGCCGTCACGGGCCTCACCACGGCCCCGCTGGCTTCCCGCCCTTCCCACCTTTCATGACCCCAGCCGGTGCACCCCCACCCCCTCCACCGCCGTTTGGAATGTAGTATGCTGCCGATCACGGTGGGCGTCCTGCTCCTACGCACACATGCACGGCATGCACGGGCACCCGTACCATCCCCACCACCACGGACGTCATCATTATAAGCCATCGCCCGACCCGGGAGGCGCACGTCCCGACGTTCCCGCCTATGCGCGGTGGTGTTCGTGTTTCATGCAGGGGGTTCATGTGTCTCAGGAGAGATGTATGAATTGAGCGTGGGGTCGGGTTAGCACACGAGAAATAGGTAGGTAAAGTACAACTGTCCAGTGTTTTCTCATAATCTCTTCTTTGACCAAAAAAAACTACAATTCCTCTCGCTTTTCGATTTCGAGACTCGGAGTTTCGCAAATTTATCTTCGTTTTTATATGCTGTTCGAAGTGGTGAACGTAGCCATGCAATCAATTCAGATTATAGTCAAAGTCGTCTTGGACTTTCAGAACTGGTTATGTGAGAGGATGATGTCATCATTTGGTAGTGATGGCGAGCGATTTCCGACCTTCCCACCTGCTATCACCACGTGCTGAAGAACAGTCAAGAACACTCTTACGTTGCTGTGGGACTTTTTTACCTCTTATTTTCATATTTAAAAAAGATCATAATATCTTTCTGTATCTAGGTCTGACGAAATGCACCGATGCCTGTACATTGCCGAAATTGTACGGACGATTGCGTATGAAATGAAAGCTGGACCCGCGGATGCCTTCACGGTTAACGGATCCCTTCTCTCTATGGCTCTTGCTTGTCAAGCGTTCCTTGACCCGACAATGGACTGTACTATGGGAAAAATATCACGCAGCCCGAGGCTATATTCACGTGTCTTCCGAGTCATACCAGGGGGGGAGGGGCCTGATGTCTACGTGCGTAATGAATATGATTCCGTGTTGTTATTTTGACGTTTTCGATCCTTGGATTTTACCTAGAAAATCATTTCACCTCCTAACCGTGTGGAATGGCAGCGTTTTGAGCGATATACCCATCGGATCAAAAGCATTCTCGTAGAGCTGAAGATCCGACGCACACGTCGTACGTGTACCCTGGTGAACGGGGGAGCAATGCTGGGAAACCGTGCCCTTACAGTGGACGTCACTCGAAGAATATTATCCTGGTACCACACCTTTTCCACATCTCCTCCACTTCTCTTGTGTACACAATCGGCTCGTGGACCTCCGTTCAATCGTGTTGCCGGCCACTCTCAAGACCATCGACGTCGAGATTCTTAACATATCCTTTGAAACAGACGTGCAACATTTGCTCCATGCTGTCGAACCCTGCGCACAATTACTCGAAGAACTTCGCATTGAAATCTCCTACCCGTTTTTATACGTGAACGCAATATTGGTCTCCCACCAGATATCTCGGATCATCACCAGCCTGCCATCTCTTCGATCACTTGAGACAAGTCTTCGCGGGCTGCTCCCCGAGGCGCTGGACCATATTGCTTCGCTCCCCACATTTGAGAAGCTGAGTGCAGATATCCCTGATCAACCGTTGTACGACTTTTGCGCCAGAGGAAGATTCAAGTTTTCCGCCCTCAGCCATCTCTGCCTACGACCAGCAGACGTCCTCTTCGAACCTATACACTCTTTCCTCCAAGCTTGCTTGCTTTTCAAGTCTAACATCCCTCGACATTCACTTCGACACAATGTTTTACTCGGATCTTGCGCCAGAACCCGACGTTTCTGGGTGTGGTCTCCAGCCTTCTGACTACGGTATCCTCTCTCAGGAGTCTACGATATTTCAAGCTACGGAGCACGAGATACTCCAGGAAACCTCTGGCCTTTGAATTACGGCTTGATATGCCTATTCTATCCAGTCTGTTCAGCCTTCATAATCTCGAGATCCTCGAAATCAACTGGCTTACTTTCCGTGTCGATCTTTCCTCTAACGACATTCGGAAATTTCCTGCGCATAGGCCAAAGCTCCGCGTCCTGAGGCTATGCTCGATTCATGAGTATACCAATGCGACAATAGACTACCCCAACTCTTATTCCGGAGGATCTACAGCCATTTGCCGAGGCCTGCCCACACCTCGATACACTCTGCTTACCACTACTCTTTGATCGGCAACCGAACCCTTCGCCATATTCACTGTCGGGATTATCCAAATCGCAACTTCGCTCTCTCGAGTGTAGAGTTCATCCCGTGCACTATTCGCAGGATGTCGCTATGTTTGTAGCGAGCACGTTTCCACACGCAAGGCTGACTTGGTCGAATGGTTCCGACCATGGCGACTCGGATGATCATATATTCTCATGCACGAGACTCGGAGCTTTGGCGGTCATGGAAAATCAACGAGGCAGTCGAAAAAATCCTAACAGGCATCATCTCGGCAAGGTTGGAGACGGCTTGTATGCTTACATCAGTACGTCATGGGTTTATGAGAAACAATTAGACAACATCGAATCTTACCCCAATAATCACATATAGGCCAACGAAATATGCGAAGAACCCTTAAGGTAGCGACGCTTACATCCGGAGCCACAGGAGCACTCGTACTTCATCCAGTAGAGACCCATGTTGAAACTACCAAATATGTGTCGTGGAAGCCAGATAGTCTATGCTTCGTGGTGGTGAACCTGGCTTCCTTGTGGCGCAGACTTCGAAGCCCTGCATTTGTGCGGCCGAGGCAACCCCCATCAGTAGGTAGTCGCACTCAAAGCCCATTGCTTGGGGTCTTCAAGGAAGAGGCTCCATTGCGAGAATCGGGACATGATGAAAATCATGAGGTTTTGCGACGGCAGAGACTACCTATCATTTTGATCTTGAATGTCTGCCACACTCTTTTACACGTCGCACGACCACCATCGACCAGAAGTACCGTATTTTTAACATATATTTCAGAGATCGTTTATTTTGACGACATCGATCAGAAAATCTCTTCCCCAACAATCAAACTCTAAAGCTTGTTGAATGGGGGCCCTATGTTGAACGCGTTTACCAACGTCTTTGTCCCTTCTGCTATCTCCTCGCCTCTACCATCCCCTCCGGATCATACAGCCAGTTGCTCAGAGGTACGACACATATAACGATGCTACCGAAAAACTACGTTTACATTTTCCCAAAACAGATGCCCATCATCAAGGTTTTCAAACGCTCTCGACAACTTTACGCGTCGTCTCGTCTTCACCTCCGCGCAACCCTCATGGGATGAGGTCACTATGAGGCTGTCAAACCTTTACGACATTCAAAGGGACGATTTATGTGTTTTTCTTACATGGATAGAGAAAACGAAGCGAGATACTCGTTAGCTCTGAAGAGGAGCTCCAGGAATATTACGAAGCTACACGCCTCTTAGAGACTGAGATGAGGACAGCGACTCACGCTCAGAAGTCTACGACGCGTACGGCGGAGCGAGGTGGCAAGATACGAGACACTCAACACCGCCCCCCGCTACTGAGATCGGCGCGGAGACAGAAGGCGTCCACGACGATGAACATCCCAACCCCGTCCATGCCCCTCCCCAGCGCCCGGCCAGCGCATCGGGCGACTCTGACGAGGATTCGGATGTACCATTCGCACAACCCACCTTCGCTGGGAACGCGCGCGGGGTTACACGACCAACTCGAGGACAAGGAGTGAGGGGGCGCGCACGCGGGAGAGGTGATGAGGACGGAGAACATGACGACCGACTTATCTTTTTACGCAGGGAGACCGGTCGAGGACGTGGAGCTCGTTTTTATAGGCGTGGCCCCTCAGTATATTAATGCAGCCATACACACCTAGCGTACCCGGCCTGTGGTCGGCTGTGCGTAGGCCGTCGTCCGCGTGGCAAGGCATCCGAAAATCTTCGAACTCGTAGTATTTGGTTATTTGGTGCGTGCGTAACTGGGAGTCAAAGTGCTCTGATGATTAGACAAAAACAATCGGACGAAATCAACGAATTTCCTCTCGCTCAGATCTGATATGGTAGAAAAAGATGTAGCTGTTATCTTTTGGAAGCATTGATTGTAACGTAGAGAATTCACTACAAGCCCAATATTGCTCAGTCATGCAACTACCAAATGATGATTGGGGACCACTTACGAGAAATCACCACCCATTTCACACCCTAACTTGAGCCGTAGCGTTCAAGGTCATCCAGAACGAGACAGCGGTCCATCTCGTCGCGCATGATACGTTCCACCACAGACGCAGTGCTCGTCGCCGAGCTGCTTGTATTCTGGGTTAGCACCATTCGCGCGGGAGCAGTGGTGGTCGATAAGGGGCGTCCAAGGCACAGAGGTGGGTAGACGATGAGCGGATGGGTCACCCGAAGAGACAAAGGAGGTCCAGAAACGGATAGTTTCGTGAGACAATAGGGCCTCGGTCTGAGGGGTAAGATAGGTCAGGAATGGTGAAGAAGAGTAGGAGATGGACTTGCCCGTGTTTGAAGGGATGTAAACGTATATCCTGCGTTTGGGGTCACCACTAGTGCTAGTCAATATTTTTACCAAACGGGCAATCAGAGTATTACAGACTTTGTTCCTGTCGATGTCCATAAGCCGCATTCGGAACTATGCGAATAGTCCACTCACCGTCCATTAAGAAATACAGATCTGAAGTGTGCATAGTACCTTCGTACGGCCGTAGCTTTGAGTAGCACGGGATCTGGAGCATTAAACCTGAGGCGATACCTTTCGGGAATGTCACAATGAAAGAAGAGGTATAATGTCTGCCTACCGGAAAGTGAAGATATTCTTGACACACCCTTTTCCCTTGACCAGAAGCTTAGTGCCGAGCCCCCGACCAGTCTCTGTTGAAGAAGAGTCAGAACAATGGCTAGTAGAAATTTTCGTATGGAGGCTCACTATGGCATGTGAAGAGGATTTCGCCCTAACCTGCCATAGTCGACGCACGGTCGTACTGTGTAGCAAACGGACTTCCAGACGTGTTCGGTGCAGGATATACTTCAAGAGCCTTCCGTTTCAAGTCATCCGACTGTTAGGATAAACGTCAAACAAACGATCAGTCTGCGACTAGTCAATCCTATTATCCATGATAGACCTACGATGTGATTTCCCCACCTTGAGAAAACGCGCGTCGTTACGTCTTCGTCGGTGACAAAGTCGCTCGGAGCGCCGCCTACGAACGTGCGGCCGTCGTTGGCACAATGCCCGCCAATGAAGTCGACCGCGGCGAAACGACCTTGCTCGATGAGCCACGCTAGGCAGATCCGGCAGGAATTTGCCATCCACGACGGGTGCGAACGCGGCCTAGGTTGGCTTCGTTGAGAGCGGAGACGATCGCACCTGATAACTTTGGTGTCAACGCTTTGCGAAAAAGAGGGAGATACCTCCTCACCTAGAGACGCGTTTCGCATGCACGGCATCGACTCGCTACCAGAGGCCAGGACAGCCCACAATTTTCGTAGATTTTCTAGTGAGTTTCGTGATCAGTCATCGTTGTATTGTGTTGGAGTAGCCAGCACCTACGGAACATCTCTTCAGCCTCTTCAGCTGTGGCAGTGGGACCATATCCGATCGACTGGCCAATCGCTCTTTGGAACGGTACGGGCTTGGTCCCTTTAGGATTTGCTCAGACGCGCGCACATAGTCAGCTAGATCGAATACGGACCTCCGTAAGGCCACAATCTGCATCACCCCACGCTCGCTCCGCCAGCACTTTCTCCATCAATGGTTATGGTATTAGGGTCGCCGCCGAAGCGCGAGATGTGACGTTGGACCCATTCAATCGCAGCACGCTGGTCGAGTAAGCCCGCGTTAGCGTCGCCCGTCCGCCTGAACCTCTTTCCCTGACAAAAACCCGAGGACATTTAGTCGATATCCCAGAGAGACTGCGACTATCTTCGGATTTGACTGGTTGACCCCAATCGTTATAATGGGAATGCTTGGGGATTCTGTGACGTGTGAGCCAGGGATAATATAATTGAAAAGATATTGTACGAACTCCTGCATAAAATCCACCACCCTGGGCGTCCATATGTTAAGAAGATTCGGGACAAGGAAGCTTGGTCAACATACGTATATGTACACAATAACAGGTAGGTTATCCCCTTCCTTGGCGTCGGTCGGCTTCCAGACGTTCAGAAGTAGGCAGTCTGTGATTCTATCAGTACAAGTTGCTATGAGCACTTGCGCAATCTGACCTTCAGACCCAATTCCAACCTGAGTAGGTTCAGGGATACAGGGAGGACCCCAAACTGCGTGCATCAGTGACGGAAACATGACCTCCGTCCTTGACCGACTCGTCCAGAGGTTGTGGTCCACGGAAGCGTAGATTACCTAAAGGCGGCTGGGCATACGGGATGCCTCCAAAAAAGGATACGGGACCGTGTACTTTGCCGGTGGGGTGTGGGTGGTGTTGCCGTGCAAAAGCGGCATAGCCAAGATTGACGGACGGGTCCCAGAGGCGAGGTTAGTTTGCGGTAGGGGCTGAGAGACTGCAATGGTGTGAGAGATGAACCGCTGGAGTATGAGCGCAAATAGGAGCAAGTTTAACACCATGGTGGAGAGCGACTCTGGGGAGACGCAATAGACGGAACAGGCAGTTTTAAGCAGTCTGCTCTACTCGGAGGCATGGTTCAGCCATAGACGGAGCCCCCGTGGTCCCGTCCAGCCATGAAGAAGTATACGAGCGAAAACGGTTGGTCCCTCGTGCCGAGCATCCTCATAGACGACCTCACTTCAAGAAGCGGTTCGTTGAACTGGTGAACGGGCCGGGAGAGCCAGGTGATGTTGCACTTGCTCGAGTTCAATACTACGTAGTACGGCAGTGAGTATCATTCACATGAAATATGTGCGTAGGCGTACCAGGTCAGGCTACGCGAAGAACCGGCAGTGTTCGCTGGGATGCTCATACATCGGGCGACGGCGGCCTAGTAGTAAGCCGACTGAGGCTCGACTCAATGTAGCAACTAAATCCCGGTCAGGTTAGCATCATAGCCGCAGACTACGTAGATCATGTCAAGCATTTTCTATTGGGCCACACGGAGTCAGTTAGACATCACAATGTTCGCATGCCCACTTACATCCTTCAAGTTTGCGCGACGGTCGCGGTCGAAGTGCCAGGGAGAGCGCTAAGAGCACAAGTCCGGATTTAGCTCTCAGTCACGTGGACCAAGCGCGTTTGTGTCGAGGGATGAGGCTTACATCATCAACTAGTGGTTAGTCTGCTTCACTGTCGCTCCGCCGAACCCCGATTCCCCTGGGTCCTAGATACTGAGGCTGAGATCAAAGATATGGCTGAAGAGGGTACTTGCTAATGTGCTGGCTCTGCTCAACAAGACGTGGACTGCGCCCCGAAAGGGCACCGTGCTGGCGAAAGTACCGCCGCTGATTCAATCGTGGGTAAATCCCGAGACCTCGTGTATGTAGCTAGTGTTTTTATGACCGTAGAATCCCCATTCAACAGGGCGCGCCCGATAATTCTGTTATTTTAATATTTTCATTTCCCAGCTGACGCGATGCTCACAGGCCCAGACTATGGGCGTCTATTGAGAGCCACTGAAAAGAGCACGTGACGCTGTGCTCACGGGTGCCATGGGCGTTTATTGTAGTCGAATCTCATTAGCCAAGTTAGCCGATTCCTCCAGGGGAATCGGAAAGACGTTTGGTTGCCCTGATTGTAGCTTGATTCGTGGAGAGGCCACTCTCAACCTTAGGTGTCAATAAATGGATGTGTCGCGTAGATCGTGCACTAGTACAGTCGTTTTCTCTCCGTTATCAACGCACTTTACTTCGCATGTCCTTCCCACTTAGATAGGTTAGCCAAATCAAATTCTGCATCATGAGATTATATATGTGCATCGCCGCATTCTTCTTCGATTCTCATCCACTTGATTTGTATCCCACTTTGCGCGTGAACGATATCATTGCCGGAACTCTCGTGTGACTCGGTCTACGGCAAAGTCGTGATCGATTGCTTGTCCTCAAAAGGCGGCATCTCTTTCTCAATTGCCCATGCTCCACGCCCTGCGATGTATCATCTTCAACGACGTCCGCATACCGCGGAGATGGGATTCTCTTCGAAAGGAGTTTCCTTTGGGATCAAGATGTTCCCACGAAAGCGTTTTGATAGATGAGCACGATCATTTAGTTAGGCAGATCGAATCCCTTAACGATGTGCAGCATCTCTGATTTTAGGCTCCTAGTATGCCCTATGCATTTGCGCAACACGGTACTGCAGCTCCTGTATCAATGTCTACTACCGTGCACTTGTGACCATTCCTAAGTTACCACTTTTCTGTCAGACCCTGTTTTTTGGAAACCTTGTGTGGTGCTCTCTCGATCATTCAAGTTGGTTTCTGAGTACCTATTCGCATTCGTAGCTACTATACTCAGCCCAGAATAACTCTCTCGGTTGTTGTCAGACAATCCACTTCAGATAGTATCCCCGCAGTAAACGTTATGAAAACAGCAGCGCAACTTACTGTCAATACCAAAGCAGACGATCGAAGTCTGAACGAATCTCTGAGCTTGACACATGCTGATGATATAGGGGCCGTGCATTTGATGCTAACTCTGTCTACGCAATGTACATTACGCCACTTACAAATGGGACTCGCATCGCCCTTATAAACCTGAGAAAGATGGATCCCATGTCCATATCCATCTCCCGACTACCTGCTGCAAAGACTCGCTACCTCCTAGGAAGGCAATCTCTTGCGAATCCAGCGCCCATTTACGAGCGTACAACCGCCCTCCAGAACCAACTTAAGAGCCAGAATGAGTACATTGCCCCATCAACACACCGCTCTCCAGCAAAGCCAGGAGGATAAATCAACCACTGCGAGTACGGACAGAGATGTGACCCAACAGTCGGATGTGGCCAAGATGAAAGTGCAAGCGGATGGCTCGTGGAAGAGGTCAACATCAGCATTTAGGAGCTTCATTGAACCTGGCGGCGAGTTCCCGCCAGAGAAAGGTGCCTCTAGAGCCTAACTCCTCGCGGACGCGATCTAATACTGTTTCGCAGGGAGATACCACCTTTATGTGTCGACTGGGTGTCGTACGTCGTCGAAACTCGCTACCTATATTTTGTCTGACATCCAATAGCCTGGGCGACCCGTACTCTCATCGTAAGGAAGTTAAAAGGGCTAGAAGACATTATTTGTGAGTCGCATGCGCCACCCCTTACTGCGGTTTTATGATCTCAACATGAACCCCAGCGACAACAATCGTGTCGCCTATTATGACAGAGCACGGCTGGCCATTTGCGAACATAGACCCTTTCCCGAGTGCACAAGTAGACCCTATCTATGGCGCGAACTATCTCAAGGACGTCTACTTGAGGGTTGCTCCCGAATACACGGGTCGGTAAGTTGTACATATACAGCCGCGGGACAAAATGCATGCTTACGCGCTTACGATGGAACGCAGCTTCACCGTACCTATGTTGTGGGACAAGCAGAAAGAGGCGATCGTGAGCAATGAAAGCTCGGAGATCATCCGGATGTTCAACAGCGCCTTCAACGAGTTCCTGCCCAGGAGAAGGCTGAATTGGATCTCTACCCTGAGCCCCTGCGCGCCGAGATAGACACGATGAAACACCTGGGTATACGACACCGAGTGCCCCGTAGTTAACAGTGAGAATTTCTATAAAGCCGAGAGACTTGCCAGACTGATATCGTCGTAGACGGCGTGTACAAGACCGGTTTCGCTCGGTCGCAGGAGGCCTACGAAGCTTCAGTGGTTCCTCTCTTTGAATCTCTTGATAGACTGGAGAAAATCTTGACGGGCAAGGACTATCTCATCGGAGATCGCTTGACCGAAGCCGACGTCCGCCTCTTCGTGACTATTGTACGCGTCCCTTGTCTGAGAATGCTGATAACCCACTCACATTGCTCTTGTGTGTAGATTCACGCTTCGACGTTGCTTACCATGGTATACTTCAAGTGCAACCTCCGCACGATCCGTGGAGACTATCCCGCTATTCACTTGTGGTTGCGCAAGCTCTACTGGAAAACAACGCCGCATTCAAGGACTCGACCGATTTCAAGCACATCAAAGACGGATACTACAACATGCATTTCGTAAGTAACGCAGCTCTAATCTGAACTAGATGTGCTTACTTTTTGGCACAGCTGAACCCGCACCGCGTCGTACCGATGGGACCAGTTCCTAATATCCTGCCGCTGTAATCGTTCCAAGTAAGTCGTACGGTAACGGATATTCCAAAGCTCGTTCAGAATGAATTAGCACATGTTGCACCTGTACAATACTCAATATAGCACACTCAAACATTTGGGAAGTGACATGTCAACTACGCCTCAATCCATGGTTTTCAGGGAAAGGTTGGGAAATGGACGAAGAAACCAACCGGAAAACCAAGGGAAATATAGCTCAGAAGCGCTCATCTTAACGCCAAACGATAGATTACGTAATCCACATGCCGTTGCCTTGCCGCGCGTTCGACTCTTGGTCTACTTTCTTACAGCTACCTCTCCCTCCTGTGATACCAATAAAATCGCAGATGAATGTCAGTACGCAACGCGATTCTCATAATGCTCCCCCTCTTCTTCGGACCTTCGCTTGCTCATATCATGCTCACTCTCGGCTACAAGACCCCAAGGGGTCAAGTCAAATTTATATATCACTCCCATCGGTAACATCTGCTGAACCTGCTACCAGCTCCATCTCATCTACTTCAGTTTTGATCAGGTGCCTCCTTAGCTATATGACTTCTCCTCGTACCTCAAATTCCAACGCTTGACCTAACTCCAATCTGCGAGGCGCGCGAGGCTTCACCGCGCTCGTCATCAGAGCGTCCCGCTATCATCTCTTTTCAGCGACTGCGAACATGTGTTCTCAATCATCATCATCTACGACTCCTCTCTTTGAGGTAAAAAAAGACTGCAGTTCTTGGGTAAGCTTGTACTGTAGTGGGGACGATCTTGTCAGCCTTTCCTCACCGCCTCAGGCCTGGAAGTTACGATGAGTATGTCAATCCGGTCAAGATGCCGATAACGTTGTGACGTCTTCCAACAGGTGCTGAACACAGAGATCGCTCGGACGTCACCAAGCTGAAGACCGAAGCAGACGGCTCGCTCGCGCGGAAGCCGTCGACGTTCCGGAACTGGATACAAGACGGCGGCGAGTTTGCGCCAGAGAGAAGGGTCAGCTGCAGATATTTCCCCGGATGATTACAGAAAAATAGACAATCATTTGCAGGGAGATACCACTTGTACGCCTCCTATGGATGCCGTGAGTGAGTGTACATTTGCCACGCGTACCGCGCACTCGGCTGAACCTCCGGCAGCAGCATGGGCTACCCGGACTCTCATCGTCAGGAAAGCTCAAAGGGTTGGAGGATATCATTCGTGAGCGTGCATCTAATTTAGTCTCCTTGACTTCTCAGCGTACCCATATCTGCGTCTAGCCGTCACTATTCCTGTCACCTCGCATGGGTCCGGATGGATGGGCTGTTCGGCGATGTAGACCCATTTCCTGGTGCCAGAGCCTGACCCAATCCCATGGTGCCAACACCACGTCAAGGGGGGGTAGGATGATTTACCTTTAAAGTCGATCCGGGATATTCTGGTCGGTGAGTGTGTCTTCTACCTTCCGGGGTAATTCGAGCATTTACACTGTCTCGCGCTTTCGTAGGTTTACAATTCCCCGATGATCTACGACAGTCAGAAGCAAACGATCGTGTCAACAACGAAAGCTCTGAGATCATTCGCATGTTCAAACTCCAGTGTTTGACTCCTTACTCCCAAAGGGGCACCGGCTGTCGACTTGTATCCTTCGCATCTTCGAGCTGCTATCGACGATATCAATGCTTGGGGTTGACGAGACCGTGAACAGTGCGTCCCTGCGCTCTTCTCCTTGTAAAGCCCAAATTTAATTGCTATGCTTTTAGATGGTGGTCTACAAAAGCAGGCTTTTGCGACAAGCCAAACAGCTTACGAAGATGCCGTCGTTCCTCTGTTCAAGTCGCTTGATCGGCTCGAGGCCATCCTGGCCAATCAACCTTATCTCGTCGGAGAACAGCTGACCGAAGCAGATGTTCGCCTGTTTGTGACTATTGTACAGACACGCCTGATTTTCTCAGCAAAATCTGCTGACAATTTCGCCTAGATCCGCTTCGACCCCGTGTACTACCTCCACTTCAAGTGCAATCTGCGCACTATCAGGACGGTACCCTTACATTACACATGTGGCTGCGCAAGCTTTACTGGGGTAACCCTGCATTCAAGGAGACGTGTGACTTTGTGCACATCAGGACGGGATACTACTGGGCTATGGCTATGGTCAGTCTCCGTAGCACGTCTTGCCGCAGGTTCGTGCTGATTTATAAGTTCTAGATCAACCCACATAGGATCATGCCCTCTCGGCCAGAGCCGTACATTCTCCCCCCACTATGATGGCGTTCGTACGCTTTGAATGATAACAAGAGTGTGACCAGTCTCCGCCAGTCGTTCTGTTGAGTCATAGCAACAAAAAACCGTGCAGAAGATTGGCAAACAAGAGATGTACTGTGGCTCAGTGATGATATGCTTTGCCGTATGTTACAGAAGCGATAGTGTACAGTTGATATGAATACAACATGCCTACTTTCCATAATACACCTTGATATGCGTGGTAAGATTTTGAAGAATCTCACAGAGGAAGAATGTGAGGCACAGGGCCCTTGGGGACGACTCTAGTTGGGTTGATCTGGACCCCGTGTAAGCTACGGAGTTCTCGAATTAGTGGCACGATAGACATACACATCGGGTGCGACCAGTAGTAATGCGTCTTGATGTGGTCAAAAGTTACACGTATCCTTGAACGCAGGAAGAGTTCCAGTATAGCTTGCGCATCCACAGATGGATCGCAGGATACCCGTCCCGGATAGTGCGGACAGTTGCACTTGAAATGTCCCACGTAAACGGGGTCAAAAACGGATCTGTCAAAGCGTCGTTGTCGTGAGTGTGAGACGTCAGTCAGTGGGGGCAAGGGCGGCATACAATGGTGACGAAGAGGCGGACGTCCCGGCCTCAGTGAGGCGGTCGCCGATGAGGGTTAGTCCTTTCCGGTCAACACTTTCTCAAGGGCGATCGAGCGAGTGGAGTCGAACAGCGGAACGACGGCTGCTTCGTATGCCTGGTTGCGTAGATGCAAAAGCCGGACTTGTAGACACCGTCTATGGCTCATCAGCGCAAATTATAGTGGCAATGTGGCAGTACTCACTGTTTACGGTATTGTAGACCCAGTCGTGACCTCATCGATCTCTTTGCGAAGGGCCCCCTCAGGGTAGAGGTCGAGGTCGGCTTGTCACTTCGGCAAATGAGGGTTTGAACTCGGTGTTTGAGCATACGGATGATCTCAGAGCTCTCGTTGTTCACAATGGTCTGCTTCTTCTTGTCCCAAAGAATGGGTACCGTGAAAACGACCCTCGTAGTTGGGCTGCACTTTGAGGTAGATGTCCCTTGACGTGCTCTGCGTTATTCAGGGGGTCGGTGACGTCCGCAGCGGGGAATGGATCGGCGTTGGCAAATGGCCATCCATCTGTTCCCATACGAGGAGACACGACAGACACGGCTGGGCAAGCTGTGAATAGACCATATCGACGCAAAATGGGGCTCAGTGAACGTACAGATGAACCTCTTCGAGACCCTTGAGTAGTCTCACAATGAGAGTACGCGTTCGCCCATGCTATGAACCAATTAGACAGCAATAGCATTTCCATTTCGGACTACGTACGGCAAGCGTACGAAACATAGAGATGGTAGCGTCCTACGGGATGTTCAGCAGCGCCTCGCAACTTGGAACGCGTCGTTCACTCGCCTTTCTCAGGGGTAAACTCCCCATCCTGAGTGATGAAGTCCCTGAACGTAGAGGCTTTCCTCTTGAATGAGCCGTCCGCTTCGGTCTTCATCTTGCCAATGTCCGAATATTGCTGGTGGGGACTTGGTCGAGGGTTCGACTTGGTGGGGAAGTGCACTACCGGAGCTCATATTTGCCCTAGCTAGAAAGATACTGCTTCGTAGAGGCTTTGAATGTGTCTGAGAGCCAGACGGAGGGAGACGATGGACATAAACAACCGAGGAGAGGGATTGCAGGTCGCTATTTAATGGGTGCGTCATACGGTGTGTCATAGTGAGTGCGTAAGGACATCAGTCAGCGCTTGCGGAGACCGAGGTGGGGAATCCTCGAAAGTGAGCTTGGCTCTCAGGCTGCAGCCCACGATCCCCATGTCATCACCGACAAAGTCAGCAAATGATACACATTTGACCCCAGAGTACGATTACCAAAGTTTCGACAAACTACTTTTACGTGAAACTTTCAAGTTGAAGCTTTGAAGCTTGAAGGTTGATAGTCCACCTTGCTTTAGACCAGGCGACATTGATTATTGGGTACATGACCATAAACCAATGAACGACTTTACGTTCGACATTCCTTTAGCATATCATCAAGGTTTTCTACCCATAATTAAAAACACCAGACCTAACGCCGCTACGCGCTGTTACCAACATACGTCAGCATACGGCGTCGAATGCCTACCGGCCATGCCTTCGTTTCAGCTATTTGTGCTAGCATTAAAGTCTTCTATGACGGGAGGCTCTCTAAAACTCCAGAGCTGCGTCACACCATGACACTAGTATTCAGACCGCTTCACACCGATACTGAGTAGAACTCGATATAAAGCACCGCTACAAACAACGGGCGGAGGCTAAAGTATAGATGTTGGTACAAACGTAATGATACAGTAGAAAGATAATACGAATCCAATAGGTAGACAGCAGACAGACCCAGAGTAGATAACTTAAACCTCGCCAGCATCGTCCTTCTTGGCCTTCGAGGTCTTGCTTGGCAAGAGCTAGCAAAGAGGATTAGTGAAATAACAGATCAGACCTGAGGCGAGCGAGTGACTTACTGCAGGGTCAATGTGAGGGACGACACCACCTTGCGCGAGATGACAACGTCACCAAGGAGCTTGTTCAGCCTGTTAATACTGTCAGACAAAATCCGCGCTTGACGCTATGTGAAACGGCTTACTCCTCATCGTTCCGGATAGCGAGCTGAAGGTGACGAGGAACAATACGCTGCTTCTTGTTATCACGAGCCGCGTTACCAGCGAGCTCGAGCTCGAGAATTTCAGCAGCGAGGTAACTCCAGAACGGCAGCGAGGTACACTAGGGGACGCGTGAGATAACTGAGAGGACTGCGCCAAACTCGAGCGCAATACCTGGTGCACCAGCTCCAACACGCTGAGCGTTGCAGTTGCCCCCTTCAACAGACGGTGAACACGTCCGACGGGGAACTGAAGACCAGGGGGGGGGGGCCTTGGCCGATCGCGATTGAGACTTGCGGCGCCCTCAGTGGTGGCCTTGCCAGACTTAGACTTGCCGCTGCCGCCTTGCCAGACATTGTGATGAGTGTCGATTGAGTGGGTGGTGGTGGTAGCGAAGAGAGAGAGAGAGGCTGCGCCTAACGTTTGAGGGTGATGGCAAGGATGTGCTCGAGACGAAGACGGAGGCTGGAGTATTTATATGGCGCGGACGCCCAGAGGGTGGGAAAGTGATCACGATAAACAAGCGAGTCACGACGCGAACGCGTCCGAGACAGGCGTCCGACGTGATGCGATCAACGAGGTCTCTGTCACGCGTCGACTACTTAAAGGCCGCTGTGCGCGTCGCGGCGACTCTTCACTTTCCCCCCAACGTCCAACTCTCCTCCCCCGTTCGCGGCACCCCTCGCACTCCGTACCCACCCAAATCATTCCAATGGCACCCAACGCCCGCATCCACTGCCGGAAAGGCCCCCGCCTCCACTGCTTCCAAGGCTCCCGCTAAGGGACGACCACTGAGTCCAAGCGGCGAAGAAGACCTCTAAGCCTGCTGCCTCTGGCGCTGACGGCGACAAGAAGAAGCGGCGCAAGAAGATCCGCAAGGAGACTTAACCCTCTTACATCTACAAGGGTGAGCTTTGCAGTGTAGACTATGCCCACTGCGACGCACTCTGACGCCGCGCAGTCCTCAAGCAGGTCCACCCTGATACTGGTATCGTATCTCCACAAGGCGATGGCCATTCTCAACTCTTTCGTGAAACGACATCTTCGAGCGCATTGCCACCGAGGCATCGAGTACGTTCGCGACTACATTTACATGAATAAATGCTAATCTGTGTATCTCAAGAGCTCGCGTCGTACTCCAAGAAGTCGACGATCTCCTCGCGCGAGATTCAGACTGCTGTTCGCCTCATTCTTCCTGGTGAGCTTGCCAAGCACGCCATCTCCGAAGGTACCAAGTCGGTTACCAAGGCAAGTTTGTTTGATCCTCCATTACTACATGCACCGCTGACATTCAGCTCATAGTTCTCGAGCGCGGGTGCCAAGTAGATTCGTTTGTTGTGTATCATTATTATCTCTCGATTGTATTGCATTACTGTATTGTATTTTTTGCTACTCGAATCTATGGATTACCCCTTCCCTTTCAACTGCCTGTCACTGACATGCGTGCGGAGGTGCGAGACTTTGTGTTGTCCAGTGTACCACAACCTCAGACACGTATATTGTGCCAGTTTATGCAGTCGATATCGTGCACAGAACTCATGCTCACAGGCGCGCTAACATATCCCGGATGACGCTCAAAAATCACCAAACGATACGCGAACTTGTTGGCGTGGCTCCTGCGCCTTAGTGAACGAGCTGAGCCCCAAATCCCTGGACCGTTACCCATCATGTCTGAGTGAGTCTTTTACGCGCCTCATGGGACATTAACTGGACATCGACGAAAACAGGACGCTCATGGAAGGCTTCTTCACGACACTTGAAACGACAGTCAAGTCTTCGCTGGGCCGCACGGGATTGATACAGGAGAACTTGCCACGTTCGAACAAATTGATTTTACTAAAGCCGACTGGGAGGTCCTCTCGAAAGTAGTCAAAGCTAGAGACTTTTCTCATAACCTAGGGATTCGCATGAACAACTGGATTCGTGATAATCACGACAGTGTACGTGAAGGCACTTTCAAGCATTTGGACACATGTTCTCTGGTGGGATGCGGAGGAAATGGACGCTAGGCATAAGGAGATACCTGAGGCGGAGCTGCCGCCAATACAGACTGGGTTCGTGGGTACTGTGGCTGGGAGGCCACAAGGAGGCTTCGATGGGAATCGATGGCTTGGTCACGAACAAGTTTGTTTCTCGTCAGGTGGGACAGTCTCCGACCAATACTTACTACCGATTTCAAGTTCGAAGAAAAGGATCTCTTCGGGGCGAGATTCATGCCTCCCCGAGTGATACTTTCCGGTTTTAACACAGAGGAAAAGAAGCAACAGTGGCGCTGGCGGGAAGGAGAGAGTCTTCACCAGCTCCTCACCGGGATACCTGCGAAGCCTGCGGCACAGAAAACACGGAGGAGTAGTACGGCTCTTGATCGATTAATATCGCTGTGGATTCACACAGCGTACCCTTCGAAATGGCGGTTGCATTGGACAAAACCATACGCATGGCGTTCGCACCTACTTCCAAGTCGTTTTTACGTGACCAACAAGTAGCATTGAGGAGATCGCGCGTAGACAAATATGCTTGTGGAATAATATACAACTATGCGATGTGGCAGTCCTACGGTTCGTGCTAGACATTAATATCGTACATACATAAAAGTCGATGCAAAATCCATCCCGTTTATAGTCGTGATTGAAAGTTTTTTTCATCTCGTCGTTTCGTATATCATGGAGGTCCAGGGACCCGCAGGAACGCTACAGATCGTTCCCTAGTAAACGAATCAACCTGCTGGCTGCTGAAAGACATGGCCCCTTCGTGAGTGTCGGCAGTGGAGGGGCTATCCGTCCGGAACTCTGTCTCAAGGACTGATGGCGAAGCCGTGCGTGGGCTAGGTGGTGGATGCGTGCTGGGTGCGCGGCTATGTGGCACGTCGTCTTCGAGAATGTGAGCAATGGGTGGAGGGACTGTCCAGATCTTGACCGCGCCGTCGTGTGTGCCTGTTGCAAACATGAACGGGGTCGGCGGTTGGGTTCCATGCTATACACGTGAGGTCACCGCTGCCAAATGCCTGAGGTCGGATGTGATGCAGTAGCGCCGCCGACTCTCGATCCCACACGTGGATATCACCAGCTAAGCACCTGTTGAGTAAAGCGAAACCTCAGTGATAGAAAACATACCTTTGCCCGCACAGAGCACCAATTGATCATTCTTGCCACCGAAGTAACTTGGGCCGGGCGAAGTTCAACAGTCACCTTTGGCATGTACGTATGTCGTAGCGAAAGCCGAGCCGAATTGTCTTTGATAATTTCTACTTTCCAGAGTTGAGGAGGAGCCTGTAGATTATAATATTAACGATGTCCGACGTTGGAAGCGTTTGAAATACCAACCTTATTCTCGTAACTGACAAGGGCGACGTCGCCTGTTCGTGCCATCGTAATATCGCGGACTTCATGCAAGACAGGGACACGGCTACAATACATTAGCACGCAATCCGCGGAAATCTCGCGTCATCAGCAGAACACTCACTTCTCAATTTCACATTTTTCCAAATTATATACTGGCAATGTGCGAGCGCCATGAGCCAAAGAGCCGTAAAGACTGGTATAAAGACTGACCTATGATTTGTTTCTCAGCGCGACTCTTTCTAGGTTGTAGGCCGTCAACAGATGCAGTCAATGTGCCAACACACAACATTCTATGACTATCGACTGTCACTGCGACGTCGTGTAAGATCATGCGATGTAGGTGGTACTGGTCTAGGATCTGCCGTAAACGAAGTAAGTACATGGGCGATCGACCCGATATGTCAAGACATACATTTCCGTTTGTATCCTGGGGTGAAGCGAGTCAGTATGTTGCGAATGGGATGTGCAGATCATACGCACAAGCTTTGTGACGTAGCTACCCTCGACGGACAGGAACGCTACAGTGGCCTCCAAACTTGAGTGGTGCCAATCACGTCTGATAGGCGGAACGCACCTTCGCCACCAGGCAGCCATGCGATTGACTGCACATTGTGCTTGCGGTCAATGGTCTTCTTGCACACGCCGTCCTGTCGAGGCACTTAGCATGCATTCGCTCGCGATTGGGGAGCGCCAAGAGCGTACCTCAGTCCAGACCTTCATTCCTCGATTCATTTTCGTGAGCAATTGATGACCGCTGGGGGACCTAGAGGACCCGAGGTGAGCTCTAACACCCCAGGGAGGTGAGGACCACTTACCATGCTACCTGGCCGACAAATCCTTGAGGATGCGCGAGTATCCGATATGTGACCTAATAGGATCCGGTTGGTTCATGTCCTGAGAGATGTGTATGAGAAGGAAATGTCGACGAGGTCGCGAGGATATACTCACTCACTCCGATGCGGAAGATGACTGATGTTCTGTCCCAACTGTCGCAGATATAATTAGCGGGCTGAAACCGACGTTTGGCAAACCAAACACGTACCTGGACGTCGCCAAATATTTACCATCGGGAGAGAATTGAAGATGCCTCACGAGTGCTTGATGCGCCATTGCAAGGTCAATGTAGCTTTCCATAAGCTTCAGCTTCGGGATGAGCGAAGCCACTCTGGAGCCCCGAATCATGCCCGTCGGGCTCAGCCGGCTTGCCGTTCTTCTCGGAAGATATTGTGCGCTGACGTCTTGGGGACGTCATGGCAGAGGACGCACTTGAAGCAGTGCGCAACATGATCACTGAGCGTACGAGATTATGGAAACGGGTTTTTTGCCGGGCTGGTAAGGATCGGGGAGTTTGGGGGCGAGAGACCTCCGTCGCTGATCACTGTTCCATCGTCGAGTCCGTCCACAGTCGATGGAGCTCGTTCTGAAATCGGAGTAAGCACTTGAGCTGTAGCGTCCGAACCTCGATGCTCTCGCAGTGATAGGGGTGTGGGAGTGTAGTACTGGGGGGGGAAGTGGGTGACTTTTGTTTCGCTGCCTTCCGAGGACTCGATGTTCTGGCGCCTTGCCCATGTGTAACTTGGCCGAAATCCATTGCACGAACCCGGTGAAGTAATCACTGACGTCGTGGTAACGTCTGCGACTCCAGTATGCCACCTTTGATGCGAACTGACGAGGCTCCCGAACACACCAAGCAACGCCGGGGAGCCCGTACATGCTGACCCTAGTTTCTGAGAGGACGTCTGCCAGCCACTTCTCGCCCTTGTGTCGAGTGAAGGCCCATCGTTCAGAGGCAAACCAAAAAGGACACGGCTGTCAAGCCGAAGCAACTGAAAGCGGAAAAAAACGGTAGTGACCGTCGACGTGATTCGATGCTGGTTGGACGAGTAGGCGAAGAGAACTAGTCCCATCGAAAAGCAGGCAACTGAGAGTACCAGGAATACCAAGGGAGACCGTTTTGATCCAGATCAGTACCCACCAAGGTACTCGATGCCCTGGTGAGCGACTAAAATAGTGTTCATTAAGATGAATAACATGCAAATTCGGCGAGCGATGACTTACTACATCGCTTGCTTCCACGTAAGACCGAGCAAGCTGTTGACGGCTGCACCAATTCTGAACACGAGAGACGTGAACCAGAAAACCATTCACACTATTCGCCAAGCGAGTGTCGGTCTGGTCAAATGAGAACTGCATCGTTTGTCGCGGTGACAGCAGAAAAGAATGTCGCGACAGTCGACAAGTTGAGCAGGTTCGCAGCAGCATGTTTCTGTGCAAAGCGAATGGTGGGAACGCCTGTGGCATTCCAGGACTAGGTTAACACATGGGTGACAACTTCTCAAGCACAACTGGTGAGACGGACCGATCTCTATGAACACGGAGAGTGACGATGTAATGCTGTCTATGTGTTCTCCCCATCTCTGAGGAAAGATCGTGGAGGTATCTCTGGACGGCTGGATATTTGAATTGTCCTTCGTAGGCTTTCAAACAGGAAGCCCAGTACTAATGTCTTGTATAAGCCATCTGGTGAATGTCAGCAAGACTGATATAGCACACCTTCAAATCTCCATCAAGAGCTATGATAGATCCATTCACGGCTTCATCTGTGAACTCTGGAAACTCGTTCAAGCAATCCAGGAAGGTGATGACATCGTCCGCAAAGCATCGCAACTGGTCTGGGAAGTCTTCTGCGTCCAGGTCCTCTCAGGATTTCGGGTCTCGTGACGTGCAACAGCGGCGTCTTTGCCTTTCTCCGCGGGCGCACACTCGGGTTCATTACGGCATCCCTTGGCCGCCTCTGCACCTTCCGAGGGAACAGGTCTGCAGCGTTCTCGCGAAACAGGAAGAGAATCTGCGCAAGGCGTTCCCGAAGGTGGAAGGATGAGGACAGAATACCCACGGAGGAACCGAGTTGCCGGGCCGCGTTGGCGAAGTTCCTGAGCTAATAATATAAGGCCAACGTTAGGGTTACGTAGAGGGAGGCAGCAACGGTCACATATCGTACTTCTTTATCGAGGCTGATGATACGTCTAGGATTAGGCGTAAGTCGATTTTGTTACGACAAATGGGAAAGTGCATTCACCTCTCGAACTTGTTGAAGGCATCTGCGCCAACCTTCTGAAGGTGTTCGTCAACGGTGGCTAAGGAAGCGAATGTGAGACTTTTCCCAGTGGTCAGAATAACGCGAGGGGGCTGGAACTCACGGACATCCCTGTCGTCTTCAAAACTGGGCTGTTGAATATTGCCTCCTTGAGTGGCCGCAATCAGGAGACATACCATACGCTTAGCAAAGCGGACACGTACCGCCAACTTCCAGCTCTCCATCCCTACTCAGCTCATGCAAGGCATCCAACAGACTCAAGAGCGTCTGCTTCCGTTTACTCTTCGCGCCATCGGCCGTGTATAGTCCTGCCGGCGCGGTACCAGGTAGAGGTGCAAGGTTGTAACCTGGAGCTAGCTGCTCTGCTGCTCGTGATAACGAATACATGAGCAAGTCACGGAGTCATACGAAGAAACACTCACCTCGACCCATCCCTTATATATTATCTCGCGTAGAAATTGCAAGGGCGTGGTGGCGTATGTGTGGTTTGCGACGTAATCCCAAGCGGCGATCGCGCCAGCGTTCAGATTAGTCTTGGTGGATCGTAAGAAAGCGTGCAGGTCGTGAACCTGGGCTAGGTAATCGTGCGCAGCGAAGAACACGATACGGGGGCGCAGGGCTTAGAGGAGAGGGAAGGTCGTGGTCGAGAAGGGAGAGACCCTCGGGGAGCGTCTACCGTGCCAGCGCTCTACAACAACTGTCGATCTGGCCGTGATGGAAGAGTTGGCCGGTCTTGCGGGCTGGTTTGATGCGTCGCGTCCATTGGCCAACGAGCTCGGTGAACGCGCTCTCCGCGCCACGCCGCATGATGACCTGCTTACTTGCGCCCTGTGCGTTCATATGCTCAACGGAAAGTGCTGCGAGTTCACTAACTTTGACCGATGGAATGCTCGGAGGAAGGCTCCAGATGTTCAAGGCTGCCCAAAGGTCAGGCCTTCAGGGTAGGACGACATCCCTGCCAACGTCGACTAATAGCGTGTTTTTGGTCATGTCTGGAAACCTTGGCAGATTTTGGCATAATGAATTGATGATGACTTGGCTTCATCCGGCTGTCGTCGTGATTAAAGTTCCTCGGCCGTGTGCGCGAAAGTCGGCATGTACGCCTGGATATACAGCAATGTATGTAAGTTGACAGAGTACTCTTCCTCTAGAGCATCCGCATACTTACCATGGTCGCATTCAGTTCCATGAGCTATTTTTGGGGGTACAATCCGTCGGGCAGCCCTCGGGCAATCGCGAGAAACTACAAATTCGTGAGTGCTTAACGGCAATTGATGGAGGCCCGACGTTGTCATTTTGACTACTATGCTCAGCAAGAATGCGTGAAGCACGAGTTCCGAGAAGGCATAACATACGCCTCCTGATTGCTCAAATGTGAAATGCACATTTCATGCGTTCCAAGTTATCGTATTATTTGTGTTCTTCAAGAGCGACAGCTGCTTATTAGTCCGTTGTTAGTGACCAGAATGAAAGCTAAAATATACTAGCATCAAGAGGTAGCGCATATATCCATATGGTGAATGGTAAGAGGGAACCATGTACTGCCTCAGGGGTAGATGTGAATGGGCGGTAACATGTAGAGCTATTCCCACGGTCATGATTACCACGGTCCTTGGGGTTTTGAAGACTTTGCCTTTCCACGGTCAATAGCCCGCATCTGGGCGCTGCTATCCGGACGCGCCGCCACGCTCTTGCAATCATGTCTTCGCCACCGGCTCACGATACGAATGGTGTCCGGTCTTCTCTGGGACTCTGAACGACTCTCGTCACCATCACCGACCAAGGGTCTCAATGGAGACGCGCATGATGTCGACGACCAAGCAGCCCTCGCAGACATGGATCCTGTGGAACGACTGCAGGCACAGCTCGAGAGGGCGCGGCAGGAGAAGGACGCGCTCGCTGCGCAGTACAATAATATCTCCTTGCGAAGCTTACAGCGATGCGGAAACGAATGTTTGGGACTAAATAAGCTTGAAGCAGGACGCACGTACGTACTGCCTTGTGTGAATGTGAAGACAGCGTTACGACCTGAGTCTCGCATAGGAAGAACTCGACCGTCAAGGAACAGCTCGTGCAACAACTATCAGTGCAGAATGAAGATTTAAGTGTCACAGTTGATACGCTGAAAGCTGAGCTCATAGCGTCGAAACGAAGAGAAGCGAAGCGTGCGTCCCGAGAGCTTGAGGCTATGCGAAGCAGGGCGCTCCAAGAGAATGCGCAGGAAGTGTTCCTACGAGAAACGCGAATTACGATGAGGGATTCAAGGAGAATTGGAGCAAGTTCGAATAGATCGCGATGAGTGGGAGCGAAAAGCACTACAGGAGCACATCGTGGCGGATGAGGCGAAGAGTATGTTGGATAGCATACGGCGTGACCTTGAAATCGAACGGGAGGCAAGGGAGCGGGAAGCTATAGCTCTCCAGACCGAACAGGAGAAGGTCAACAATCTTCAGTCAGTGCTTGAAGACTTCCAAGCAGGTGAGGGGACATGCCGCTACGCGCTACATCTGAAGCTGACAGCTATTAGCGAAGGACCACGAGTTGCACGATGCGGTCAAGGACTACGAGGCAAGGTTCACGCAAGTAACCCAGTCTCTCGCCGAGTTCAAACACAGAGCACTTCAGGCTGAGGTAAAGACTTCTCATGCGAAATATCGAGCACAACTGAGCGCCCTTCCCACAGATGCAATTAGAAGAGTCCTCCACGAATTCTACCCGAACACAACAACTCGAGAAAGAAGTCAAGGAGAAAACCTATTGATTGGCAAAAACTTCGTCACGAAGGTTGGTACCCGAACCCCTCTGATCTCGATCGACTGTTCAAGCTGAGGATCTCTTCTGCTAGCCGTGATCATGAACGAGCACCTCATGGAAGCCTTCGCCGACTGCGTCGTTCATCAACTGACACTAACGTCGATCGAAGACTTGTCACGAACGTACTGCTTCCTTCCTTACGACCCCACGGGCGGACTCTAAGCGGTTTGAGATGCTATCTCTCCTCGCTTCAGTCCTTCAATGGAACGACGACGAGAGAGAAAAGGCTGGGCTGCAGCGGAAGGGTGGTGACACTTCCGTCTACCGGCTCCTCGATATGGGGGACGGGCGACCGGCAAGGCGCAATCTCCAGAGCTCGAAAAGACGGACGAAACCGAGGTGCGCGTGCACACGTTATCTTTTTTATTGACCAGTCAGTTAATGCTACTCTCAATCCAGTCATTCTCACGTTTTTCTGTGGGTCGAGTTTCTACTCACAGAGGACTGGCTCAGGGGACGGTACATCCACCCCCGTCTCACCCCGTTCACCGAACTCGCGGCAGAACACATCCCTCCCGCCGACACCGACGCACAAAACCCTCCTCGCCCGTTTACCTCTCCCCAGGGTCGCTCAAGGGTGGTCGGCGCCTTCCGTCCGTTCTCCTCTGCCGCAGCAATGTCGAGCTCACCGAACCTCACCTCACGCTCGACCAGCCGCCGCCGGCGGGAAAGGGGAAAGGCAGAGCGGTGGAGGGGGCGTCGGACAGAGGAGGCATGATGTGCATGCGGAGGTTGTGTCGGCCCTTGATTTTTATTTGCTGCATACCTGCTATGGTGTTATTTGTTATGAGGAGACTTTTTGTTCGGATTTTTCTCCCACATATTTCAATCTCCTTCACGTATATATGGGTATTTGGGGGCGGGTGTGCGCCCGACGAAGAATTTCGGTTACTGGGTGCAATATCTTAACGTAAGGACGTGCATAGATACCTTGCATCCGAGCCGTGGATCCTGCTTGTGAAACGGCGGCAGGATTGCTCCATGGTCGCCGATAGCATAAATCACGAAGTTGAAGTTAGGGTGTAAAAGATGGTTCCACGAGGATTGATAATCTACACAACGCGAGAAAGGGGTAGACCAAATTCACAGAGACATAACCTGTTCGATTTCCTCTCCCTGAAACCGATAGGAGCCCTGGGTAATTGTCACCCTCATGTTCGAAGCGAGCTCTTCAAGTTTGCGCGTTATCTTTTCGGTTTCTTTACGTTTGTCGACACTGAATGTGGTCCGGTAGAAGTCAACTTTCTGCAAAGAGCTCTTGTGACACGTGCACCATAGCACAATCCGGTCGAATGCTTCCACACTCAGATGAGCATGTCTTAGTATCAATTCCGTAAAGTTGTACGGAGCTCGTATGTTATTCGTCGCTGTTGAGTTCGTCGTTATACGGGGCATCCATTGCGAACGTCCGTGAGAGGTCTGGCGAGCCGTCTCCGTAGAAGCCCCTCAATGCCAATGTTTGCGAAAGTCGACGGTTGTATGAACGGTGCCATCCTGTTGCCTATGGAGTTCACGCATTCTTTTCTTGACGCCATCCGCAACGGTTGCAGCGTGAACTTGCTTGAGGACCCAAACAAACGAAAAGGAGGATGCGCGTGACTTCCCAGGGCCCAGGCCATGACAGCTAATACCGCCCATATCGAGTTTGACGTCACTATTTTCGACCATATACAGGAGAGCGTGTAAGGGGGAGAAGACAGACTGAGGCACCATCTCTGGCAGTGATAGCATCTGGACCACCTCGGGCTCGTTTCTTGCATGGATCCAAAGGTCCACTTTCTCTAGAAGACTAGCGGTGATAGAGGAAAGGATATGATGTGCCACATCGGCGCTAACGGCCAGGCGGAGGGAGACGTAGATAGGGCAAATTGATGTAATCCCCGGTGGCGTGGGGGCGGAATAATGTTCTGCTAGCAACCCCGATGATGTTACGCGCCGCCTATCCGTTGGGGCGCAGAGACCAGCACAAAATTCCCTGAGACGCGCGGAGAGTCTCGTAGTATGTGACAGATCTCATCGTCGTAGGGGGACTCCGCTTCCAGAGGGCATCTCCATAATACGAGAGTATGAAGATTGGAGAGAAATGCTACGATTCCAAGGCAGACGTACGCCGACGAGAGTTGGCATGTGGGGTTATGGTTTCGCAGCGAAGGGGTTTGCTTCCCGAGGAAGGTTGTCTCAAGAACGTGTGGCAGGCAATCTCGGATCGGGGTACCCAATGTCGCAGGTTAAATCTCTTCAGGAGAGGATACTCCACTGTAGACACCGTGTTGAGGAGGCTGGTAACAGATTCGACTGGGTCGCGACCAGACACAGGACTATAATGGCCTGGAAAGACAATCTCGAGACAGTTTCGGCCAGGTGCAAAATGCCGAAGCCAGAAACCCTCGAGCAAATTGGTCCGTGAAAATATTTGCAAGAGATCAATGTCAATGGGAGACCCTGCGACCTGTCGCGAACTAATAATTTACATTTGGCTACACACTTCGTTTTGGGCCCATGGTCGGAAGCCCCTTTTTTATGGTCGGTCGATTATACTCCATAACGCAGGACAGCCAAAAGGGAGGGTAGGACAGAACGCCAAGCGGGAGCAAACTAGTAGCGAGTACCAGAGCAGCTTTTGAGGCAGTTTCTTGGCTGAGTCAACACCACATTCTCGAAGATTAGCCCCAAGAGCTCGTAAGGCAGTCTGTGAATCGGCGTCGCCAGATGATGATGATACTCCTCAGTGAGGCCAAGCCGGTCCATTGCGGTCTCAGAGAGATCCCTTCGCTGTAAGATCCAAGGTCCATCTATCCCGTTCCGTTTTCGAGTTCTACACAGCCGACGGTAGCCTCCTGTGGTCGGCCCTCTCAGTCTTCCCAATCACCTGCGTAAGATTCTGCGAGCACATGACTTACATGCGACCTTCGGAACGCGACCCGAGTGTCTATGACTCACTGATTTTTCGCTTCAGTTTCTTCGGCCGGATTGCAAGGTCATGTCGAACTTTTCATGGGTGGCACACATGGTGGAGTGAAAATGAAGACGCGGTCGCGGTCCGCGCAGTCGCGGTTCGCGTCTTGGGTTTATAGATCCTGATCCCGATCCTCAAGTTTATCACACGTCGGTTACATAATTTAAACAGACGCGCCCCGCCGGACTTCGAAGCGTCGTATGGTGTCTCCGCAGTCAACGCCCTAGCTAACATGAACTCGCAGTCTTAGCTATGTATTATCATATTTATAACGCTTGTAGTATGATTGCCTATGTGCGGTGTCATTACTTCAGGCCGACTTCAGCCGACGATACTGTATATATTGATACAAAGGGTATAAAATGGGTATAAACGTCCGTCCCGTGCTGCATCTAGCCTTCTAGGAATTTCATATCTCTAGATGGTCGAGCAAGATCGACAAGGGTGAGTGCTACCGTTGCGGATCTCCTGTCCACAGAAGTGATCTCAGCTCCTCTGTTTCAGGGCTATTCAACCATTAGACTATCTCCCTCTGATGAGGTTATTTACGCGAATGTTACGCAAGAACTTTCTTGCCATATGCACGATCCTCGAATAGATCACGACAACAGAAACCTTGGATTTCATTGACATCCGATTTTTTTAGGGGAACTGAAAGCGGAGCGGGGAGGTTCAAGTGAGGAGGAGGACCTGTACCACGTTAATACATAAGCGCAGGAAACTGCGAACGATGCACGACAGGCTTACGGCTGGGCAGGAGTTGCAAATATGACTGCTGATAAGGGAAGGACCAATCCAGTCCAAGGGATTCGCATGGGCGGATGCCCTTGCGCGCAGTTGGTCTTGATCTTGGAACTGAGAGGAACGAAATCGACCCATAAGTGAATTGGCCCGTGTCACCTCGAGTGGGGCTCACAAGTGGGCCGTCGCAACAAAAGACGGACACATAAACCTCGCGAAGATGATAGATACAAGTGGCAGCGTCAAAGTGCTCTCCGCTCTAGGTAACACCCCCTGTGCATAAGAAAACGTATAATGCAGAAAAGAAATCAGAGACGCACAATGTAAACAGCGGTTATGTTCCGCATAACCAAGAGTGAATTGGCGGCTAAGGTTGACGGTCAGGACAACAAGCACATGTGCTCGCAGAATGAAATCAGTCCTACCGGGTCACTGATCAGTGAGAATGAGCTGCGCCACGTTCAGGCAGAAGAATCAGTGCATGTTTGCGCACAAGTAGGTTAGTGCGTCCCACCAGAAGCGAGGGTAGCAACAGACATGAAAGTGTCAACGCGTTCCTGTAGAGCAAATGAAACTCAACTATTTGGCTGAGCAAAGCTTTAGCACTTTTCATCCGCAACCATCCGCGACACAGCAACAGTTCGGATACTGATGATTTTTGTCCGCCAAAAATCCTCGTACTACGAAGATCACTGCGTGAATCTGGCAAGTTTTAACCCAACACGTGAGGAGCAGGACTGTCTATGTCAACCAAAAACTTTTGATATCGGATAGAGAATCATGACTATTAACATATAAGTATCTTCAACAAGATTGACGACGAACTCTGCCTACATTCTACATGAGCTTGAGTTATTAGCCTTGCCGATGAATCGGAAAGCAGCCAGTATATGAAGCTTACATGTGAAAACTCAATGGCAGGATTATTACATAGGTGTCATCCTACTGACGCAATTAAGAACATAGGTATTATCTTCCCCCAATAATAAGGTATATAAACTTGATAAGGAGACAAATAAGGGTTGCCATTCATGATATGAAAAGGAATAGCTATGAAGAGTCCTTACCACACACTCGAATCCCGACAAGGAAGCATGTTTTGCAGTAGTACAGACGACCGCCGGGGGGGGCATCGAGTCGGGTCGGTTCTGGTTCCAAATGAAATAGAATACACGCACGGTGTTGTGACAATAGCTGTGACGACGTAAGTAAAACATGTCTGGTATCGTCCAATCGTTGCTAGGTATTCCAGCAACTCGCCATGCCTATCGATGGACCTCTACCAACATACGACACCGAGTGATTCTCCCAATGGCTCCTTACCATACAGCTAGAGAGTATGGGCAATCAAGATTCCGCTACCCCCCACTGAGACTGTTGGATCACTAACCGTCTGACAAAATGACTGGTCAAACGCGCAGACAGCTTTATACGGTCACGTTTGCTGTGTACTCGTAGTGAAACGACCGTACGCTTATTGTGGCAGCGTGAACAAGATTTAGGGTAGAAGACAGACTTGACACACCGTCCACGGTTCGTCGCAGATACAACGGTGAGCACGCATTGAACGGCTTCTTACCAACAAATCCGCGTTCCTCCCGCCCGAGACTAACGCTCAGCTCGCATCGTACACTGCTCGCAGCTAACGCCGGTAGTAGTGTCCGTTTAAATTGCTCTCGTCTCTCGTAGAAGTGCATCACATACTGAGCGCGGACATGAGAATCACGGTCTCTATGTAGTATCTGCTTATTTTTGATGGAGAAAGTGACTGTGCAGATTGACTGAGTGCAACTCACGCCCATGTCGCGTCCGGCCTTCCTTCTCTCCTATCAACTGGAGCGACGCTCTTGTCCGAGTGCCAGCCCATGGTCGTCGGAGGGTGCGGGAAAAGGATTCCATGGAGGACGGGGCGCGTTGTGGCTTTAACAATATCTGGATATCATCCCGAGCGAATTTCCACGCAACGGAACAGGATCGCAATCTGTTTCGTCGTGCGTTTGTTGTTGATCGCTCGTGTTGTGGCTCGATCACGCGAATCCAGAGTGGCAATCGTACGGTACAAAGTGCGTACCATGCCATTGTGTCTAACCTTGTACAGCCTTGGACTACGCGCTTTACTCAAAGGTCAGGACTTCTCTGACCAAATCAAATGGGCATTTCGTGGGCATTAAGAGAAATTCCACCTTGCTGGTAATGTTGAATGGATTAGTCCTATATCTCACGCGGCGTAGAGGGACCGGGAAGTAGAAAGAAAAATTAACTAAAATTAAAAAAATTAAAAAACAATGCATTTATGATGGAAATTGGGGTTTTTGTAGGGAGAGCGAAGACGCAGGACGGATAATCTGGCCAACCAGTGGCGTCTAGTTTGTCATGGGAGAAACGTCGGGATCCAATTCCAGGAAAGTGTTGATTCGTTTTTGGCCTCACATGCGACAGAGTCCCATTTGATTTCTGAAGTTCGGAAATGGATCCCTTGTTGACCATCGTAATCAGTGCCATAAAAAGACATGATAGACTGTGATACATACACGTACCCATCCTTCCGGAAATAAAACGGATAGTGAACGGGGCGTAAGCACGGGAGAAAGCATGATGCTTTGTTGCAGGACCACATCCAGAGATCGTTGGAACAAGAACGACAACGAACGATTTGAGCAGCAAGGAGGACCGGAGATGTGCCCGGAGTAACCGTCCTTGGGGGGAGTTGTCGTTATTGTCCCTGGCGGCCGTTCAACGGTATTACCCTAAAAAACCCGACGGGTGGTCAACGAGGTCCTCGACGCCTGGGCCAAGTGTCCCAGGTAGACTGTTTAAGACCATTTAGCCGTATATCGTGGCTCAGTCACCTTTGTCTCGGTTCAGTTGGATATGTGGGTCCGAAGGCAACGAATTCACTTACTCATCCTCTTCTCAATAACAAAACTCGAACATCGACTGTATGCGCTCGGGGTCTTTAGACAGATTGTCATGGAGTATGGACATATCACGCTGTGCGAATGGCCCCCGCAACGACATATATAATCTTTTTCATCTTCGGATTTTCCGCACAATGTTTCAATTATCCCAAGGCTTAGCCCAGGGAAAGTCGTTCGTCGGACGGGACTCGCCGAGATAGAAATTTCCTCGAGTGCTGGTGCTTCGCTCAACGCGAAAAAAAACAAAACCATCAGGAAGAAGTCCCCAGTTAGATCTTAGGAAGGTTTATACGTTTCTCGTTAGATAGAAAACCGGATATAGATAATGTAAGGCCTGAGAGATTTCGGAGAGAGGACATGGAGATAACGAACGCACAACAGTCTGAACCAGTCTTTCTCATTAAGTGAATATAATAAGAGGTCGAATGATCGAATGAACCAGCCAGGAGTGTTTGTTGGGTTTGCAACATCTTTTCAATCCACAAATGAACTGGGCTCAAAGGGGAGGTAATATCTTCCTGATCCCGCAATACTCTCTTCGTTTTCAGTCCGGGCAAAAAAGAAAGTACAGGCACTCGATGTTCTTGGTGATGCATGATCGCCCATTCGAGCTCGCGACACCATAACCTCCCATCGAGTCGGAGCCAGCGTACGCAGTGTGCCGAAGTCCACATTGGTTCTGAAACGCATCGGTGAGATGCTTGGCGGTTTCACTGATCGGCAATGCGGACGGTCTCGTAGAGAATCAAAAGACCAATGCGTAGAAACGCGTTGGCCAAACGACGAGGACTTGCGAGCGGGCTGTCTTTTTGGGCGCGGTTGCTGGGGATCATCGAGAGGCCAGGCGAAAAAAAATCGTCTCTGGGAGCGTAGAGTACGTATGAGAGAATTTGACGGAGGAGCTCGTCTGGGAGGTCGTTCAGCGACATGGTGGTGGTGGTCAGGGAGTGGCGGCCCGGCGACCCCGCGAATTTCGCGCATTTCCATGCGCGTTTTTTTGTGATAATATAATAGAAACATGTAACCCCCTCAGTAGGGGCTTTCGGAACGCTTGGGCAGTTCATTCGCATTAAATCATGTGTGCCAAAAGTGATCGTCTATTTGTTTGTTTTTTTTTTTTTTTTTTTTTGTGTTTGTATCGCAGAACTGAATGAGTCTAATCTAGTCAGTATCACAATATGCTAGAGACTAACGCTGAGAGGGACAGGGACGAATAGATTATCGAGAAGTATGATGCAGAATTGAGGATGCGTGCAGATGGAGTGATACAGAAGAGGGTGAGATGCAGGACAAAATGAAGACGACGCTCCGTTGTGTGTGAAGCAACGTTCCGTGCAACAGCAAAGATTGACTGGACCAAGTTGTCCCAGAACCAAGATCATGCACGAGGGAAAAAAAGAGCGACAGACTGAAATACCCTAGACCTCAGCTACGTTGCAGCCATCCGACGCTCCAGGCCGAGTCATGGTGGCGCAGATGCTCTCTGGATAGGCCGTGTTGCTTTCTTTTCTTTGAGCATGGCAGCCAACCGACGACAGACTATCGAAAGGATGTACAAGTGCTCGGCTTGTTGGGAACCGCAGGATATTTGTTGAGCACAGGGGCTGCCATGCGTGATGTCCCAGTATCTACAGGACGTTGCCATTCTACGGGGCCGACAGCTAACCTATGAAGATCTTGCGTAGCCATCGTGTGCCCCAGGAGTTTGTAAAGCACTTTCGCGCCGCGAATCGACTCGGTGCGAGGAATGACGTATTGAGTAGGTGGTCGCATACGATAGCCGCATCGAAGGCTTGAACAGCCATACTAGGATACGGGGCTTCTCTTGCTCTTCATCTACGATGACGAAACGGTATGTTGCATGAGCATGTACGAATTCGGACATGTCTTCAACGATAAATGTTTTTTTTTTTTTCGGAAAGTAGTTGCAGGATTCGACTAGGCCTAACATGAAGAATTGTGGTCAGCAGAGTAAATGGAAGAATCTAAGCCAGCATGATGAACTTACTGTCGGCGTTGGGCTTACGGGACGGAATGAATATTTAGCCAAGCGATAGACCACAAGTAGGGCTCCCCGTCTCTGGTGTATGCTGTTGACAGCGACCAATCACCGCTCCGCAAAATGCAGCGAATGCGAGACCCGAATCATCGTCCTAATCATGCAGCGTCAGTAACCAATCATGAAATAGCAGAAGAACCCAAGTATAGAAGCAGAATTGTACCCGTACAGGTAGCTCTCGAGGCATAGCCCTTAGCATCAGGAGAGTTGTTTAGCGCGGGAGTAGCATCTGTCTTGGACGTGTTATGTATCAGCCTCAGAGGATCATGGATCCTGCCGCTTGCATTCGCGAAACCGCCAAGCGCATCCTCAGCAACTACAAAACCGGCGGGGCTTCGTAGACTGCTTGGGAAAGCTCTCGACCCCGAATTGCTTAGCAGATAGCCGCGGGTAGATGTGCCCGAACGCCGACTTTCTTATTCGTCCGACTTTTGGAAAAGGGAACACACGGGAGACAGGAGGCGGTGCGAGACTCACCTTACCCTTGGCAGCTTCCGTGCCTTCCATCTCACGCAATGTTGAACTTCACGACGGCTCGTTCTCGCGAAGCATCAGCACATAGCTCCCACCGACCAACGCCTCCCCGTCGTCTGGCCAGAACCCGTCCCGCGAGCCCTTCTGCACATGCTCGTGTAGCTTCTGGTCCGCATGGGCACATCCACGCGTCGACGAGCTCCGCCCAGTGCTGCTCCGAGGGGCAGGTCGCGGTACCTCCGTAGCTTCGCGGGCATCCTGGACAAGCGGAGCCAGAACACGACGAACACGGAGCGCAGATGAACGACGTCGGCTGGATGGACGTCAGATGTGTTGCATCGAGTTTCGGGTTCCACGTCTGTCACCGGTGTACCCGCCGGCGCTAGCGCGGCGAGCTTCACTTGGAAATGCTGGCCGCCCACGACGTTGACCTCTGCTGGTCCGAGCTTCACGCCTGTAGGGAGAACCAGACGTGGTGAAATGTTGTTCCCGCATCTCAAGAGTAGTCTTCCCCGGCCGTCGTCAGCGCCTAAGTCAGATGCGACAACCTCGGGTGCTTCTAGGTTGACACCAGCTTGCATACCCGAGACGGTGAGGAAGACGAGAACGTGTTGTAAATTCTCGTGGAATTCGGCCACGTAGCTAATATCCAGGGTTTCTGTGTACGACATCAAATAGAATTCAAAGCTTAAAATTACGAAAACCGACCTTGCAATTCAGGTTCCCGATCGTGTGACAAGGTCTGTCGCGACACCTTCTTCATGGACGACCGTTTCGTACCAAGAGCGGATGGTGAAGGAGGAGCGGAAGACTTTGACAGGAACCACGAGAGGGGTTCCGACACGCTTCTCGATCTGCTACTCTTCACAGTCCTGGTAGTCACCGGAGGGGGAGTCGAGGGCAGAGTATTGTAGCTCGGGCACGACGCCATTCGTGTACGAGACCGAGGTACCGCGGATCGGTCGTGCGCTCGCCGGGCGAAGGAGCTCCGGTGGCGGGTTCTCCTTGATAAATTCGGGCAAAGTGAGAAGAGCGTGGGGATCTCGGTCGCGGTCCATACGCCGCTGGATGACTTCTGGAACGCCTTCACGAATGAACTCCGGTAGCGAGAGCATAGCATGGGGATCCTTGACCTGCGACAGTTCTGGCTGTGACCGAACGCGTATGGTGGCAGTCGTGCTGAACACGGCATCCTGCGAGTGGAGACGACCGGCGTCAGAGTGTTGCGCGAGGTGCTCTACGAAGGCAGCGCGCTGAGTCATAGCCCTGCGGATGAGACCCATGGTGTTCGACGACAGGAAATGAGTGCGTACCTTCCTCCTGGTCCTTTTGTCTCGCCCTTGCCATCTTCTCCTGCATCGCCCCTCGCCATCAATGCAGACAGCCTGGTCCGTCATTTTGCGGTCAGATGCCTTGCCAATAAGTTCAAGCATCCGATCTAGTTCCCGCATTTGCATCTCGCCATCGGGATGTTGCTGTTTGCCTTTGTGCTTAGCTTTCTCCATCTGCTCGAGCTTACTCTTCTTGAGTTCCTGACCCCGTTGGTTGTGAAGCTGGGGTGCGACAAGATAGAGACGGTCAATCGCCAAAGTAACTGCCTCCAGGTCCATCTTCATCTTCTCAGAGGTGTTGTCTGAAGGCCTGGCCAGCAGTTCGCCAGACTTGCGAGAGGACTTTCTATGCAAGTCAAGGTCTGGTGAAGTCCCCTGCCTCGTATTCGGGAAGTCCGTCCATCTCGTAGTCTGCAGCATCGTAATCGGGTGGGAGATGGTCTGCAAAAGGATCATGTGCTTGATTGTGCGCGCGGCAGAGAGAAAGAACAGCCTCAAGTTCGTCGTCGATAAGGCACCAAAGAAGCGAAAGTTCAGTCGAAACCGTGACGCCGACTTCGCTACTAGTGGGAAGCCGCGGATGTGACCAGGAGCGTTCGAGTTGGAAATCGCTGACCTGTCGACGGAGTGCACTGTAAGGATCGCTCAGACCCCGCGAAATAGAAGCCGAGGCGGGACCAGAGTTCCATGAAGCGACGCGTGGCTGGGATGAGGAGGGGGAGGTTGGAGTAATGAGGGAAAGTCGATGGAAATGAGAGACTAGAGAGACCAAGGTCCTCGCGAGTTCAGCATCCCTCGGCGACAAGCCAAACGCGAGCTTGTCCACGCGCGTTCGAAGCTCTTGCAAGAGGTCCGAGTCGGAAAGCATGTCTACCGTTTGCGTCATCTCTCCCGCGGAGTCTTCTAATCGCAGGTTGGTGACTAGGGTTTGAAGAGGTGTCACGCGGTGTGTCGCGGTAGGGGAGGTAGAGGTGCTGGGCGACCCATGGGGCATCGAGTGTCGGCGGTCGGGCACGATGGGAACCCAGTGGTTTGAGACTGACAGTAGATCGTTCAAAGTCGCGAAACAGATTGACTGGACGTGACCTATAGACGGCTGAACATCCTCCTGCGCGGAGTGAGTAGGTAAAGGGCAACGTTCTAAACCGAGGCACTCACCGACAGCTGTGTCGCAGCTCTACTCTCACCATTGCGGTCTCCTCCTAGCTCATGAGATTGTGGAATATCCAAGCCTAAGCTTGGTTTGTGCTCCTGCTCGTCAGCGAGAGCTCCCCGGACTTCATCCTCACGAACGAGGGCGTCGACGGGAAATGGGCTGGGGATGCCTAGTCTGAGATCATAAGAGACATCTTCAATATCGCTGTTATCTTGTCGCGTCCTTGTCAACGTCGCCATGCAAGTTGGAACTTGAAGGTGAGGGAACGAAGGTGACCACCGCCTCGAAGATTCACTGTTCTTTAGCCGTCCCCATTTCGGCTAGTCTAGACCAAAACTTTGCTCATTAATCATTTGCCCCCATTATACCCAAATATGATTGATAAATTGATGTAGCCGGACCAATAATAGACATGGCATACTTTCGTCCTAAACTGAAAGCTCAGAGCCTCACCTCACTTGGCCGCCGCCACATTCCATATCACGACGCGCGCAACCCAGAACTAAGAATGATACTAGCTCGCTCAAATGTCGCAATTAGTAAATATACGGGAACAGTCTGTAAGGGGTCTTCCGAGCATAGGCTTCCCCATTTCTCTTCAAACTCTGCCTTCAGTACATGATCCTCCACGCTGCCTCTTCGCATGATTAAACATGTCACGAGAGCCGTCCATCCAATCCAGAGTGTTGTGAATACCTTGCTCGCGCGCGTGTCCCAACCTATGCACTCGGCATACCAGCTTCCGGGACCAAAATTGTAGAGTACCTCGCCAACAGCGATCCAGACCGCGCCCGTGTAGGCGGGATGGCGCACCACAGCATACGGGCCGTGCGTGATAAGAGTATGTCCCTTCTTTATGGAGAGCTCCCAGGTGAAGAAGCGGCCGAGGGCGCGGTAGGATGCAAGGCGGAAGAGTGAGCCGCAATGCATAAGTGCGCATCCGGCGAGCCACGTCGCGGTGAAGCGGATGTTGTGAGTTGGGCGCACGGAGTCGCGTACGAGGTATGCAAGCAATGCGTCCGACCCGAAGTAATCGGCAAGGATGACTGCAGACTCGAGGAGGGCGTTCGCCCAGTAAAGTCCCTAGCAGGCGGTTTGAGGTTCGGTCAATTAGTGAAGGAAGGGACTAACCCTCTTTAATCCATAGAGCGGAGCTGTCCGTCGCACTACCGTCTTCATAGGATCGGCTTTGCCATTGTACTTCTCCTTCTCCTCCTCAGTCGGTGGTAATACGGGTGGCGTCGTGGCCAGAGCGGCAAGCCTTGCAGTATTAAGCAATAGTGGGATTTTGAGCAGAGCCATGGCAAATCTCGCGGTGTCAGGAGCGGGTAGCACAATCATCGCGAGAGGTGTTGATGAGTTGAAGCCGGATCCTCGCCTGTGGCTTTTAATGCGATTCCAGCTTCACGATCGCGGGTTTCAGACATGCACCCATCAATCGCATATTGAGATAAACCGTGATGTCTGTAAGAAAGAGGGTAGGGTCCTAGGGTCGGCGTGGATGTCATTTCCAGGGATTAAAGATGACAAGCAGAGCTCCTCACATTCTGAGTTCGCTTGAAGCTCTTGGAAAATCCCCGACAGTAAGGGGAAGGCTCTTGGTTGAGATTGGCCATGAAATCACCTGGTATGTACTACCCGACCTTGGACTTAATAGTACATCGTTGTGCCTCGCTAGACCGGATGTGGCCGCACAGAGTGGCCTCCGAGGGGGCTCAGGGGAGATGTCACGATGCCTGGCTCAGATCAAAGCTTGTAGTAATAGTAGAGCATCACGCTCCGCTGTGCGCGGTGACGACGACGTCGCTGGTTGTCTCTCGCCATCTCCTTCTCTGTGTCGCGGGGAATCCTGAGGGGACATTCGATTACGACCTCTGGAGAAATTGTTGTTGGTGAAGGCGAGAGTCAAGGTGAGCAAGCCCTACGCAGACGCCAACGCACTTTGATTCCGACATCCATGGCTTCAGCATCCTCAAACACTCGCCCTCTTTCTCCATAGCCAGCAATACCAACGCCATGACGAGCGTAACCTCAGAACACATTCATTTATCTCAGACGCTCCTCAGCTCCATTGCCGTGGCGGACCCAACGAGCTCATCGAGCCCCTCCCCCTCCTCCACATGGGACTCGGGGACTTCCAAACCCCTCGGGGCTCTTCTCGACGGCCGGCTCGCCCGCTCTCGTCCTCGCCTTCCTCGCCATAGGCATCTTCGCCGGAGGACTCATCTCCATGCTGTTCCTAAGGCGCATGGGCATCATGCGTCTTATGCGCCAGCGACAGCTTGCGCAAGCAGACGCAGCGGGTGCCCCGCTGGTCCTTGGCAGGAGGTCTCGGAGACGTCCGTTCGGGGATAAGCCAAAGCTTTGGGAGTACGAGCATCACACTGGTGTCAGAAATGGCAGGGGGTGGAGTAGGGTTATGGTACGTATTTTCATTGGCATAGGCTACTGACTTTACAACTGACGGAAACGCCGTAGCCCATTTCTGCGAAAACCCTGCAGCCACTATCGCACCCCATACCATCTGAAGCTTCCGCTCAGCACACAACAAATTTTCCTACACGCCCGGGGCTGCTCTTCACAAGATGGCTCAATCGTCGTACGCCTCCTCGCCCGCCTTTACCATCACCGCCTTCGAGCCTACCCGGGACACTCCACGTAGCCGTCGCAATCGCTATGCCTATGCGACGTACCCAAAACTGCTCGCCCACAAAATCCTGCTGTACCCCTGTTTGAACTCGGAATGCTTGATATACCATGGGAAGCGGAGAAATTTTCGTCGTTGAACGCAGCGGCTCCCACCCCTACGCCTTCGCCTCCGTCACCGACAGAAGCGCGGGGTCCGATTAGATTCGAGTTATTGTGAGTTCTTTTGAGTCTCGTGTTGGCATGGAGGGAAACTCAAACAAGTATAGATTACGACCTTGGCTTTACTGTATAATCGCTGTATCCGTGTATGATTACGTATACCCCCATAATGAAGATGATTCCAGACATAGCTTACAGTCCAGAACGCACGCTCAGTACTCAGTATTAGTATCACAAGACCGTCCCATACGTCAATTTAACAGACGTGATGAGGAGTCAAAACAACTTCAATCCAGACCTCAGACTCTAGGGTGGTTATACGCGCAATATTTCACGATGCTGGTGCGGCTCCACCGTTCGTCATTAATCATTAATCATTACTGGGTAAAGTGGTGTCGGGGAACTTCCTGGGTTAGACGGGACCTGAGGTCCGCGATGTAATTTGGAGGGGATCGGCTAAATGCAATGAGGCACAGAGTATTCATTTGTGACAATAGGAGTAATGCGCTACATGGGAATCAAAATATGTTGGGGTATCACGAGTATGCGGTCTTGACAATGATCTCAAAGCTACAAATCAAGACGAGGAGAAACTTGAGAAGAGACGGTTATGTTTAATTACTTCGTGGAAGTTGCGATCCAGGCTTGAAGGTAGACTGTGTGTCGTCCGGGCGGAATGCGTGTAATGATTGTTGGTGGTAAAGGAGTGCAATGGGAGTTCTACTGACTATTGATATAGTATGGGTTAGCGAGTATTAGTCCGGGCAGAATTCGACAAGGCTGTGTCACTGACGTTCAAAACGCGACTCCTTCGGCAGCCTGGTTGAGAAGTTTGAGATAAGTACGAAAGAATTCATGCTTTTTCCATGGGACGGTTTGCTCCACGCGAGAGAGAGGTCCCAGGGTACTAGGGAACGATCAGCTTACGATGAAGGTGTGTACAGATGGAAATGTTTTACAGCGGCGTGCTCTTCCAAACGAGGTATAAACTCCATCTTTTCCCTCTCCGCATCCGTGAGAGCATGGTGAGGCGGCCTCTGATATACTCCATGCTGACACCCTTGAGACGCTTGTCGTGACAGATGAGCTTCTTGAAGGTGGGGAGATTTATTATATAGCGCGGTAGGTAACCGCTGTGCAGCCAAGTAGCCATGACCCTTTCTTTCAACACGAGCTCTTCAAGGGCCGGGCCTGCTGGACAGAGGCGATGACAGCATCGTACATGTTGACCGCAGTGTCACCGAGATTTGTTTCTGGAAGAGATGAGGAATGGGTTTGTAAGGTATCCGCCGCGTACGAAACCTCAGGTTGGGGCCAGTAATGCCGGATAGCGTGTCCCAGGAGATTGTTGATGTACTTGGTGTTCTTGTTGATGATGTGTCGCCATGTCTCCAATCTTGAGGGTGCGGATGTTTCAACGTCTGGTAAGAGGCGGTCGAGACCAGAGACACTCTCCCCCGGCACCGCGGAGTCCGGGTAGACATACAGATGCTCGACTTTGTCCAAGTACTGGCCAAGTTCCCCGAGAGCCTTGCCGTACACCGCCCTCAAGCCTGAGTCGACGAATGCAGATGTACCCTTGTTCACGGTCACGGCTTCCAGAACAGCTTTGGCATGGCTCAGAGAAGAGATCGAGACCGCGACTCGTAGAGCCAACGGTGTGCCGATGCGGAGCCAGCGTTTACAGACCAGCAGAGAGGCAGAGCAGGGTGGTTTTATAGGTAGATCTTTCGCGTGCTTTTTGATGAAGCGTAGTTCGTAGGTTTGGGAGCTCTGGGGACCAAAGAAGTCGAGGTGTGAAATTCTGAGATTGTGCTCCAGAATCTGGTGGATTATTTTCCTCGGGAAAGGCTAAAGAGTGATAGCTTTGTGCGCGCCGGACACCATGGTGGTTGGAGACAAAGTCCAAGAACGAAGCGCACGAACGTACAGAAGGGTTTTCAAAGGGGTAAGCGCCGATTGAGCTTATGACCATAAGTACCCCATAGTGTTAAAGAGAAGTTACTGATTGATAACGCTCCCGACTTGTGATTATTTGTGACAACACGTCAGAGCTGGCGTTGACATCCGGATCTCGTTCCGCTACCACCAGACCATAAAAGTATAAGAGCCTCACTTGAACACATTGCAGCGCTGTGTATTAGGTTCCGACAAACTCTGCGTATCAAGGTGACCTCGGGGTCAGGGGAGTTCACCATGAACCATACGGACTTATCGCGCTATGGCATATCTTGCCCGTATTGCTTGCCGTCGCAACTCGCCGACCCCTTGGCTGGTTATATAGCCCGGATCTACTATGTTGAGGGCCTGCTCTCTGCCCCCCCCAGGATACCCTAATACCTGCCCCAGAAATGTTGCCAGCAGCCCTCGTCGCGCTCGCGTTTGCGGTGCTTGCGCGCGCGCGCAGACATATAGCGCGACGTATCTACCCTCCAACGCGCCCTCGACGACTGAGCAGGGCCAGACGGGCACGAACCGATGTGGCTCAGGCTCAGACCAGTCCTCGATGTGCCAGAACGTCTTTGGTGCGTTTGCATATCTGTCACAGGATATCACCTTCTAAAACCAAGCTATAGTCAACGCTGTCGACGACTTCTGCCTCTTTGCGCCCCCAAAGCCGGGTGCAGACTCGGCCATCGGCAACACGGAACGCATCGAGGTCGCCTGGTGCGTCAAGTCCGGCTACGGGACGCGCCTCATCCCAGACGGCGCCATCACGGGCGCGCATTTTGTCCAGACACCGGACTAAGTGCAGGTCACGGGTGTCGGCGACCTCACGCTCATCAAACATCCCCAAGGGCGACGAGGGCGGCGAGCTCGACCCGCACGGTGCGGACGGGAACGGGAACCCGATCGGCGGCCTCGTCTTCTCGAGCGCGTTCGGTCAGCTCCAGCAGCTGCACGAGTGGACCAACTTTGTTGCGTACAACGAGTTCTGTATTCGCGGGTGCAAAGATGGCCCCAAGGCGCCGCAGCTGTGCCAGCACATCTACGACACGCTCGGCTGTGCGTGGAACATGCCCGCAAACTATGACTCTGGCGTGTTCGAAAACTGCAAAGGCAACACTGGCCAGGTACTCTTCCTTCTCCCTCAAAGCAATGCTGACGCTGATTGTCAACAGCCGATGGGTGTATATGGCACCTCTACATTCTATCAAGGCGAACCCGTAACTCCGCCCGCACATCCCGCCCCGTCTTCGTCGCTCTGCACCCGCACCTCGGCACGATAGCAAACGCCGCTGTGACCACCTCTGCCGCTGCAGCGAGCTCTTCTACACCCACCAGCTCTGCAGCTGTCACAAATTCGTCTGCGGCCACGGGCTCCTCGTCCGCTTCGTCCGCTGCCGCATCAAGCTCCATCTCCGTGAGCGCGTCCGCGGGAGCCTCAGCCGGCTCTTTGGGCTCTTCAAGTATTTCGTCTGCTTCAGGTGTCAAGCCTACGTCCACAACTGTAAGTTTCGTATTATGCCTGCCATATTAATGACGTTGATGAACCTTTTGCAGAGCGGCTCGCGTTGGCGGCGAATACGTCTGGCTCGGGCCATACCTCAAGCTCAAGTTCAAGTGTGGGTTCAAGCGCACCTTCGGCTACGGCTGCTACGGGTGCTGCCTGGGAAATGTGCTTGCGCGTTAGCTGGAAGTTGTTTTTGTTCTTGCTTTTGGTATCATCGGTGGGGCTGTATTTGTGCTTTGAACTTGACTTGTGACTTTTGGCTCATGTGGCTTCTGGGTTTTTACTCGTTGGGTTGCATTTACGGACTTTTGGGACTTTGTTTTGCTTATTGCTACACCTTGGTGACGGCTTATAATACGATGTCTGTGCGAACTTGTAGTCACTGTAATGGCATGTTGTATTTCCAGTCCACTCTCTTTGGTGTTCTTAACTCTACTGTCAGGTATAACCCGGGACATAATTACGGTTTTTCACATGTCTCGTTCGTCAATAGCGTGATTTTAAATTTTTGGTTCACGTAGTTCCTGCAGATCCAGACTGTGATAGGCTTTGGCAAAGGGCTAGGTCAATGCACCGCATGTCGACCTGTCATATATTCATAGGCTATCCTCGATCGGCGAAGACCCTGTGCCTGACGCTGCTACTTATTTTATTTGCGCAGCGCGCTTGGAACGTCTCGAAAAATTGCTACTTAAGAATGCCTGCAAAAAGCCTGCATAGCGTCTCACACTTTCTACGGCCCATTGTACCATGTCTCTTATTTTTTGTCGTATTCGGCAGCTTTGGCCACAACCCGCCACCAGCGACGGTGAGATGAAGGCGTCCTATCACGACGCCACAATGTGATGGCGGTTTCCGCTTTGGGTTGCGCGACGAACTTGTGCTCAACCGCCATGCCAGTCGCGTCCAAAAGACGACAACGCTCTTACTACGTACATCATGACGATACACGCCCTAACGCCACCGCGCTCATAAGCGCATAGTCTGCTTGCTTGATAATTCTAGAGACAACGTAAATGGCGCAAAATCACGCGATGTCTCCTGGATAGCTGGAATGCCGACTACGACCACTGCTGGTAAGGACAAGGGTATCGGCGTGGATGAATGCTTGAAGTATCTGGATCAAGTGCAATGCCAAGCACCTAGTACTCTATATCATGGATTCCGTACGCCCAAAATATGCCCCTGCGGAGTCTCGGTTGCCCCTGAAGCCGCGACAGAAAGCCCCTTATCCGCCCTGTCTCTCATTTCGTACCCGCAACGGAGGCGGTACCTCGACCTTGGGCGAACCTTGAGAGGATGCAGGCCTCTACTTATTGTGGCATACTTCCGCTAGGTGCCGATCAGTCTTTGAGGTACACCGGGGGACTTTCTGCCCCGTGGAACTAGAATTGATGGTACCTTTCTCCAACTTCGTGCCTGCTTCTGGCCTCCATTCATGTGTCTTTGAAGACCTTTCCTCCACGGTCACAATAGAGCCACCCGACGCATATATAATCAACTTGATTATTTTGTCGCTCACGCACTGCTAACCTGCCACAACTCCAGCCCCACAAGTGGCGGGGTGTTCTCAACCACAACTCGAACAGATTCGCCGTGGCTATCGTTAACATCTCTAACGGCAAGAGTATCAACATGAAGACAGCTGGATGACGTGAGCGTTCTTTCAACCACATATTTACTCTTATCTGAGGCGCCTTGTACAGTATGTGGTGTGACAACCAACTGGGGAGACCTCATCCAGCCTGCACCACTCACGACGTCCCTCTTGAGCTCAGTTGTCGTGGCTTCGATTGGTGTCCGAGATTTCTGTAAGCGTACTTTACAAAAGCCTTCCACGTTACCCAATGCAAATCTAGACTCATGCGAAACGGCAGCACTCGAGGGTGGGAACGCCTATCAATGGAAGCACGCTGTCCATACCTCGTCGTTCAGGAGTTGTCTCATGCAATTAGTGAGCGAGCGCTACCGAGGTTTGTAGTCTTCGGCGGTGACTCACCTCTTGTTATCTAGGTTGGCAGCGGCCTTGAGGCGCAAGCAGCCATGCAAAAGGACATGATTGACAATTTTTTAATCGCTGCGAGACGCTTCCCGACATGCTTCGCAACATCACTCAAGTCCTCTTCCAGGCAGGGTTGAGCCCAGGGAAATAGCATACATCCTTCCCGATCAGATTGAGTCAGCATCGAACACCATGCGGGTCTGCGTGTACGTTCGAAAGCACATCACCCTCACTTAGTCTCTGATCACGAGTTTTGATTTGCACCGCAGTGAGGTGTCCTAGACACTGCGAAAGATACTTCTTGCCAAGGTCTGCGGGCTTATCCAGGAGCTCATGCTCCGCCTGTACCTACCAGGTGCCGTAAAGTGCTTACATTACCCAGGCGAAATTTTACTGACAATTACCGAACAGCCTGGTTTTGAGGAGAAGAGAGCGGAAGCCAGTCAGCAACTAACAAGCTATTCTCAGCAAACAAGCCGAACAAGATGCGGCTATTACTGAATATGCTGCGAAGAAACAAGGAGCTCCTTTATAGAGGCAGGTGATATGCCAACAGTCCGGTGTCACACTAACCGTCCGAGTAGGCGTTCAAGAGAGCCGAAGATGAGCTCAAGGAGTGCACTCCAGAACGCGCCCAGAGAGTAAGGCGCACCTCATGTCCCCTTATTGAACGATCAGCTGATCGCTCTGGTATAGCTGGAATGTCGTCGGAGCGTCCGTCGTTGAAAGCATTATGCAAGCCGTCGCGTCCGCCTGCAATGCCGACATGTACTCGGCGTGGCTTGCTCTGAAGGCCAGAGGCCACGCGCACGCATTAGTCCTCCGGTGCCGTCCAAGCTTTGCCACGTCCCAGAGCCAGGCAACAGCTGATACACCTCTCCTAAATGCTGGGCGGCTCTCACTAACCCTGGCGTGATTGAGGCTTCGTACATCAGAGGCCTCCATTGGATGCTCTGAACCTCCTCGTTCGCGGGGGACAGGATGATGCGCCCGACTGGAAGATGATCGCTGGTGACTCGGCGGTAAGCGAATGGTACACTTGGTGTCTACCCGTAGCTATGGCTACCAGATGAACACGAACTTTTCAGAGGGTCGCCAATAACTAGCGGCGCGGTCTACGTAGAAACGCCCTGAATCAACGAGCGCGCGTGCCCCACAAGGGACGGCTCTAAAGGACGGCCAGCCGATCTCGAAGCAGCTGCTGCCCCATCGTGAATAAGGCTCTCGAGGTGCGTGAAGGCGGTCCAGAAGATTGCGCAATCACCTGATGGTAGAAACAAAACGGGGATGGCTTTGAAAGCGTACTGGAACGACATGGATGGTCTCGTTGCCGACATCAGCACCGTTGTGACGCAGTGCTCCTTAATCCTTCGCCAGCCGTGTAATGACAGTACAAGGTCCTGGAAGCCCGCGGCCTCCTCCCGCAAACTCGACTAGCGCTGCGGTGAGTAATCATAGCGACGCATGTAAACTTCACTGTTTCTTACTAAGGGATGACTACAGAAGTTGTCCGCAGAGAGCTCCCAGCGAACGGTCATCGCTCACCGCGCAGCGCTTCTCGAGTGTGCACGGGACTCGAGCGATCGCATTGCGACACTGCTTCTGGAGAGCCAGGACCAGCTGCGCAAGGCAACGAGGGACGCAACGCAATCCGACTTCATGGATGCTAATGCTGAGGCTATACTATACTTCCCCTGCTAAAGCAAGTTCTTGAGCATTCACTAGTATGTCATCTTCGTTGTTGGTGTTACTCGTGCTTATATTGCTCTCAGCTCTCAAGGCGCAGGCTTCTCAGTTCCTTCAGACCTTTGCTGCGGTCGCTTCTATCTTCAACGATGTCCTCATGCCAAACCTTGAGAAATGGATGAAGTTCATGGAGGACAACACCGCGCTGGCCGGTGTATCAACCGGAAGTATGTCTTCCTGTGTTTTTCCTCTGGAGCGGTCGTGGTCTGATGTTCGCAGACGTATATCGTCAACTTGTATACCACGCAGACGACAGTGATCCCTCTCAAGGTTAGCTTCATTGTACAAAAGATCCTCACCGCGTACAGCCGCACCTCCGATCAGTTCACCATGCCACTGCAACGGTTCGTACTCCCTTTTCCTCATCCCAGAGCGTCGGAGATTGAAACAGTTTTGAACATAGGCTGGTCGGTTGGCATGATGCAGATGTTTGATAACGACATGGGCATGGGGCGCGGCAATGACATCCGTCGAATAACGAAGTCTCAAGCAGACGTCAGGAGGCTTGCCGAGCAAGCGAAACGGTGCCATCTCCGAAATAATTCAGGCTGATCAGAGAGTACGTCTTTCGAGTAGATTTCGGTTTTAGCGATGCTGATGAGCGCAACAGCGATTCCGCGACAACATCAATAGTCGTCTCACCCGTATTAATGAAACCCTCTCCCCTGTATTCCCAGCGATACGGGACCCACGTAAGTCGCTTAGTACCTTACATGGTTTGTCAATGCTCATCAGTGTCCCCAATGATGATTGCAGTCCCCCCTCGGATTGAAAATGTGAAAAGGGAGTCCTTGGCGAATTTTGACAACAAGATAAGGACGATCCGGGCCAGGAACACAATGTACGGCGTATGAGATGTGTAGACTGTCGGGTGGCCGCACTGCATGGGTAATGGAAGATATATATATATGAGCTTTCCAAGGCTTTTTACCGCACTTAATAGACCCTTCTACTTAACTTGAACGAGTACGAATAGAGCTGTTGCATAGTTTAGTTGACACACGAGCCGAATACTGATATTTGGATTGCAGATACCTATACATTAGAGCTCGACCTCAACATCACGTGCATTGTCGTAGTTCCTACTGCTACATCTCTGAATGTACGGCCATTGTTGACGAGTTCTCGAATGTTCGTGTTCAATTGTTGCTGCCTTGCCACACATCCTTTTTTTTTACAAGTGACCGCGAACTACGTACATTAACATTAATCAACGTAATGTGGGGTTTTGAATTGGGGACCAGAGGCGAGTGGGGTCGTTGAGTGGTCGATAGCACAATAAGTGCTATATACGACTCCGAGATGTCCCAGTTCTCCCAAGGGGGTGATAGAGGAACTATGTGGGAGTCGTCCGATAGGACGAAGGGATTACACCGGGCTGGATGATTTTCCAGTGGAGGTCCCGAAGACGAAGGGGGGATCTCGACCCACTCGTTTACCCACATATACCTCGAGAAGGTCACATAGAACCAGCGAAAACCATACAAAACTGAGAGTCGTGCTCCTTCATCGCCCGGAGCGCTGTCTTGTACCCATCGACGCCCGAGATGACACCGGAAGACTGCTCGGTGGTGCGACGCCGAAGAGGCCTAGGAACGATGCGATGGCAAAGTCGAATTTTGCTAGAACGACGGAGAAGCAAGGACCGATGTACTTGTGTATGAGGGGGACCGTGAAAAGACTGAAGAGAACCGCGGCCGGGCTGTGTCCTCCGGGAGAGAGGCAATAAGGGCGGTAACTCCGCGAGGGAGGGACGCATGGTTTGGATGTGCGGAAATTCCCTGGCGGTCGAAAGTGAGGATCTAGCAGAGGGTTTTTATCATCGTTCTGAGTGAATGAAACAAGGGACGATTACCGTAGTAATCTGATTCTGGACGACGTAAGGCTTGATGGTGTCAGCTATCACTTGCTCATCCCATGAAAGAGTAATGTTATCCTGAAGGTCTCTGAGAGCAGATAATGAAACTCAGGAAGACCACGAGGGCTGGTACCAAACAGTGTACTCACGGTGATCGACTACCCATACTCTTGCTTCCTTTCCTCGACGCCCAGAACGTCCAAACCTCCTTAGGCTAATTCTTTCCGTCTTAAGTTTCGGCAAGACCATCTGCATTGCCTACCGAGAGACACAACGAGAAAATTTTCAGCATCTCCAGTGGCTTTTGATGTTTTTGCCCCGCCGATCGAGTCCTTTGGTGAAGCCAGCAAGGATGATGAGAGGTAGGGCCGAAGAAACAACCTCGTACACTCGTCATCGGGGTGCGCACGTCAACAGTAGCACAACGCGCGGTTTTTCCACGTTGCCTAGCAAGCGGTCGACATCTGGAGCTGGTACTCATTAATGAGGCTACAGTCGCGATGAGAAACGAAGCAAAAAAAGAAACAAGTAAGAAAGCTCAGAGCGCATCTCGGAAGCGAAGGAGGATCGAAGCTGTTCGCCACTCAACGTTTGCAACAATATTTCAGGAACGTTCGCGCCTTGACTGCAGATCACTAATGTCGATGTATTGCATAGTCTTTGCGAGGCCCGGCTCAAGAGTTACATCTCAGAGACACTTATACAATTCAACATCGCATATAACGCAGCTCACTGGCTCGATTGTCGTTACAGTCTCTTCTCGTTTTTCACAAGCATTTTTTTCTCTTTTGTTTTAGTCATTTATCACGTTGAGTCTACACATTCTGCAACTCAGACAGAATTCAATCCTCCGTGGAATTACAGCTACATTCACTAGTGCCATACCTAACACGGTGCGCAACGGTGTTTGTATAGCTCTGACTTGTCTATATCGAACGGTACATACGGCATCTTCATTGACAATCCTACTATCCGAAGCAAACACAAAGTGCTGATCATACTTTGTCAAAAAAAAAAAAAAAAAAAAACCGTGCACACACGAGTGCCGATCGCGTCTAAGGTTTACCGTCGTGTTCCCAATTTTTCTGGGACCCACAACACCGCCATCAATATTTTAACACAGGACGCTCCAGCGCGCGCTGTGGACTGCATATCCAAGACCCCCACTATCAGATATGTCTCAGTACATTCCATGTTGTACCTATGACTAATTTGCCACGTCTCAAAACACAGGAAAGTCATAACAGGATGTGAGTGAGCTGCTGTACAGTGCACTGAGGGCTCTGCTTTTGCATAAAATGATCTCTAGGACCTTCCTGAGTCGGTGGTGGACCTGTCAAATGGCACTCAAACAATGAGTCAACGTTGACCCTAACCAATGTTCAGGACAATCCGCCTAGCGTGGCCAAAAGGTACTTTTTTATATTCATGACTTGCTACGTGTTCTGTGAAAACGATACTCACCACTCATTTGCCGCAGAATAGTCCAAGACACACTAGACAATGGTCTTTGAACACCACGCAATCCATGCGCCCATTGTACTTTGGCGCCAAGGATAGCTCAGGATCACAGCCCATTGGACGGCTTAACCAACAATGGACGTGATCTCACAGACTTCATGTTCAGTTCAAGGCCCTGTGGCTGTGCTCGTGCAGCAAACCGAAAATAATGAATCAACGAAGACGTTTGGTTCGGGGCGGTTCCGGCGCCACAAAACATTGTGAAACGCCGAAGCGTCCTTGTCATTTTCGGTGGCCCGCAAGTATAAAGCAGGTGCTTTGGCCGCTTTCATTCTTTCTCTACCCACTTTTCCTTCTCTAGGCTTTTTGCTCCACAGGCCGCGGTCTGTTCTTGACTCTGTGACCCTACAGCACTCAGCTTACACGCCAGCCAATTAACATTATGGTCGCTATCAAGCATCTAATTTCATCCCTATTCGCTTCGGCGACCGCCCCCTCCACTTCAGTTTTGCAACAGCTAGACTCCATCAGGAGCGCGCTCTCTCACTGCGATATTTCCGGCGATTTGGGCAGGCTCACACCTCGCGCCCATCAACAAAACTCCATCACAATCCACCGAAATGAATATTACCCCTACTTTCGTGTGGCCTTGCTTTCGTTGTGTTCAAAACTACACCTGCATACCCAGAGCAACAACTTTACGTAAGTTCTCGTCCTAGTAAATCGATTTGCCGAACTTACGACCGTGACATTTTTGTCACGAGAAACATCGGTGCTGTCGCGGAACTTTTCGATGTTTCGTGTAGTGTCATTTCCTTAAAACTCCACCGCGTTCATCACCAACCAGCTGCCGCTCTTCGCTCAGTGGAACGCCACGTATGGAGGGTACCTCTATTCAGGAGTTTATCGAAGTCGAGCACATCGCCAACGCTCCCTGACATCCTCGCTCAGCACTACTTCGTCACAAAACCCGACTACGGGCCAGGGTAGTGTCGCCGAAAATGGGACTTTGCCTCTTCTGGGCAATCCTCAACTCGTGGGTAATTCTAGTGCCTTCGTCGTTGGAAGAGGCCAGGACAACGTTCCTGCTCCCAACAGGGCACAAGACATCGCCTGGCTCCAGGTCCTCAACATAGGGCGGTGGACGCTGGTGGTTCGGGTGGCCGATGTCATCATCCGTTCGGGATAACCGTTTGGCGGACAACCTCCTGCGTCATGCGAGTACGGCAAGACCCAGGACATTTCCGTCAAGTATAAACGTTCCAAGTATGGTGAGTCTTGATTACAGCCGTGCTTACGTAGTTTCTTACTAATGTTCATACCAGGGTTTAGTTCGGTGGCGCGTTTGCGTCCCAAGCCACTCTTTTACTGATTTTGCAATGGTCACTGATGGACACAAAATCACCAACGAGACGCTTATCCATGCTACGACGCTACTTTCAGAACTTTACTATGAATAATGTTGTATATGTGATGTATCATTGATGACCATGCTGGACACCAGGGGACTTTGGCAGAGCACCACAACCGTACACTTTGTATCTATCCACTCTTTCGCTTTCACTTATTTGTGTAGACTTGAACATTGAATTTTAATGCTTTGAATAGTTCACCGATGATAGTCGTACGAGAGCAGGTGAGGCAAGAAAAATCGGCGTCGAGAGAGAGGAGACAATATCAAAAACGCAACCCCAAATCAATGGGAAACATTTAACACAGCATCATAGCCCGAAAACAAATGACGTATCGTGTGTGTAAACATATACACTAATATATACTTCATCCAAAATCAGAGTAGATCGTCGACTTCCTCCGCATCCTCATCTTCGTCTCCTCGGTAATCGAGGGATTCATCGCAGAGACCTCTCCCGGCTGGTTCGAGTATTGGCGATACGGTTGGGCATAGGCGTCTCCTCAACATCTTCGTCGTCTAACTCGTCTTCCCTCGTCCTCATCTTCGTCAGCCTCTGCGTTTTCGCTGGGACGGGGGTCCTAGAGCAAGGTTCTTCGAAGTCCTCGCGCGCGCGCTTCATTCTTCACCCTGATGATCCCATCAAACACCCATCAGCACAAGCTTCATTTATGTAGGCGGTGTTGAAACTCAACGCTGAGCGGCGCGGAAGGAACCCCCTGCTCGGGTGCCTCGGGCGGCGGCGTTCCACATTTCGGTGGCTGCCCTCCTCTTCGGTCTCATCACCGGACTCCGATATGCGCTACCTACGCCTGTGGCAGCAGTGTAAGAGAGGACAGGACGGCAGGACTGCGGTGACGTACTTTGCTTTGCCCTTGCCGTTTGACTTACGTCCAAGCTGCGTTAGACTCGGTCTCCGACGCGATGCTTGCGTGAGGTTGTGACATCCGATACAACACTCCAGACCGACTGAAAGCATTATTAGCGTGAAGTCGCCATCATTGGTCCGGCATGAGCGTACCGCTTGTTGCCTCGAGCTTCTTGACGGGGAACCTCGTCTTCATCCCAGTCCGAGTCTGGCGGGTATCTCGTCCAAGAAGGAAAACAGATCTTTGAAGATACTCCAGTTTTGGCGGTATTTCTTCTTCGTCAAAGTCTGCAAGTTGCTTCTCAAACCGTTATCGATCGAAGCTAGGAACTTATTGAACGCGTTCTTGGTGCTTGCGTCTCGTAACGGACGGCGCTGAAGATCCCCAATCGTCAGCTCCGTAGTAAATTTTCAACACAGAATGAGCACTCACTGAGGGCGCAAAGTCACGTCATCAGCAACTTCAAGGTCCGGATCTTGTCATCGTCTACTTCGTCAGGGATGTAAAGCTTCCCTAGCAGCTTGGCACAACGACTTTTGTTCGTCCTCTAGTCACCGAACGTCACTGATCGCCGCTCACCCAGGATACAACAGATTTTTGAACTTTACTCTCGAGATCATCGCGGAACAGCGCTCTTACGATGGTCGCCAAGCGAGGTCCACATGAAATCGAATCGTCACGGTTTCAGGCCTGAGACCTGTTTTGCGGCAGCACTGATGAAGTAAGTGACGACGAGACGACGGCTTGAAATCCGATAGACTCACACTGCCCTCTGTGGGTCAGTCCAGTCCACAATCATAACTCAAGCACGCCTGGGCGGGAGGAGATCTATCGTCCATCATCAATCACATGAGTTGTAGGCCTCGTTGAGCTGTTGATACAACGGAATGAATGACTAGTAGACATATTCAGCATTCCTGAGGAAGGGCCAGTTGAGAATCGTCCACCTTCTGCATTCGTCGTTGATTTGCAGACGAGGAATAGCAGTAGACCGGGAAGAAGTACGAACAAACATTGACGCAGTTTTCTTGGTTTGTGGCGGTGTTAGTGGGAAACGAACGTCATGATCAAGCTTCGCAGGACGCTAGTTGCAAAGTGAGGGATAGACAAGGTAGAGATCAAGAACAAGACGGACCCGTTCGTCGGTGTTCACTACCCGACAACATGAGCTTCGACAATCCGATACAAGAGCAGAGCCTGGACCTGTTTCAGATTCCTCATCATTAAGGACACGGAGCAAGAACTCGATGATGCGTTCGCCCTTATATGCTCGTTAGCCAGCGCAAAACTGAATATCTGTGAATCTTACGTTGGGGATTGTTAGAGCCGAGGAAGTCCTTGTCGTGAACCATGAGTACGTCGAATACGACCTGCAAGACGCGAAGCCTGAGGACTTTTCGGGTGGCAGTTTGTATCTGTCCGAGGAAAAGCTGGAAAGAATTCAATGCCATAGAAGCTCATAGCGCCGGGCGATGAGACAACATAGTCCGAGACTGATGAGAAGTTCACCTTATCGTCAGCAGTTCGCGAAGAGCGAGTTCGCGACGCTTTCACCGGCGGGGATGATGAGGTCTGCGAGTACACCCTCTAAAGTTGAGTTTTCTTCAAAGGTCTACACCCGAAATTTAATGTATGCCCTTTGGTCAAAAAAGGGGAGGTCAACGTACACCGGTTCCTGCACACATCGTTCAAAGCTATTCCGTGATACAGAGGGGAAAGGCAGCGGATATCAATGGCGTCAGCCTGGGCACGTTGCTCTGGGGTGAGCTCTTGTACCGGTTTGGGGTGGTGACGGGCTGTTTTTTGACGGTAGCCCGGGGAGTATCAGCGACAGTTGACTGCTGTCGTCTACAGGAGCAGCGCTCAGATTGGGGCTACCGAGCCTTGATGATGATTATTAACTGCCAGATATGTGTGTTGAGACTCACTGCCGATTCTTCCCCAGGATCACGAAGCTCATGAATGACTTCCACGACGACACGGTATTAGGTCGCGTTCGTTTGGAGGAAAGAGCATTCGGAGGACATCCAGACACCGTGCCACGACGACCTTCCGGAAAGTGCTGTCTTGCGAGAGCACATGCCAGCGGACAACTGGTACATCTGGCGCATTTCCTAATCTCGTTCTCGCATAGTCCCAGATTCACCGTACACTGGCGCAACGATCTCTCCGATGCATGACATTCGCGGTCAAGGCGCGCCTCTCTCTTTCCTGGCCTGCGCTTCATCCTCCTCGTTCGTCTTGCATGTCACCGCCGAAGGAACCCTCAGGACTGTTCGGCTTCAATCGCATACGTCATCAATGAGGTCGTGTGTATGGCCTCTTGTACGCGAAACAGCTTTAGCGCCCGGTGTACAACAGGCAAGGCTGAGCCTCAAGACGACGGTTTGTCCCTTTGTGGAGGACGCAGTGGTCGACGAAGACACTGGCGAGGAAGGCCTTCTCCGGAGTTATGGATTTCCACAGTATTTATCTGTGAGGATTAGTCACATTCAAGAGAGAACATTTGGAGCGGACGCACCGCCAAACTCGAGAGCGTCAACACATATCTGCCCGGGCCTTGAAAATACGCTGAGACAGAGCGTCCTCGGCCAGTAGAGTTCTCCATCAAATCGAACAGGCTCAAGAAAAAGCGCGACCACATCTGCTTCGACCGTCTATAGCCTCAGGCTTGACACCGCGTCGACACGAACGACATCAACTACCAAGCTTAGCAACAAGCTTCGCAGATGCATTATTGACGTTATCTTCGCGGTCCCCGAGGCTTTACCATTGCCGACAATGATTTGCTCGCGCTGGGCGATGGTACGCCAAAGACGCGAGAGGTGGATGGATCCGCCTAAGATTCATGACACCGTCGTGTTCTATGACACTAGTGCGGCTCCAGAACAGAGTGGGTATACGAGGCGGCGTACACGTGGCATCGACGTCGCCGCGTACGGGAGAGAGGATTGCACCGGGAGGGGGTCTTGAGGCACAATTGGAAGATTGAGACAGGTCTGCCCGGCGGAAACATCACATACGCATGTACGGTCAGGCACCAATAACGATCCTACATTGACGTTGCAGTTATATACTACACGCAATGACGTGTCGTGTTATGCAGGACATCACACACAAGAATCGGTCCGCCAAATCATTATGGTATCTTCACCACTGACATCTATCTGCAGCCCACACAAAGCTTGGAGCAAGTGCTATCGACGGCTCTTGACTACAACGGACGGGGGCTCTCTGTTGGTCTGCGAAAGGCGCTTCTAGTGAGATTTTTCAGAACGGTCTGTTGTATACAGCTATCAACTGGTGATCCCAACGAGGATGAGTCGCGGACCTAATGAGCGTTACACGAGTGTATTCGGACGTACTCGACTTCGCACAAAATGTCGCCCTACAATCTTCCGCGGATACACTGAACCCACTCACGAATAAGAGGGACAACTTTGTCCTTGGCCCTAGCATTTCCCCCCTTGGAATAGGAAGTTAAGCAGGCGAGATGAACAAAACGACTGAAGATGCTTGGGTCGTCGTCCACTCTTACGTCATCATCCTCATCCTCGCATGCCGATCTTCTCCTCGAGCAGCGCGGTTCCGCTGCTTCTAGCGCGTTCTGTCACTCTATCGCTGCACCATTGTTAACATTTTATCAATACGCACAAGATTGTCCTATGAGGCAGCCTACATTGTCTCGTTATATGAACTTTGTATCAGCCTCCGACAAACTTGATGATTCTATCCACTACGCTCGCTCCCATTCACGCTTGATGTGGCCAGCGCTCTGAGGAGCATAGAGGACGAAGGCTTTGTCTCAAAGACGCGTTCACCAACGAGCATTCGCGCCGCACAGGGTGTAGGCTCTGTATGTTTTAGCAGATTCGGTGTGTAGTTTGTAAAAAGCGCGACATAGTTCTTCTGGTGGTTCGCGACGGTGCCTTGGACTTGGTCAAATATTCTTGCTATATTCGCAGGAAACGTCATCAATGGAGAACGCAGTCCTTGCAGGCATTGTGCATAAGTTATATAGTGGAGTGGCTTCAGAGATGAATCGAGCACCAATCGGGGAAAAGGGAGGGAGAAGGGAGGACCTGGTGTAGACTCAACACTTTGGATCACGTGAACGCGACGCGAGACAATACATCACGTGAGATTGATAGGACCTCGGACACCGGCCTCGCGCTTTAGACCCACCAAAAGACGCTAGGAGTTCATGATGACCGAGTCAGGGCAAATTGTGACAGAGTCACAAAGATGGCGTTCCAATTTAACTGACGGTCAGATCAGCCCTCTGTTTGTTACCAGTTTAGTGATTCACGCATTAAATCGAACATTAATGTCCCCAACATTGTGGTCGACTTCCCTGAGCTCGCGTTCTGTCTTCTACCATTCACAACATGACCCATTCTGGCTTCAACTAAACACACTGAACTGCTGCAGAATATATCCCATACCGCACATTTTCCAGATTTATTCCCGAAATTGTGAACTTCCTGGCCCTTTCAGACGAGCATGTCTCGTAGACCGCAGTGCCTCGTCGTGACTGCGCCTGGTACATGCTTTTCCCGCATCTTCCTGGGTCTGACATGATGACTTTCTCCGAATAGCTAAAATGAAACCGGCCTAAAGACCTCGGGAACTCCGAGAAAAGCGGGCAGAGCCCCTGACGCGTGCGTGCAGGTGCGTGCGTTGTTGACCGCGCTGCACACACATTTCACTTGACCCTTTCGGTCCGCATGGGGGGGCTATCCCGCTTTGCCATCGTCGTCGATGATGTTTCGCTCAACGGCCGAGTCGCAGATGGTCGCTCCAGGCCAAGGTCGCAGCAACCCGAACATGGTTACTCCCTACCTGACCCACCTCGTCACCCACCACGGTCAGCTCACCCTCACGCCCTCCCCAGAACGCAGGTAGGATACGAAGGACAGAAAGAAGAATCTAGAGAGGGCGAGACCAGACAGGCGGAGGGATGGCGATGAGCCGCGATTCAACACTGCCGTGCCATCCAACCCCAGGGGAGCTTCCAGGAGGGGCAACAACGCCACCAGTCGCACTGCGAGAATACCCATTGGCCTCCACCGAATATGCCGAGAGGTTAGTGGCCCATCAGTCTATATTACTCCTACTGACTTCTTTGTCCTCGTAGAAACCTCTGCAATCCCTGACTATCCTCCGCCGACATTTCAAGAGGCTCTGATGACTGCCCCTTTTTCGTCCCCGCCCCCGATACTGGGGACCCCCCCAGTTGACCCACCCCCACCCGACTCGCCCAGCGGTGGGGAGATCCCTTACGATACGTCATCATTAGCTCCTAACGATACTAGGGGCTTATCGCATACCGCTGAAGCGTCGCACCCACAACCTCTACTCACGGTTGCAGACCGCCATCGCAGCCGTCCGCATCCCCTCAACTTACAACTCACCGCGGACTCACCCCGACGGTCGCAGCAGACTGCTGACCCTCAATCCGGCTCTTCCGGCTCAGACGAATTTTCGAGCAATTCGTCCAGTCTCGAGATTGTGACACAACCGAACGCGACCGCTAGCTGGGGATACTGATCGGCAACGAGGCGTGCCTCTCGACGTCAGAGTCAACAACGAGCTACACACCGTCTTCGCATAGCAGAGAGCACGACCAACCTCGCCTCGTCTGTTTATGACCACCCGGGGACCTCGAGCAATCTTTCGTCATCGACCAACCCTTGTACCCACTGTGGCTCTCCTGAACCGAGCGCTATCGCCCACGGTCAACCTCCCGCACATCTATCATCCAAACGTCACCGAAGACGAAAATGATGATTTGTCCCCACCTAAGCTCACCCAGGTCCACCGAAGAAGAATTGGAAGAAGTTGTTTGCGCCGATTGTCACTCACTGACCACCAAGTCGAACTACGAGTCTCCGCTCTCTCCTACTGCCACCAAAGGAGCGCGCCTACCACGGGGCGTCTATTCTAAATTCACCATGCTTCAGAAACGCATGGTCGAGTACCGTCCACGCTCGCTTCGACCTCAGGTTCCCCATCCAAGTCGGCCGGGGTCTCGTCGTCTTCGCCTGCTAAGCGAAGAGAGAGCTCCGGCGTTCGCAGGCTTTGGCCATCCAAAGGGAAAGAACGCGAAGATGAACCAGAGGAAGAGAATTGGGAGGTTGTGAAACAGGGCTTTCATTCTCTTTTGAGCAAGAGCAAGAGAAGAAACACCCCCTTCCTCTCTGCCAAAAAACGCTCGCCAATAACAGACCCGGCTACGACGGTACCTTGAAGCTAAATACTCCCCAAAACTTCCAACGACCAAGGATCAGTCCTAGTAGCCCCTCCACCCCTGGCTTTTTGAACCGGCCGGTTCGACATCCAGCCTTCCGTGGTAGCCACCCTGGCCCTTCCGTTCAACCAGTCCACCGCTTCTTTCGCCTTCACAGTCTGGCAAGTCCCAGCGGTGTCCCCAGTCACCCGTATCGGATTCTGGGCTTCAGAGAAAACCAAAGCGACCCCCGCCACCTTTTCCCCGCCGCGAAGGAAAGCTATGTCCACAACTATCCAATCGGCACCTTCCATGGTTCATCTTGCCACACTTAGACACCGACAAGTGTCTCAAGCCCGCTCGAAACGCGCCAGGTCAGCTCTCCGGTCACCAGTGCGTCGAACCTCGTAACGACGCCCGACTGGACCGAGAACATATCCTTCTCACTTACCTTCTCTTCACACGGACCTAGTTCCAGAGAAGCGCCTCGGGCGAGCAACTCGCAACGCTCCCTAACTCTGCACCTGGCAGCCGCGTGCCCAGTCCTTTTGCTATTTCGTCCACTCCTCTAAATCATATCTTGGATCCCACCTCTGTGGAGCTTGGTACTCCTCGTCGGGACCCGCTAGCCTACAATCCGCTATACTTCTCCTATGCCTCATGTCTGTTGCGCCTCCTGCTATGACCTCCGAAGATAGCGCGTCTGCGTTCTCTTTTTCTATGGACTCCCCACCCGGAACACCAACTACGCCTGGACACCACTTATCCAAGGTCGACCACTGCCTCAAGTACCGTCAAACAGTCAACTGCAGTGACCGTCCTCCTCTGAGGAAGAGAGCCGCGGTGACGATTCCGTTGCCTGAGGTTGGCCCCCGCTTCAGAGTACTCTCAGGTGACAGAACTTGACGTTCTTGCACGCGCGTGCACTTGAAGGCGACCACCACGACGGCCGGCACTACGACGTAAGTCCCCTCTTTCACCTCCTGCCTCATGCGGGCGACTAACAACCGCCACTGCGTCTCACAGGACCTACTCCGCATCGCCGAGTTATCCCAGTAGGGCCTGCAAACACGCAGGACCCGTTTCTGCTTGACGCAGACACCCCTCAAGATCCCCACCCCCGGGCGCGTGCAGGTGCAGCGCCGACGCACTATGCGAGACGGCCGCGTGAAGCTCAAGCTCACGCTCATGGGCTCCGTCGTTGACAAGTGCGGGATCTGTCTTTCCCAGTTTAAGGACACAGAGGTCGCGTGCCTCCGGCACCACCGCACTGCCAGCATGCGTACGTGCTGCGCCCCTTTCGCGCCTTGGCTGCCGCTCACCTGACGTTCTAGATTCCATGAGTACTGTCTCAAGCGCTGGGTCGTCAGGAGCAGGACGTGCCCGCTGTGTCGTGCGGATGTGTAAAGTGTTCTCAGGGCACATTCATGTGCTGGACATGGATATTTCTGTTCCTGCTGTTGACTGTATTGCCGCACCATTCATGTATATGCTCTCGACCCAGGCCATGTCTTTTCCCAAGGACTATCGTGTAGTATAGTCTGCCTTTTCAGATTTTCACTTTGCATTCATCAGGAAGACTTCTACTTCTACTATATGCTAAACTGCAGTGCGAAATAAAAGGAGTGTCGTCTCAAGCGGAGCCATCTGAGCTATCAATGAGTGGTGCGGTGTGAACCCTCTTAGTGTTGTTTTATCGGTGTGTTCTAGAGACTCTCTGGGGTGGTCTGAGCTCATATGGGACGACAGAGCGGAGTCCGATTCCTGGACGCTTCCTGCTTCTTGATCTGCGCAAGGTTGTAATAGAAATATAGCCACTGTTTAAGAGGTTTCGGCAATTCGGCTGTGTCCATCGGGCTCGTCCCCCATTCGTCTCTGTGAATGGCCAGGTGAACGGTCAAATTTAACAGACCTATAAATAAATACTGACTGTGCACTTCGTTCACTTATACTTCGCCTCGTATACATCTCCAACGCCAGTGGTCCGTTTTCGTCCCTGAAAATGCGCGTGGCATCATCGTCGGGGCTCAGCAGCTCCGAATCCGAATCCGACTCTGTCGTCGAAAAGACGACCGGGCCGCCGAAGTCGCCAAGCACATTTGTATGAATGAACTACGAGCTGGCCTTGGACACAGTAGATGCCCCCGCGGCGTGATCCCATGGGTTCAAGCTTATGCTTCGAAGGTTGAGCATGAAGCGTGAGATAAGCAGGCAGTTAACGCTAGTGACATTGTATGAGAGATGGGTAAAAAGGCATCATATGACGTCTTACACATCACTGAAGTAGTTCACAGGATTGAAGCCTAGAAGGGGTTGTTATTGGCGTTTGGCTCGCAAGGCTAGTGGACTAACATGAGCTCACCGGCGAAACTTGATTTAGGACAAGGTCGAGCACATTGAACAGGAGCAGAAACCTGGGACATGTCAGGTGCGGCCAACATAACGGATCATCGACACACGAACCCAAAGAAACTTGTCCTGTGCTCTCCATCAGCGACAGGCTGTCAAAAGATAACACTCTTGAGACAGTACGTACCGTCTCTAAGCAGAAGTTCCGAAAGTCCCAGCCCCTATTCTAGCGCGACGAGAAGCCTTGTAGATGTCATATGTCTTGATCCACGTCATGATCAATACGAGCGCGTCTGTTGCTATTGAGATACTCCGGACAAGGTCGTTCACTGTGCAGAGGTCAGGTGGGATAATCCTCGGTGCCATGTAAAACGCATACACCTGTTCTGAATGTGGGCAGCAGCTTTTAGGTGATGCATGTGAGATACCTACATAATGACGAGGCTCATAGGGATAGTGTAATCGGAGTAACAACCACCCCATGGCGGAGGCGGCGGGGCTTGATAATAAGTATTCGTGACCGATACACGATACTGTACGACAGTTGTTAGCTCGGGTGTCATAAGGGTATTCCCATACTACCGACGTACGATATTCAGCGCTGGTGTAGCCAACGCGAAGGGGCAGAATGATAATGAATGGTCGAATATCTCGTCCCCAGATGGCCCACACACGGAACGAGCTGAACGCTGCGAACACAAAAAGAGCGATGATGTCGAACACCTTGTACAATGCCTCACCGCGTATGCATTTCTGAAGAAATTCGTAGCTTAGATACTGATCAACGTTTGGAACACACGACTGAAGCTGCACTGACCGCTTCTGTGTTGGCCCAGATCAACATGAACCTATCGCGGTCTTGCAAATTGTCGCGTAGCGGTTGGCCATGAAGAGAAAGGTCGCGGCGGTGAACTTGCGTCTCCAGATATACTCAATCTCGTCGCCTAGAGTGATGAGATGGTCGAAAAAAAGGATTGCTGGGAGATAAATTATTAGATAAATGTGATCGTCGGTAAAAAATGAAACCTGTTGTATGTACCCCCCAAGCCGCCCCAATTACAGTAGAGAACGTGTTGCCTGTGGAGACATCAGCTGTGCTAAAGACTACTTATGATGCGGAGACTGACCAAGCCGAGAGCTCCGCGTAAGAGTATCCATAGTAGCTCATGAAGGCAATATAAGTCTGGCTTGTTCTGGAGAGGTAATCCGTGTGCTATGTAATTGCCTGATGTCCGGTAGGGTGTCGAGGACGTACTCCTCAGAGTTGGCCTTGGGATAATAACGGTGGTGGTCGCATGTGAAGAAATGGCCGAGTGGTAGGGAGCCAACAAGCGCGGTTTGTCAATACATGTCGTGCAGGCATACGACCCGCCCATGTCTCAGATGCGTATCTAGTCACTCAGATTAGCTAGATCATCGGTCGACCTACCTCCGTCCACTTGAGTGGTAACGAGCTTAAGCATAGCGCATCTAGTGCAAAAGAAGGTCCTCTTTTCTGGACGGTGGATTTGTCTAGCGTTTGGTCACATCCCTCGTCGTTTCCTAGTGCAATACAAGTGCAGTGCACTGAGTGTATATCGACATTGAAACTGGGATGGTATGTATTAGTTACGGTGACTTTTTCGGCTAGTCGGCTCGTGTGCCAACTAGCATGGATCAAATGAAGCACATTAAGATACCGGAGCAACTTGAACACGCTTTGATACTAACCGGTAACCTCTGAGTCTGCACTCTGGAGAGCGAATGGCGGTCAGAGGTAGGTTCGACCCCGCACGTGACATCACGTGCTTAAACCGCTCTGGAGGGTCTAAACGCCAGAGCGGTTTGGATCAAAGGTACACGAAAGTGAAGGGGTGTGGAGGGTGGCGCATCGTCACAAAATTAGTGATCGAGCCTTCAAAAAAAATTTGATGTAGGGCACTTCAAAGCCATGGTCATTACAGTCTGTAGTCCAGTTACAATATGAAAGTATTCAATGCCTGCCTTGTCCGCTTCATCCGCAAAAACACTGGCTCAGCTCCCCGATGTCAGCCCCCGTCTCCCTCTGTACGGGCTATAGTCGAGGCTACACCACGCCGGCGAAAGCGGGCCACCCCATCCCCCATTTAACTCGCCACAACGCTGAGCCGCCCGAGCCAAAATCCGAGTGTATGGCCGAGACTTGGAAACCGGTGTCTACCCGAGAGTGAGCTCTCCGCGGCTGCCGAAAAAAGTGCATCTTCGGCTTTATGAGCCACGAACCGGCCCAGCTACGTGCGGCCATAAAACTTCTCGAGGGCCACGACATCTTCGTTGTTGCAGCAACCGGAGCCGGAAAGTCTCTAATATTCGCGCTGGTGGCTCTGGCAGCCGCGCTGTTGGGTCTCAAGCGCACCGTGATTGTTATTTGCCCTCTCAAGGCCCTGGCAGCTCGATCAGGTCAGTAGTAAGAAACCATTGAAAATTCTTAGCTTACCAAAGTGCCCAAATCTCAAGGGTCTATCGGCTCAACAACGTCATGCCAGGCCCAGCCTCGGCAGTTGGGCCTAGAGAAGTTCAAAGTCAATCAGCCACTGGTGATGACTCAGACAAGAACTCACCATTCCATAGTTGTTCTGCGCGCATATCATAGTAAAACAAAATGATTGGCCAGAAACAAGGGAGGAGCTGTTGGTAAAGGGACGCGAGAGGACGAAGGGCAAATTCCGTGGTGAGATACGGAATATCGAGCCGCTGCGATGCGAACCGGAGAGTTGTCCTTGAGGGCGAGAGTGGATTCCTGAACAAGAAACCCGGCGACTTTCTCTGTAAGAGCGTGGCGGAGGTGCTTCTTTGAGTCATTGGGAACTCGTTCCAGCCAAGCATCGAGCAGCACATTTGGTCCGAAGCGTTCGTTTGGCCTGTAGGTTAGACTCCGAGCAGCTTGTTGGCGGAATTCACGGTCATCGCTCGTATAGAATGCAATGAGGAACTCGTTGAATGACTTCCACTTGTTGTCCTTAATAGCTGATAGGACCGCTTTGATCTTCTCTCGTCGGTGGTCGTGTGATCCCTGCGTGGAGGACATGAGCCAGTACTGAGGTCGCCGTGCAAGGCAAGGCGTGTAATAGCGAGCGGCTTTATTACGCGTAAGTCGAGCATAAGTACAAGATACTGATCGATCACAATTCTGTCCTTATCATTTTGTATTGAAGCGCCACCCTCCAGTCTCCAGACCCCTTACAAATGGGGGGCCCTTTGATACAAGACCCTTCGGTAGTCCCTCCGAAGGTCGTCTGGCGCCGAGACTACGGTCAGAGGAGCACTCGCGTGACTTTTGGATGTCACACGAATCATAGGTCACGTGGTCTTAGCCGCGGGTGATCTCAGCTGTCACGCGTCACCTGTGAGATTGTGACGAAGTCGTTCAGGCTGGCGGCAATGATGTAAGTTAGGTACTAAGTGCAGTCCTTGAGTGAGTCGCTCTAGTCCTCCTTGCCGACATTGGTGCGTGTTCGTCATTAATCATGAAGGAACTCTCGTAAACAATGTCATGCAACACGAATACATTCCATTATCGGTTTGTGACCTCTCAATATGCGGCAGTAATACAAATAACTTGAGAAGGACACTCTGGTTTCTCTGTGAGCACGAGCTCATGGAACTCAGAATGTAGCAGCTGAAAGTTAGTGACTGAGTCAGGACTCGCACTTCACTAGCCAGTTCCACAGCTACCCCCTGTCATTTTCCGTTTCGACGTGAAAAAAAACCTTCACTGCCATGCTAGAAGTAGGGGTGATTGGTCTACTTGCCATTCCTTCATCCTCATCGTCTATCGCTGTAAAATCCACCCCGTGACTCAACTCAACACCAATGTTGCCCAAAAAATTAGGTTCGGCGGCAAAGTCCGTCGGTGCCCCGGGAGCAGATAGCACGCATGTTGTGCAGTTAAGTGCAGAGGCAGCTGTTGTGCTACGTAGGTTCATCAAAAGCGATTTACTAAAATGCACGGCTGAAGGATAGGGCCGTCTTAGTCAAGAGTGGTGTAGATCAATACGCGTGAATCTCACGCACCATGAGTCGAACGAGTCGAGTGACCGGGGCAGCTCCCTACGTGACTTGGAATAAACACCATACTCGTATTAGCAGTGAGCATGTTAATGCTCACCGCTTTTCCGAAGGTCAATATTTGGGCAATATTCAAGGCGAGAAGAACCCTAGTCAAGGTTAGTTGTTTCGATCAAGGGCGAAATGCCAAGGCTCACACAAAAATAAATTGTGCCTGGGATAGTGAGCTTGCATGGTAGCGTCATGAAGGATCGGGTTTAGCACGTACCGTCGTACAACAGACGGTGGGCGATTGAGTTTTTTATTCCCTCTTTTTCCAAAGGGCTCCAGGAGCGATATGTTTCTGTTCCATGTGATGAACAGAACGGCGGCGTCCGCCGCAATCATGGGAATGCGAGTTGCAAGCACCACTGGTACGTGTATTTGTGAGTTGATCACATCGTTACAGCGTAAGTCACGCACATCTAAAAGTGTACTTAATTTATGCTCACGAAATTTGGGACTGGTGAAGCTTACTTGTGTGCAAGATTATCTGAAAAATCGTTCACGTGCATGCATATGTTTGAAAGGCTTTCCAATCAGCGTCGAGTGGCTATGAGTTATCACAAACTTGACATAACATTATGAATGAAGTAATCGGCAACATGGCGACAGCTTACCAGATGCACTCCCACAGGTATAATCCCCAAAGCAAGGATAAGTGACGCAAATAGAGTGTTTCGATTGTTTATTGCATAGCTGCGCAGCGCAGAAAATACTGGGTCGAGATTTGAGACATGAAGCCCGCATTTCTTCAGCAATTGTCCCGCCCGCGTACCTGCGATTTGGACAAATCCTATCATTGCAAGTGTTTCGGTAGTTATCGCTAGAGCATTGCAGCTGCGAGAGTTTAAATGGAGTTAGTAGCAGGGCCAGGTTATCGCCATCTGAGGGGAGGGTGATACAAATCGCACTCACAGCTATGCAGTGTATAAGTGCACGATTGAGAAGGCGATGTAATGCGCAATCACCTTTGGACCCACGGATAGATTGTGGAATGCATGCATGTAGTAGCGTGATCCATCGAATGGAAATAAACAGACATGATGTCGCGGAGAATCGGCGTTGCCATACGGTCCGGACCTCGGCATCAAGGGTAATCATGTACTCGTATACAACAAGAGCTGTGGGCCGGCTGTTTAGTGGTCTCTGCGCGCAAGGCTGCGGAAGGACGCACCCGTAACGGCGACTTGAACGTAGGTTGAATTGACGCTACTTAAAACAAGCTGGTCAGGAATGCTCAGTGGTTTCTGTTTCTGCGACAATGTAAGTACATACAATCCGGGCAGTGTAGATTCGGGTGGAAGACCTGATGCCATAATCGCCCATTGTCGACATTCTAGAAAAAATCATGAAACGAATACCAAAGGGATCGAAGTTTTCGGTTCGCGCTGGAGAGCAACTTCGAGCTTGCGTGAGTACTTATAATCGTTTTACAACATGATAGATAGTCGTATGTGGATAGTTGACGCCAACAGTTGCGGCGGAGTCTTGACACTTGGCTATACGTACGGTGGAACTAAAGGAGCCCTGTGGATTCCAAATACGTCCAGCAACATTGGCTTCTCTTGCTCCTGGATCATGAGAGCAGAAGCACCATATAAGACCCTCCGAGGATGCTACTTGGGTGACGCGACCCTATAGGCGGAAGAAAGACTGAGTAGCACGTCCGAGTATCCTGATTTTGTGAGGCAACCTACACAGGCTTGACGCAATCGTACAAGCAGCATTCTTCCTCATATCACAAAAGACGAGTATGAGGGAAACCTGTCCAGCACACTCCATATAATGTGCGTTGATCAGCGGACATATGTTCTTCACTGAGCTGGTCTCAGTACGGCTGCAATCCACAGGTGTGTGTTGTGTCAACTCACGATGCTCCCAATGGGCTCATGTCCAGCGGCCTTCGATATCAGGAATGTACGCTCTTTCTTTGGCGACACTAGCTGTCTGTCTATCAGCACAACTCTCGGCAGCTCGGCCTGTGTCCTCGATGGACCTAGAGTCTGCCTTAGCCTGGCAGCGGGAACCTTCCGGGATGACGTCCCCTGGAAGCGGCGCACCACGCATTGACGGCATGATCATGGCTTATAGACAATCGTGAGCCTAGTTTTGCGAGAGCAGCGTACGGAGGGTACTCACTCGTGATGTGCCGTTACCAGCTTCCAATGGTCAATTTTGACGTTATGCGTTACAACGCTTATCATTTCTGGACGCAGTATAGAGGGCGACCAGAGATGGAAGGTGCATTTGGCGATGTGTTACCCAGTCACGATAGTGTCAGCCGCAGGCGTGAAGGCAGAGTTGTAGGGAGAAGTATAGCTAGAGTTTTGCTATTACTAGGACATGATACGCGAGTCAATTAAACAAGAGATGGATCGATAGGGGCTATACATTACACGGAAATTATCAAGAGACGTACTAGATTTACAGGTCTGACAACGGGTATAGAATTTCATCAATCGTAATATTGGAATCCATAGTGCCGCTGTCCTCGGCGAGGACCATGGTAGTCTACACACAAAATCAGCAAAACTTCGAGCTGCAATGAATAGGTGACGCACGGCTGTTTAGCTGCTAGTATCCCGGACAGGACTAAGTCCGGCAGCCGAGCTGAGGTTGAGATAGCCGTCTGCACCTCTAGCGGCACGAGAGCCGGTAGCAGACGCGGCACTAGCCCATGGTCCTCGGCACATAGGACAGTCGCTGCTGCTCCCTTGTGCTTTGCCCCTGTTTATGACTTCTAAAAACTTGCTCTCAACGAGAACGAGATACATACACTGTTGAAAAACACTCCTTGTGAAGTGCGTGCTGGCAGGTCTCACAGAACAACGTAAGTTTGCTTTCTGCGACGCGATGCATGTTCTCGTAGCAGATCGCACAGTCATCGTCCTCTTCAGGCATTTTGCGATTCGTTTTCTTGGAGCTGCTCTTCGTCGGACGCGACGCGCTTTACCGGTGGCGAGAGCATAGGCTTCACGCACGCGGGCATGAGCCATATCGTTCGGAGCAAGAGGTGCGTCCGCAAAGATATCTTGAAGCTCGCTTGTCAGGAGAGCTCTGATGGGATGGTGAGTACAATACACGTAGGACAAGCAAACTACATACTTTTGATACCATACGTGGGATTCGAATGGGACCTGGAGGACTGAGATGGACTTAAAAGCCATCTAAATGCTGATATACATTATGACTACCTTTAGCAAAGATGAACAACTAGCAGTCGGAAAATCAGTTTGACGCGACTAGGGCGAGAGGACACAGCAACGTACGATGTGTTTGCAGTGATTCCCTTTCAGTGCGTCAGGACCTACATATGATTGTTGATTGATGCTGTCGGTGCGCAGAGAGAGTACTCACAGTTGCAAGAAGGTAGCTTGTCTATGACGACAGTGTAGACCTGGTGACAGTTAGGCTGGATGGATGTGGCGACTAGCAGTAGCCACTCACATTTCCCGTAGATCCCAGGACTTGAAATTCTTCTCTAAGATCTTTGGCATTGCGCTTCCTATCTACCATGAAGAATCTGGCGTGACGGATATCGATGAACTTGAGAAGGAACATGAACAAGGTATGTGACATAACGTACCTTTGTTGGGTTACCCTATCGAGCCGTTCCGCTGTACTCTGAGGACATTTCCTCTTCATGATAGCCAGTCGTTTTTTCTTGAAACTGGTGCAGCCGAGTCCTTCGCCTTTTTTCTGCCTTTTCTTTGCGGGAGCTTTGGACGGAGGCGAGTCCAGAGCAATGGGGTTGGAGGATGTTCCTGGCGCGTCATGGTCGTGTCCGACATATGCCAAAGAGTCGGCAAGAGTTGGGAGTATATCAAACTCCTCATCGTACGCGCTAGCTTTGCGTTTACCCATAGCTTATGAGATCGTTCGAGAAGTAAGGATGGAGTTCGAGATGAACGGTACGCTAGCTAGACGCTGTGGCCTAGTCTCCCAAAGGCAGAGCGCGGACAGCTACGCTGTCAAGCGTCTGCTTCCCCCTTTGGCCCCCTTTGGTGATGCTCAATCAGCGTCTATCATTTGATCACGTGTGGTCAATAAGCAGCCCGCTTGACGCGACCGTCGCGACGCGTCTTGCTTTGCGGCCAGCTATCACTCACGTTTCGCTTCACTACGTAACATGAAACCTTACAAACGTACCCATTTTACTCTAAGAATCCTACGGTGACACTTCCGCCCTCTTTCGCATCTGACTGGGTGCGTGACGGTGTGGACAGATGCAGATGGACAACTCTGCGGCTCTGCCTTGCGGCCATGTTCTCGCGCAGAGTCTTCCCTCCGTACAGTAGGGCGTGACATGCGACTGCTGCACATGAGTTCCGCGATGTCTTCGGCGCGAACGCGAGAACAGCCGCCGAGAAAAACCCTGAGACCGCAGAGATGCATGGACGCGCTTGAGCCTTTGCGCCTCTTCTCTGTGTGGTGTTGATAATGTAAAAGTCCATACGGGGAAACTGCTCAGGCCATCGGAGCCTACTTCCTCCACGTCTGGGAGGGCCTGAACGGCTTCTGCTGGGCCCGGTCAACGGCCATGCACTCATGATGAAGGGGGTGTGGACGATCCGGTTGTCGCGCGCAGAGGATGTACGTTTGAAATCTCCTGTAGATGTATTTCGAAAGGAATACTGTTGACCTAGTCCGTTCTGCATGCAGCCAAGTTCAAGTAACTACTCCAGCGAAACGGGTTGGGCTGGCAGCACACCGGGCTCTAGAGTTGCCGGTGAATAACCGAGCAGCACCTTCCATATTCGTCTAAGCGCCCTTCCGCATTGGGAGCAGCACCAAAGACCCCCGCGTCGAAAACCAGACTACTGTGGCCGATATCTCGGGAAACACTGAGAAAAATACGCGGTAATTCAACGGGCGTCTGTTAGCCCTCGTACGCGACGCGCGACGCCAAGCTGCTGAGCTTTCTTCTGCTTTCTTTCACACACTACTTCGCCTCCTACTATTTGGTGCGCTGCTTTCCATATATTCATTGTTGCCAACGTGTGTACATGAATTCATTCTGATAGTATGTGCAGCTACCTGACCGTCACATCCTCACACTCGCAGAACGACGCCAACGAATTCTCGAGTTCTCACCACTGGCTTAGGCGCAAGGGCTGGCCCACTACTGCGCCGTGTCCTTGATGACATCTCGCCTGAAGCTTTGATTCCAACTTACTCATTATCTGGTTAGTACAACTGCTGCTAGAAGAAGAGAGACCAGTGCAATGACCAACAGGCCCACTACTAGCACCTATCGGACCCGGACAGGTCTGCGTGAAGCACATATTCAGTGCACCATCGAACACTTGATACGGAAGACGCGGCTCATTCCCCTTTTGCCAAAATTGTTTACGCCAGTCTTTCTCCTGATTTGTGTCCCGATTTAACACAGAATCTCTGATCTCCTATCACCCCCTCGACGGTCTGATCATGGCTCATCCCGTATTCTGGCCAACCAAATCGTTTTTTCTATCCTATCGGCAATACCTCTCCGGTGTCTCTGCTCGCACATGTGCCTCCGGAAAATGACGCAGATGTTCTCCTCCTTGGATGTGGAGATCCGCGCAATGTGCTTTACTCGACCTACGCGAGTGCAATTGACCTTCCTTCTGGTAAGAGTTGAGTTTTACTCTCAGTCCATTTCTCATAGTAGCTGTGTATAGCGAAAAGGAAGGTGGATTTCACACTTTGCGACACCGAACCAGCTATTCTCGGTGCGTGCCATCAGAATAACAGTCATTAAGCAGAACTCAGTGCGGAGACCAGCCAGAAACCTTCTGCTATTTACCCTGATTTCCGAAGATGAGATGGGTCCGGGGCCTTCGAGGCTATGGAATCTTTTTCTACCACTTTCACCTAGACCCTGTCCAGCTTGAATATCTGCAAACACCACGCGAAGAGAAATTGGCAGACCTGTCCACGTCATTCGAAGCCTGGCTGTCTTCCCGAATACGCGCGTTTTATTGACATTGGAAACGAGTATACTTTATCGGAACTCCATGGCATATGGGACCTCTACGCACACACGGAGAGCTTCGGGACAGCTGATCATGTACGGCTCACGGACAAGTTTGGGGTAGAGATGAAGAAGATTTGGTCCGACAAGGTGACGGGATCGGACATTACCGCGTCTCGCTCCGCGGGACCCCTTGCCTTACACGCCATTCCTACCAGTGCTGAAGCAACCCGCGAGTTCTGGAAGAATGGAACTATTGCTACAAACAGACGCCAGCATATCTTTCCCAATCCGATGTTTGCATACACGGCTGCTGAGGGCGAAGGTTTTTTTGTGCACTACGGAACTTCACCCATGTCAGCTTTCCATCTCGCACCCGCTTTTATGGACAAGAAGCCGATGGATACCGTTCCGCTGCGCGAGGTCTATGAACTCGTACAGGCGCAGTTTCGTTCCTGGTGCGACGTTTTCAACGTTTTGCGTCAAGCCTGGCGCAGTCAAAGTCAAAATTCGTGTCGTCGTAGGGGACGCCCTTGGCTTTATGTCAGGCACTGCACGCAGAAAACCGCCAACCAAGACCCGTCGGTGCTCCCCGCGAGTATCTCCTTGGAGGGCGGTCCTGATGGAACTCAATGGAAGCGGATACTTGGACGGGACTGTCCCTCTCGCATTCGACGTAATCGATACTTCGAACCTCTGTGACCATCTTGGGACTGTCAATGTTCTCGTCGCAACTGGCAAACCTTTTGAAACCCCGCGCCATGGGCAGCGCTGTTCACGGAAAACCCTCCTTTCGTCTGGCGAAGATCCCATGGTGTCTCTCAACGAAAGACTTTGTGGCGATCTCACAGTCATGTCGCTCCTATTTGACCTTACCCCCCCACTCACTTTCATTGCTGGATATACCACACAGTCAAACGTTCACGAGTTTTAATCAGTTTTCCGATTCGCGAAGAAGGCGGACAATACCACGAGCGCATCGCGTGGAAAGCCCCCTCAAAGCTCTCTGCTACTGGAGGCGCGCTACACCAATCTCATTCGACGCCGCCAAACTTGCTGCGCTCCTCCACGAAATATACACGACATGTTTGCCTCCGAGGATCTTCCTGCTGTCTTACAGAAGCGACCATCTGCCTCGCGGTAACCACGATCCTGACGCTTCTCCACTACAATCGCAAGAGCTTCGTAGAGCTCCTGGCTTTCCTCCACACTCGGCTGGCGGTTGACTGGGTGGATGTGAATGGATCAACTCGTCTCATTAATCTAACGACGACCCCACGCTCATGCAGAACATGTTCCACTACCAAGAGTTTACTCATCTCAACTACATCTCTCCGGGGCTTACACTCTGAACCCAACTTTATCAGAGGTAACGTGTTGCTGACCAGTGGAAGAAGGACCAGAGCGTGTTCCGTGCATGGAGTTCTGTCCCACCGGGTCGTCTGTGCGGGCGGTATTCGTTGTCCCGCGCGCAAATCTGGCTATCATTGAGGCACCCGATGGCCCTCGGGACACCCATCTTACATGCCCAATTTGGGAACTCCGATGTACTGAATCATTTTGGCTCGATTGAGGTTGCGTTTTGGCAGCTTATCTATCGAGGGAGCCGGCGAGAGCGCGATAGGTGTCATAAACGAGGATCCAGCGGGCAAGCTCGGCAGATCGGGAGGTCGTCGTTTTTCGGTGTGTTCGTGCCGGGATGGGTTGATTACAGAACAGCACTCGGACGATCTGTTCGCGGCTCTTGCCATCTCACAAACTGTGGACACCGTAGTTCTGACTCCTAAACTTGGTGCCCGTCTTCCTTTGTTTCAAGCTCAAGTCGACAATGCGCAACAGGTTCATTTCTTCAGCACAAGGCCCATTGTCAAGTCCGGCATACGATCGGTCACCCCATATCTTCCTCGTCCTTCGCTCGTCGAGGTTCCTTCAACAATGACCATAGATCTGGAAAATGACAGGACAACCTGTATCAATGACGAAGAGGCTGACATTTTGTGGAGGAACTCCGACTCAGGCGTTGTTGAGGTCGAAAGAGACGCCTGTCATTGTCGAGGCAGGTCGGAGCGACCGAAATTAAATTGTCGATTGGCTCGGAGTATAACAAAATCCATCCTCGCGTTTCCCATTTACATTCGACATGGAAAAGCACAGGCTACGAGTAGCCCGTCAATCGTCCTGGATCGAGGTGAATCGTTATAAAGACTTCACGAGATTCACACTGATTTACGCTGGTGACAGGTTGTACGTGCCACCAGCTGGTCTCGGCCGAAAGAAATGCTCCTGTTGAGCATCGCTTCTTCCCCTCGACAACAGTTCAAGGCTCCCCTATCCCCTGGGGCGTCCATCGTCTGCATCTCGACCGACTCCCTATTCTCAGAACGTCAGCAGTCGACAGACTCGAATGGGTGAATACGCACGTCGGGTTCGCGTTTTCCGACCGGGAACGCAAAGACCGGCGAAGACGGGAAAATGGATCGTCCCCTAGCACAAGTCAAGGACAGCTTGTACAGTATCCTCCTCCAGCGTTTGGGACTGCAGTCTCCCAAGAAAGTCGACGTATTTGGGTTGCATCGTACCTCGGAAGGTGGAGTTGACCATCTTCTGTTCGTCACGGATGTAAGACTAGACGTTGCAGCTCACACGATAGTCGCGGATGCCTTTGTTCTAGGGCCCATTCACCAGGGTATAGTGGACAAATTACACGCAGGGATCGAGAACCTGCTTGGAAAGCTGTGCCAAGTCAACTTGTCAGACTCGGAGCACATCGCATGGAAGACCCTCCTACCGTCCTTTGTCGAGCGCTGTCGCACGTATCCACACATCGCAAAATGCGCATACACCGTCAAGAACAAGGTTGCCAACTTCTACATCGACGACACATGGTGTATCATCCATCTGTGAATGTGGGAGAGGAAAGGTGACCGATGCCTTCCGTCGCAGGAAGGAGTGGGCCCCTTTCCTCCCATACGTGACCAGAGTTGCGCTTGGCCCGCTCTTTTTGCTGTCTCGTACCTCGAGTCGGTCGCGGGTACTCTCAAAGAGGATATTGCCACGTCTAAGGCTGCGGCTAAAACCCCGAAACTTCCAAGACGGGTCCCAGCGAAGACTCAACAGTGGCCCGTTTTGACAAGGAAACAAAACCTTCCAGTTCGCGGCAAGGTTCAGGCGCGCGAATACATCGAATCTCTCTCTAAAATGCAACTATTGCGAAGTAGAGCTCACCAAAGACAACGGCCATGAAGTGCAGTAGTGGTGTAACATGATTTATTGCGATCGGGAGTGCCAGATAAACGACTGGAATGAACATCGATCAACTTGTAAATGAATGTAACAAATAACACGTAGCCAATATGTGATTTATGTACCAGCCCTCTTAAGTCTACTCTCTCTCGGCGGCCGCACTCGGTGGGGGGACCACGCCGTATAATTTCGCGTCGTGTGATGTAAACAAGATATTTCCGCAGGGGAGAAGACTGGTTGACATAGATCACTGGTCTTCTTAGGCTCCGGGCTAATATTGCCCTTGGCGTTGATGGGCCCGTTTCGGGACGGGCGGCAACGCGAGCTTGCGAGCGGGCTGGGGCTAATATGTCCCCAAACCAGGGGGTCCCTCAAGCGCCTCAAATGCTTTTCGCGAATTGTAAGCTACGTGGACGCGTTTAAAATGACCAAAATATTTTGACATGTACTGCAAGTAATTCTGAGACAAAAAAACTACTTTGGTAGACAGAGGACGAGTTTTCGCTTCCAACATGGCAGCGATACCCTGTGGGACATGACCAGGGGGTCCCTTAGCGCCTCAAGTGCTTTTCGCGATTTGCAAGCTGCGGAGTCGCGTTAAATTGTCCAAAATATTTCGACATATACAGTACAATACTCTGAGCCAAAAAAACTATTTTGGTGAGGAGAGAATGAAATCCTGCTCTCAACATGACAGCACCCCTTCTGGTTTGGGGACACACTGTTAGCCCAGCCGCCCAGGCAAGACGCGTCGACGCCCGTCCGCTTTCGGACGGCGCCATTTTCTAAATGAGACGGGTCTTGCCGGGCCGGGGTGGTTAGACGAGCCTATGGTCTTCTTTTTCGCTCTGGTGTGGGTCCGCATTCTCGTGCAAAAATTGCACGCATTTGTCGTCGAACGGGCCAGTGGGGCAGCCACGTGGATACGTCGATCGCTCGTCGAGAAATCGCAGAAATTGGCGCCTAGGCTCGGCTTTTGCTTCGCGCTTCCTATGTCACGGACATCACACATAACTACCGCTGCCAGCTTTGAACAAGTCCACATTCTAGACCGAAAATCCTCGCCCTCAATGACAGTCGCTATCCACTTTGTAACCATGATAGCGACTAAGATGGCATCGCTGTCACGAATTCTGACATCGTCAAGGCATTGCACTGTTTATTTCGGGATCATGTAAAAAATTGAGAACATGGTACAAACCTCACATGCTTGAATGATGCGGAGTATTCGACACCTGTGTTGTCTTCCAACAGTCTGACGCGACACGATCAGGGTTGACGTAAGTGGCCAGGGCCGTTTGTATTGTCTCCATTTCTGTGGCTAAAACCTATCTTGTAGCACGGCGAGACCCTTTTTCAGCTCAGCCTCAACGGGTCTCTCGAAGTCGTTCGTCCTACCCACTAGGATTCTGCCACTCTCCGTCAGACGTCGTCTAAATGGTTGTTCAATTTCTAGCGGCTACCGCTTCTCTATTTACGAGTGTTATAATCGTATTCTATAATGCCACCAGGTTTCTGTTTCCTCTCTAGACCCATGTGGCGCATCATGTGCGCGAGGACGACTAGAGCATCATCAAAGGCGCTATTGACATCAAACGGGAGAAAATGGTAGTTGCGTCGAGTGGGCCCATCGTCCATCTTCTCTCCGCTCGGCAATCTTGGGCGCGATTTCCTACCGTGTGGTCGCGTTTGGAGCATTCGGACCTGGCGGAGGGGTGCGCAACGCCCTGCATCTCGCACCTCCCACGGTGAGCTTACCCTTCTCTGGGGCTCAGCTACAGGCGTGCCAGCTGTCAAAAGTCTACCCAGATACCGTCGGTTAGGCCTCCGATATGGAACAAGCCCCCGCTTTTGCGTCGTAAGGTACGGGCGCGCAGAGCTCTACTTAGCGCAAGGCCTCGAGCTGATGTTGGCGTTCCTCGCCTTGTGCTCCCGACCATCGCCCTCACAGGTGATTGCGTCCATAACGTCCCCATGTTAAACGCAACTATGACGGCGCCGAATGATTTGGCTGCACTGTGAGTATACGCAACTGCTTGCAGTTCGGTGACACTGACCATCGAGCCAGTGGCGGTTCCAAGGCACGCGCCGTTTTCCATACCGAGCTTGCCACGTACTAATACTCGATTCACAGCTCCTAGGTGTCTTCTTCAATTCTGGGGACTGTATGGTGTCCTCTCATGCCAAGTTTGTAGGTACCCAGTACTCCGACTGAGATATATATTAAGACGTACTTCCCTAGATATTTACCATCTATCGTTCCCGCGGGACGGCTGGATGCCTACCCTGCTGGTCTACGGCACCTACCTCGTAGAAACGGCTCAGACAGTAATAGTGACATACGACGCGTTCAATACCTACGCACGGCACTTCGGAGACATTAACGCGCGCTAGATTCCTTGCAAAACGAGTGGGATAGCAATTCCACTAATCACGAGTATCAGTGAGCACTCTTCAGTGGATGACGGATGGGCTCGTCCTAAATTGTCCTGTCTCTCTAGTCAGTGCCACAGTACAGCTTTACTACGCCTATCGGATTGGCATTCTCTCGGAGTCACGGCTACTACGTCTGGCAGTTTTCGGTGGTATGGTCTCAAATTTCGGGTCTCAAGTGCTGCTGGCTCATTAGATTCCAAAGCTCGCTCTCACGGAAGGTATTGCTGGGGTCATCGCTGCCGTTCAATCCTATCAACCGGTCGGTTCTCAATACTGGAGTCAAAGGCAAACATCAGCACTGGCGTACGCCTCCTTCGTCCCTGCCTATTATTTGACGCTCAGTGAATGTGTAGATTTGGCTTGCCGGCGATGCAGTTTGCGACATCACCATCGCTGCACTGATGGCCTACTTGGTAGGCAATCAACCTGTCTTGTTTGTATCGGATTCTCACGGCGTATTTGCCTAGTTGCTGAGGTATGACAGCCCACCCCATAACCGAGACCCACGCTCTCGTCCGCAAGCTCGTGCGACTGATCGTCCAGACGGGAACGCTTACAGGTATTTTTTGCTCACAGCCTTTGGGCTTCGTCATGCGCAGCTCTTACGTTAAACTGTGCCGCAGGCCGTGCGGCGTCAGTTGATATAATCCTCTACTACGCCTACCCGCCACAAACTCTTACCACAGCTGCGCTGCAACTATCCTTGCAAAGTTGTATTCCAACTCGCTGCTCGCGCCCCCCCCCCCCCCCCCGAGATATTTAACTCGCGACTCAAGATTGTCGGCGGGCCGGGACTGGAGATCCTCGGACCCCGCTGGGAAACCTTGAAGTTTCGGATTTTAATCCGCGGCGAGGTAGCAGGATGGGTCCGATTGTGTTCACCACAAGGCACGAGGACGAGAACGACTACAACCGGGACGGGCGATTCGCTCGGCGGGCGTGATGAGAGTCCGCGAGCATACTTGGGAAGAAGAGGGAAGCGGGGACCAGGTATGCCTTCCATCGTGGACGGTACGCCCGCCCATAGGCTCACGAGACATCACAGGCGTTGCATGAGTCGAGCAGTCTCAGCATGAAAAACCTTCCCCTCTCTGAGAATGAGGCTGTTTGATTCCTCCTGGCGGAATATATTTATATCTCGACTTTGGCAGACTTTATCCGAGTCGCTCAGAAACCAAAGGAATTCTCTCCTTCTTCAACTTTATGGCAGTCTTCAGATTCGAGGCGCGTTATTTCAAATTTGTGACTCGATTATCGCTTCATGTGTACATTCTTTTTGCTCTCGAAAGTTTTCGTTTTTTGCTGTGAGCTTTGCTCCTTCATATTGCTCTGACTACCTACATGTACTCGTACGCTCAACAATACTTATAATGACATCTTAAAAATAACGCTGCAACGCAGAAATCCGGGATATTTCTCGTACCTACGAGCCGATTACTTGAGCCCGGTTTGAGGTGTAGCAAAGCAAATTTCCGTGAAATGTGACCTCCACGACGGCATTTCGTCATGCCCATAAGCTCATGCATATGCGCTCGGGGTGACAACTCAGCACCTAGTACCCACGATACTCGGAACCGTTACAGGTATCAATCGTGCCCAAATCTCATGCCCATTCGTAATCCATACACTCGCTTGAATTCGATATGATATTAGAAACGTGAATCCATTCCTCAAAGACAACAACAGCAGTGCATTTTAAGACAGCGCGAATATACAAGACCAAAGACCTGGTCGCGATTGAACTTATACATGTATGTACAAAGGAGACGGAATTTCCAGGCATTGGGCATCTCTCTCGTGAATTCGTTAAGCGTGTGTTTCATTGTGAGTGTTAATAACTTGAACGTCGTTAATTCGTTGGTGTGGCAAGGTCGCGGATCGCTTAGGTCCAAGTAGCTTTGATGAGGTCCGCAGCGCGCTCAGCGAGGGTAAAGACCGCAGCTTGAGGGTGCACAGCAGGTATCGAGGGCTAAGGGTAAAGCGTGAGCTGCATGCTGCGTAATTACGTGAATATCTACTCACGAAGACCGAAGCATCAACAATTCTCAGCCCGCTCACATGCTTCACGCGAAGCTGAGGGTCAGTAACTCCCCATGTCGCGTTGAGAGGCGCCATCCGTGCGGTCGATGTGGGATGATAAATCGAACGCGCGACGCCTCGGGCAGCAGCCATGATCTCTTTCGTCGGTCTCGGCCTGTGCCGTGCCGACCGGTCCGAATCGGTCGATCACAAACCCGTCCCAGGAAGCCGTTTCGACAAAAGTGCTGGCGTTACGGATATTTATAGCGTAGAGCATCGCAAGCTGGTCAAATGGCGAGGAGAAAAACGCAGGATCGATCAGAGGGAACGCGAAAGGGTCGTTCGAGGCGAGGGTGATCTGGCCAACTTGAGACCAAATCAGTGCGTGATCTGCAAGAAGTTGAATGGTGCACTCACCAGATTTCGGGGTGACGATTGCGGTGCCGACGCGGTAAGATAGTGCCCGGTAGGTTGGAGAGGCGCGGGATTGTAGCCATCCTATTCAAGTGTGAGCGGCTTGGCACAACACAAGCATTAAGGCTACTAAACACCAAACAAAAACTCGAAGTGCCCGCTATGAGGGGGTCCTGGGGAAAAAATCCAATCAAAGCTGTTCACGCATGAAGAACCTCCGGAACTCACCGGCAGAGGGATCCGTTTTAAAGTTTGCCAGATGGTGTCGTTGTCAGGGATCCTCAAAAACCTGCCAGTGTGTTCAAAACAGGTCGCGCTCTGACTCGTCATGCCACTGAGATAGTCCCATGTGAAGAGACGATTCCGTCCGCTGCCACTACACCTGGCAGATTCTCCTCGCCCTCAGAGCATATGATGTATCCTCTCTCCTAGATGCGTACGCGGCGAAGTAGCGCATCCGTTTCACTCTCTTCGCCGGATATGCATGATCAGTCCGACAGACATTCGGTATCAGATAGCGCTAGCTCCTAGAACAGTCACTCGTCTTCTCCCCTGTGTTGCGCATACCCGCTCCTCACCACCCCTCCTCGCTAACCCCCCAACTCGTTTACACGCACCACCAAACCCCGAACTCATCTCTCCCTCCCCTCTCATCCACCCTCACGACTCCCCTCGCGCCCTGCTACTTACCAACTGCCACTTGCAAGATATCCAGTACGTCCTTCGTCCTGAGGTCTACACAGTACAGCCAGAATTCTCCCGCTCAGACAGCACACGAAACTTTCGACATATGTGGTCTTGTTCCCGATTCCCAGAAAAGCATGTGAAATCTGCGGTGTTCCTATGGCGCCAGCGGCCAGAATGACCTCTCGGAGGCAGTTGGTCGCTTGGTTGCGTGAACAGTGTGGCCGTGTTTCGATGTTATCTCAAGACTGTGCGACTACGTTGGTTCATGTATAGTCACATAGGTGGCCAACACCGGCTCCCTTCCCTTTCTCTTAAGGGAAGGGGAACCCCAGTGGCGCCTGGCGGGAGGAATGTCTGGACTTTCCTGTCACTTGAAACGCGGGCTATGGCCCAGAATGAAGGTGTTCCGATAGGGGAGTCAAGTACGCTGTTGATCGGTGTGTTGTGGTCCCATGGATCTACAGGTCCGTGAAGGTTTCTTCGGATCCGGTTATTGCAGAGTGCGCGGGCTGATTTGGACAGCTAAACCTGAGATGCCGGAAGATCGCTGTTGCAACAGTCGTTCTACACCTATTCCATTTCCCTTAAGCTCGTACTGCATGAATATGTTTACCCTTGTAGGCAATTAAGGTCAACTTATGGATCCTGACGATCTCCAAGCGCAAGGACAGTAGCTCACCAACGCACCTATTGAGTCACCTGCCCGATATGACAGGTCCAAGGCAGGAACGGAATACTTCGGGGTTGAGCCGAGTCGTCTCGAGGACCAGTGGGTTCGAGTTTCAGTTGGAAATCCCGGAAGGCTTACGTCGAGAGGACCGTGTCCGAAGTTTTGGTAAGGTTCGCTTGTCCACATGAACATTGTGATGATCGGCAGAAGGCGCGAGATGCGAAGTCTGGGAGACAAATCAATGGAATCCACTCAATGTTCATATTTTGAGCTACTTACCTTGAAGATAGTAAGGGGGAAATGTTTTTCCATGGCCATCCTAGCGTCCGTGGCATCTTCGGTGAGGTTTGCCCCAGCGATCGTACTCTTCGTCTGAGCCGCGAGTCCCACCCCAAGAAGTCTAGAATGTTGCGGATGTGATGGCTACTTATGCCGATAGATGATGCTTGTGATTTATACTCACTGATTAGAGCTACTTCCGGCAAAGAAACCCGGCCTCAGGTAGTAAACCACCCCCCTTGTACCAGGTTTTGTTTCAAGAAAGTCATGAGCCGTGGTTTGTACGTTATAGTTCTATGTTTACAGATGTGCTTCGGGAGATTCTGAGGCAGCCAAGAAGGAGCAAACTCGACGTTACAGCGAGTGACACCATACGTGTCCTTGTTCATTTGGTGATCAGCCGGATTGTGTGTTAAGCAAACAAGTGACCATATGCGTTACGTGACTCCGGCCTCAAGAACCAGAAAAATCAGCAAGTACACTTCGTTGTGTCTCTGTCAGGCGCGAGGCAATGGACATTGCCTGCGGTTACCGCTGGACGAGAAGAGATGAGGGATGGGTGGGTGCGTCAGTAACAAAAACTGCTGTGCTAAATTCTCCAAAGACAATGGAAGTCGTACGAGGCGCCCTAGGTAGCTGCGGTGCGTCTGTGTAGAGTGCGGGTTGGGCTAAGCCGGAACAAGATACACAGACAGATGCGTCGCAGTCGAGCACCCTGATGCTTGCGCCAGCAAATCATTCCGACTAGTTACACGACTTTCCATTCGTTGTGCGTGAGGAAAAGACTCGTTAGCCTCGGGATGCATGGAAGGTATCTTGACGTGTCTTATATCTATCCTCGACCTCAGCATGGCTTTGTGCGGAACCATCGGTGAGATTTTTCGCGTGCAGAAAGTCCTAACACTCCGACACGCCGCACGGGGGCTACAAACACTAGCTACAGATTGCACGTTTACGTGGTAATTTGGAGTATGAATAGTGCAACTGAACGACGAAACGGCGACCTGATCGTGAGCCTATATTCAAACCCGAATGCGTGCCGCTCCACCACAGGGGCCTTCCAAAGGGTTTGCGGATCGGTTCTTATGCCTACAGGCGGTGATCGTGTCCCGAGATAACACTGTAGGACAGAGAGTCGGGACGCACCGGGGCGCTGAACGTCAGGAGCATGTCCACTTCCCTCATCCGTGGTTCAAACAGACAAAGGTTAGACCTCGTATGTCCGCGCCGCTCTGAACTAACATAATTGGTGCGACGCTAGACGCACTTCGTTCCGTCAAGATGGCTTAGTCGATATCCCCCAGACACTTCGATACCCCCCTTAACTTGTGCATGACATAACGCATCGAGGTGAAACATCCTGCCCTAAGATGAGGACGCGTACGCACGGGTTGTTGAAGCATTTGTCAACCTATATAATCCTGCGCAACAAGGTGGCCTTGCCCCGGGATCCCGGCTGTTGATATGGGCAATCGATCATGATGTCTGAAAAACGGTCGCTGGAATGTATTGTCCCGTTGTTTTAATATGGATTTAAGGGGTATATTTGTGGGGCGGCAATACCTGGCTTTCCGAAAGAGCGCCGTTGGTCAAGAATATCCGTAGAGTAGTGAGACATCAACTTCGCCGTAACCTAGGCACGTACGCACGAAAGCACTAGCGAGCTAACAATACACATGTTGCCTTGAATTCGTACCTGAACTAAAGGAAAAAGTTTACGCGGACAGGGATGCGGCACACACTGGATTGCCTAGCACACCGTAGACCCTCGGCCGGAAAGTCGTAGCGGGGACGCTGTGATGCTATTTTGTCGCTCCCAGTAGAGTGTCCTCCAACGGCAAACACGGTAGTGACGGCCGCGGCGAAATTCCACGACACATTTAAACTATAAGTCATTCGAGAATGCACGAACGTGACGATGTGTTTTAGTGACAAGCATATCGTCAATTTGCCTGGGCCGTGTTTGAGCGACAGCGGAACTGCGTGACCCAACCTTGATACCTGAAACTTGAGCTATAGGATTAAATACAACAATCACGCGATTCGAGCGTGAAAATGTACATCGAGTTCATTTTTGATTGAGAAAACGACACGAAACATACTCGTAGCGGCGGATTTTCAAAGGACTAGAATTAAATATTGGCCTTCTTTGCCATGACTTCGGCGGTGGCTTCTATCTCCATTCATCCTCCGTCGAATATTGGAATTGTTGGTATTCTGTTGATCTAGCTGGGTAGCACCCGGGGTGGTTAGCTGGAGGCAGGAGACGTCTGTCAGGGGGGAACCACTGGCACGCAGCCTGTTGCTAAGTCGTCGCAATATGGTTTTGCAAAGCGTACCTCGAGTTGTTACTGGGCGAGCCCAGCTCACGAGAGGTACAGAATGTCATGTATCATGACAGAAGGACAGAGCGAATTAGAACATAACAAACAGAACTGGGGATCCGGAATTGCCTTCGTAGCCTTCGGTCTTGAAGTTGACCTCGATCAACTCTTGCTTGGTTGCTGAAGATCACGCTGGTCCAAAGACGACGTATCTCATAAGCATAGCTGATCATGACTTCTGCAGAGACGAGGCGTATTGAGATAGAGTCCAAGTTTTCATGAGATGCAATATACGATGCATATACTGAAGGTCTATGGGTTGGGATAACGATGGTCAAGGTCCAAGGACTGACCCGCGCCTGGGGTTAAGTCGGAGTCCAGAATGACTTTGATGATCATCGGCTTCTGGCCAATCATGGCCCGGGGCGAAAGCTCCGACACCATGTGGCCCTCACCCAGGCTCATGCGGAAAACGACTTGGACGACTCAGTCCAAAGTCCAAGGGAGAGTGCACTTCAAGTCTTCAACCATACCTATAGCTGTTGTGGTATGATATTCTTCTCTGAACGACCGACGTTAATACTCAGCGCTCACCAGTCATACGTACTACACAGACCATCAAGTCCAGATTTCAACCGTGCTTACCCGGATGCTTGACAGGGTACGAGGCCGCCCTCATGGATACACAAACTCTTCGTGATGCGAAGCATAGACTAGCACTGGCATGATGCGAGCTTTTCTCGACAGAGGTTCGAGCTTGACAATTGTATGCATGACAGATTCTGATTCCGAAGTCGGCCGGCGCGTAGGTCGCGGATTGTGTCACTGTGAAGGCGATAACAGCTAGCACAGACATAGAAACTCATGGGTTGTCTGTTACGCCGTGCAAAATGTTCGGGCGTCGTGAGTTACAACGTGGGTGAAAAATGGGACTTTACGGTATGCACTGACGTTGTGCATTGACAAAGATAGGCTTTGGTCCCTCCGCATCACATCACAGTCCTGGAGGAGCTCCGAGCTCACCCCCTTCACTGCTAGACTTCGCTTAAGACCTAGACAAGAAGACTTATCGTGATGCGCCCCTTCAAACATGACGCACGCTCAGCGCCCATGCTCGTTATTGTTTTTGTTCCCAATTTTCGCGGTATCGCCGTGCCGACACTGGCGAGGGTTCTACTATAAGTGCGTGCTCTTCGCGTGTGGTACCATCTCACTATTCACATACCAGTCTAGAACTATGTCAGAAGTCGCCTTGGCTCAAGAAGTGTAAGTGGCCCGCCCTTCGATGTGTATCTAGCACAGCATCAGTAAAACATACCCACAGCCAGACAGGCCTCTATATCCAGCTATCGTGTTTAGGTAAACTCTGACGCCAGTGTGTTTTCCGCATAGCTCAACATGATGCCAGTTCTCGCAGCGTACGAATTCGTTATCACAATCGACTACGAAATAACACACAGTGTGGAGGAGGAAAAATCAATGCCACATCAATACTTCTCCTTACGACTCGCTGGACCCTGCTCGAATGCAGCGCTCTACCCTTCGTATCTCCCAGGGAAACCTCAATGTGGGTCTTGACGTTTTCTCTGCCTTAATACGCAAGTCTCATACTACACCCTTCGAGGAGTATGTATCAGAACGGTCAACGCTTTCCGTCCATATGAATAAATCTAAAGTGAATTTACGGTCTCAGATGCATACGTCTTCTTTACTAGTTTCGCAGATCGCTGCACAGATTCTCTACATTCAAATAGCATGTAAGAGACTCTACAAGCCTCTGAAGTCCACGGGCTCATGTGTGCCAGTATTTTCTGCGCTGCGGACGTTCGTTCTTCTCGACAGGACGTATATCATTCCGACGCTTGTTTTTCCTACTTGGAATTGCCCCTTTCATAATCAATTTGGTGAGCCAGTTTCTATACGAAATTGCCGATCGCATTCGTGGCTTACCATTCCATCCAGCTCTCATTGATTTTTCTGGGACCGGTTGACTTGGGGTCGAAATGTATGGCGTATATGCCTGCAAATATTATGACCGCTTTCGGCGTGGGCGGGTTCGGAACGCACTACCAACACAATGTACGAATGTACGGTTTTTTCGTGCTGCTACTTAAAGTCCTCGGTGTACTGAAGAGTCCGTTCTCCTCAGCAGGTCAGCTCGAGTCAAAGTCCCTCAATGTTAGACGTATCTTGCTGACAACAAACAGAGCTATACGTTGCCCGTCTGGGCTTGATAATCGCGGATGCGATAGTGCTCGCCGTGACTGTAATCAAGACATATCGTAACTGGCGCGAAGCTCGGAGGCTGAATCTGAAGAGTTTTCTGTGACGACATGCCTCCTGAGAGACGGTATGTGCTCTCAATGCTAGCCATTAGTGGCAGATATCTCATGGTTGACAGGAACGTGCCTGTTTCTGTGAGTGTCACAGAGGTCAGATCTTCCAGGAGGCACTAAATTGCCTACGCTTTCTAGGGCTCTCAGTCGCGATGAATGTGACCCAGTTGATCATATTCAAACCGGTGTGAACACTCTCGCCAGAAAGTTGCTTTTACTCCGTAATAATGAGTTGCGGCGTCCTAGACTATATGGCGCTGCTGGGGAGTTTCACGCAAATCCTGGTACGATTCATACGTGTCACTGATGAAAATAGCTCACCGGCCAGTGACTATAGCCTCCGATCTTGATGAACCGTTTTCTTTTATCAACCTGCGCTCCATCGACCTCGCAGGAGCGCCACCAATCCTCACCCACGCTTAATCCATCCGAACAATTTCTGCTCCGCAGCTTTCAGAGTGGCAGACAGGTATATCGGAAACATTGGAAACGATCTTAATATTTCGGATGATGAAGAGTTGCCACATCTGGAGACAAGGGATATTAGGAAGTAATGTGTGTGCCGATTATTCTGTGAGCGCTAGCCGTAACCAAATTCTCTGTCTCATGAATCTTACATCCTTTGAACGGCTTGTAGACCAGCACATGAAGATGTATTCGGCTAGGATAAGCGCTTCGCTGTACATAGAGCAAGGCGTATTTGTCTGAAAAAAAAAAACATAGCTCTACTCTCGCGTCCAAAATCCTGTCCAGAAGTTCAACGTGTCTCGGAGAGAACTTGGCGAAGACGAGGCCAATGACTCACTCGAATAATTACTCATTTGACCATTAGGGCAAACTGATAGACGAGCTAGGATTCCGAGTCGCTGCAACATGACCAGCGTGCCCCCACGCTGCCAACATCGCAATCTCGCGTTCCTCACGCACCATAGGCAGCTATAGCTGTGATCAGCAGGTTGGCTGCGGATATATTTGCATTTTTACTGACCAATCATGCCGCCTACAGAATGAGCACGGTGGAGACATAAGCCGCTTTCGTGAGTCTTGCCCACACGGTCACACTACAACTTCTTCGCTGTTTCACTGCTGCTTCTAGTGTGCATACAAACGCTAATATTCTGTCCATCGCGCGTTTCGATCTTCTTTACCGGGAAAGCGCGAATTTGCAAGAGTCATCACGAACGCCTGTCCACAAGAGATAGAACCTCACCATCATGGGCGATAGAAGCTCGTTTTGCACTCCCCACTGGTCACAGAAAACCATCGCGGGATGTGCGGAACCTTCGCTGAATTGAATAGAGGAGGCGGTGATGACTCGCACGCTACTCTACAGGAACTGGACCAGAAGGGGGCCCTCGACCCGCCCTATCAACTCTTGTGCAAGCCGGAATACACACTTGAACCTTCCATCGTGAAGCCCCCACATTTGCCCTCGTGTTACATGACATGTTACACACTCAATGCAAATTGAGGAGTATTTTCACGGGCCCCCACCTACCCACATGGCGTACTTGATGCCGCCAGACAATCAATGACGACAGTATATGATGGCGACTACGATCCACGTCAAAGCCCGCTAACGGTAAAGTCTGTGAATGTTCGCCGACGTCGCACTCGGGTCATCGAACGTGCTTTAACGTCCAAATAGCAATGCTTGCGACTCTGAGGTTAATCTCACCAGGTGGCACAGTCTGTACGACACTGATGCAACAAGAACTGATGTGACTTACGTGGTATCGAGTAGTCGTCTTGAGAGGCACCCGACATCGCCAATCGTTGGTTATCTGATACTTGCAGCCATGTCCCTCTTCCGGACATCAATTTTTTGAAGATACGACGAGGAAAGAACTGTCATGATTGTATCTACATGAGTGTCTATGATAAAAGTTCCGAACGACCTGGTGTACTACACGCCCTTACATTCGAATCGCCGCAGAATTTGGCACTCACCACTTTCAAGTCAGAAACTGACCGCATGGCAAATTATCCTTTGCTTTTTGGCGTATGATCACGCAATTCAGCGACACTTGGCTCTCTTATCTCCACAGTATTTTTCTAAAAGAGGCTTGCTCATTAAATGAACATGTTACAAGTCTCGCTCGGCGCATTCCACTGTGATGACGAGATGTAAGCAGGCACGAGGCCACCGGACTGCCTGCGCGGGGGCGCGAGTCGACCCCTTGTCTTGGCTTTGTATTTACATGACAGAGCTCCATGTCGGCCAGCACGACAGTACACATTCCTGGTGGCTCATTACAGAGCAAAATTAAAAGATTTAACGCAATTGTCATGGGCCATTCAATACGCGGTCAGGTCGGCGGTCGCCCTCTCTAACTTCCCCCACTCATCTTCCACTCATCAGCTAAGTACTTGGTGAGGTGACACCAAGAGCGTTGGCGGTGCAACGACAGCGGCTTCAAACCGCCAAAGTGCACCATTTGCTGTCGGCACCTTCCGACTATGTAATGGGCCCCCAGGCTATTACGCGTGATTTTAGATCGCTTGACGGAGTCATTTGGACGGTATTACAGCGTTAGAATACCAGATAGGCAAAGGCGATCGCTTCGTGGCGCCGCCACATCGATGACCACGGACTGACGACAAACTCGATTTTGAAAAATCTATGCATTATGTCCAAATTTCCATGATTTATTATCACACGTAGAGAGGGGGTTGAGGCTCGGAGAGACGAGGTGTCGCTACTCTATTAGCGGTACTACGAGGCGGCTGTTTGCTGGTCATGTATGCACCGTTCCCCATTCACTCCAGCGGTCACGCCGGCCAACCCTGGATGACTTTTTATGGAGAAGACACATCATGTGCTGCTCGAGCGCGTACCTTTGAAATGAGAACTAGCGTTGAAGGTGTGTTATTCCACACCGACTGTCGCTGCAGTTGCCGAATGGAAAGCTGGACCTTGGGAAACAAACATGTGGCAAGCGCAGTCTGCACTTTGAATCCACCATGAATGAGATGGGCTGCCTTGACAGATGCTATAAAGGCGCGGGTGGCCCCACCGAGCACGAGTGCTCTCGCACGCTGTCCGCGCTTAATCAGAGATCGCCAGGTGGCCATGATGTCCGCTCACAGTGCCCTGTCGATTGCTGAACGTTTGTTGAGTACTATAGGCTGGCTGAGGGCTATCACGACCTGCGTTCTTCTATCGGAAGCCCGGTGTGACTTTGTGGGTGCTGCTTCTTCCTTACCCTGACCCCGAATACCTTTCACCGCATGGGACGTACGAGTACGATGCCGTCCCGGGGAAGAGGGCTATCCTTGTTATCCTGAAAAAGATCAAGGGAGGCAGGGTGGTGTGTACAGATGAGTACACCCTGCTCTGGAGGGTGGGTGAAGCGAGCGGTCGGGTATGATGACCTCAAAACTCCACTTGCTTGGATGTGAGTATGAATAGATGAGCTGAACCCGCGCGCGATCGGGACAATAGCTGGCGCACATACACTGTTCGGACTTTCTGCACGGTTCCCTGCAGTACCAGAGGTCAGCCGCCGCGAAGGTACCAGAAATTCCTCATTGACATACCATTGGTGAGGATGTAATTTGAGTGGCGAAGTGCTTCCACATCACCCCTGACCTATGGCGCGAGCGATCTGTATGAACGGCTCAAACTTCCAGGCGCCGCAGTGGCATTGGCAGTCGCCTATAGCGAGGACCGGTCTGCGCCTGTCAATTTTGGAGGTTGTTCAGTGATTATTCTTCCCTCGTAGTGCCGACAACGTGCGGAGCCCCCAAACCTCCCTAGATCATAGCACTAGGATACTATAAAACTGACGTGTCCACTTACGAGGGGCTAGGGCACCTTCTTTCCTCCTGCAACTCGGAACGCTAGTCCGCCCATGTTCGTATCACGCTCCCACTAGATGAATGAGTACTCACCAATCCACAGGGCCCCTACGTTGACCGCGAACAAGGCACTATGGCGGAGCTTCCGCAACCTTAAGTGGATTAACCCCAAAGTTGCAGCTGAGGAGTGTATACCTGCCGAAGAGCTGTACCCGCCGCTCCCTACCGCTACTTTCTACTACCTCAGGTTCCGAGCGATGACGAAAGTTCCTTCTCGGAGAAAAAACGAGTTCCACCCGTCATCGCAGAGTTCCAGCGCGTGATCGAAGACGATCCTGTCCTGTTCATGGGTTTCAACTTGATGTTCGAGTCACCAAATCCCGAGCACCTCAAAATTCGAGAAAACTCCGAATGGCCTACCTCAGGTGAGTGCTTGGTACCAGCAAAGTGCCATGGGCTAAGCTTCGAGGTATCTGCAGGCACGAAACTATAAGGAGATGCTTCGACGGTTCAACGAAATCATTCGCGCAAGCACCGGCGTTTGAGGAGACCAAGTTTGCGGGACTACCGGTGAACGCTGTCCTCAAACTGGCCGATGGCGGACCCCCAGCTGGACTTGCCGTCCTCACATGCGACAAGGTCAACGCCCAATTCAAAGAAGATGTTCGACGTTTGGTCCGCGTTCCTCGTTTCCCCGCGGCGTCACGACACGTCCTATCCACGGAGGAAGAGTGGCTGGTTCGGTCCGAAGGCTCGCAAGGCCATGCCCGACTTCGACGAGACCTTCATCTGCGACCCGCACGCCGAGTACCACGGCTACGAGTCGTGGGATGATTTCTTCACTCGCCGCTTCCGGCCAGGGCTTCGTCCTGTCGTATCACCCACCGACACTGCCGTCGTCACGAGCCCCTGCGAGTCCAAAATCTACCGGATTGCGCCAGGCGCGAAAGCCCTTGACCAGTTCTGGTTGAAGGGTCAGCCCTACTCCCTCCGACACATGCTCAAACAACGATCCGCTTGCAGACCTATTCGCAGGCGGGACGGTGTACCAGGCGTATCTCAGTGCGCTGAGCTATCACCGATGGCACAGCCCAGTCGACGGCACGATTAGGCGGTGGGAGCTCGTTCCGGGGACGTACTACACGCAGTGCCCAGAAATGGGTTTCCCGAACCCGGATCCCATCGCCAGTTGCGGATCGCAGTCGTACATCACAACGACGGCGGCGCGAGCACTCGTCTTCATCGACGCGGATAACGCGGACATAGGGCTGATGTGCTTATATCGCTGTGGGTATGGCGGAGGTTTCGACGTGCGAGGTGCTTGTGCAGCCAGGGCAGAGAGTGAGAAAAGGTGATGAGCTGGGTACGTTCCATTTCGGCGGGTCGACCTCGTGCATGATATTCCGCCCGCAAACGAAGTTGGAGTTTGAGCAGGGTGTAAAAGAGGATACGAGTATCAGGCTGAATACCGCGATCGCTCGTGTACGATCCGCGTGATTTGTACGGTATGAAAGCGTAATGTCGGTGTATTTGTATATCACGTGGTGCTCTTGGTATTCTTCCATCTATGAGTCGGCATTCGGCCCTGAGTTCTATGCTGCGGTTTTTCAGTCCTGCCTCTGTTGAAGATGATGTATTTGACAGTTTCAGCGCACCTTTGCGACCGTGGTATCAAGCACTGTGCTTGCCCCTTCCCTACTCCCGCCCACGGCGGCTTACAGCTATCGGCATAGCAAAGCCCCGAGTAAAACAAGAATCCATGGGCTGATACGTCAGGCCCACAGCAGAATACACGACCCTGTGCAGGGATACGGAGAAGGGTTTGCGATTACACGTTTGTCGATCGGCGGAAACGTGGGGTGCACAAAAGGTCATCATAGGGGGTACAATCGACTTCTTTCATCCTTCAGGGATGTTGCGCCATGCGCTGAAGGGATATTCAAGTTGATCGCAAGCGACCACAGCTCTCTATCATAATGTCAACGCTGAAGGGTGGAGTGAACATTGCGTCACTCACTGTCCAAATGTGCCCTTCATCCGCAACGAGAACACGAGGTACCAAAGATCTTTGAGGAGTTCTAACAACGGCAAGACATCATAGGCAGGATACAGAAGACCAGCGACACTGAAAAGGCGGAAGTTGTGAGTGTGTACCTGTGACGGCGCTGTTCAAGTCCATCGCACCGTAGCAAAACAATGCCGATGCTGGTGTATACAATAGAAACTATGCACACTATAACTAATACGAAAATGTCAAGTTTCTACGTCAAATATAGTAGATGCACTCACTCACTTTCCCTTGGGGACTTGATGGCGGTGGCAAGGAGGTCACGGTCAAAAGACGCGTCTGGCGGCTATATACGGCGCCATCACCGTCGTGGCGTCCACGTGGCATTAAGCTGTTATTATTATTCAAATATCCCAGGAAATGTCGCCGTCATGGACTAAAGACCAATTTCGCGGGCTTCCAGTATTCAGATTGTTAGAAATGCTAGCGTGAGATTATAAGTAGCCATACAACATAAATGGACGAAGGGTGTCAGTGCGCAGAGACAGTCCTCGCATCTTGAGATCCAAGGCGTTCGCACCCCACTAGATCGCTCATTCCAATACTCTGAGCTGGACCCAAACGTCTTTCAGCTTCTTTCCTTGAACAACATAGCCTCCATCATTATCCGATACTTGACACACGTATTTAGCTGAAGATAGGCCAAATGTTGCAAAGTGCACTCACCCACAATCCCTGCAGGAGCCATGGCCCTTCGTCCGCCGCCCAGTCTGCGAGAGACTCGAGCGTTGCTTCCCGGTCTCCAGACTCGGCAACTGCCCTTTCGAGCTCTTTGCTACTCAAGAAGCCCCAAACTCCGCTGTCGACGCTGAATGTGCCGATTTCTTCCCAAGTGACATCCGAAAGGGTATCGAGCTCTGCCTCGGCGTGTCGCACGACGAGCCGGGTGACTGGGCCTATCGTCATCGTCCTCATTCTCGTCATCTTCATCTGTCTCGTCGTCTGCAAGGTCGTCGGTGGACACACCCCTGCTGCGTGACCGTCCACGACCCAGGCTTGACGCGCCTTCAACTATGACCTCGAACTCATCTTCGGGACCTTTCGGAGAGGTTCACGTCGCCCAAGAGCGGCCCTTCCATCTTCTCCAACCTGTCCGAGCGTGTCAACACGGGTCCACCAGGTCGTCGTCCCAGCCACGCACCTCGAACGTGAAGGCGTCGCCGTGTGTTCAAAGCTTTAACCCTTTGCTCATAAGCCTCGTACCAAACGTTGAATGGGACTCTGCGGCCATCTTGTGGTATGCGAGCAAGCAATATCAGCAGCACTATTTGCAGACATTTCAGCGTTTTTTGGGATGAGACTTGGGTGAGACAGCGAGGTCGACCTGGGCTTTCTAATCTATAAAAAGAGTTACAATTGTTAGCTGCACGCACGTGGCAAGCTTTCGAAACTTAAAACATCTTGCGAGGCGTCCGCGGGCACACTTTTGTCGAAGCATCCATCGTCTGGTTCTACGGTTGTGTGAGTATAGCTCACTTACATATGAAGTTCAGGCCACTGAGGCTCTCATCCAGGATAACTAAAAAAAAATATTACAATTTCCATGATCTTCTAGACTGCGTAGAAATACTGAGGAGCTCGTGCGATGGATTCGAGCCAAAAGACAAATATTGTCCAAGTCGCGCTCTGCCATACGGAGGATGGTAGCTGGGTTTAACATCACGAACGGACACTAGTACTAGGACCAACAACGGCGTTCTGTATCATGATCTGTGCTCTGGAACAGATTAGGAGAGCCTCCAGTCTCCCGAACACTATTGACAGGTGCGTGGATTTTCGCGTCGAAGTGTCATTTGCTTGCTACCCGCTTGATGCATTGACCGGTGTCTATAAGTGAGGCGAGAGGATCACTGATATCGCCGCAGTTTTGGTTAATCCAGAAGCTGTCCATCAAGCTCCGAAACCTTCCTCTCCCTTAATCGTGAGTCTTGCTCATACAACTCCAGTTCATCACCGTTTGCCAACATTAACGTCGCTGACCATGGACCATGCCAACTATTCTTGCTGACTGATTGCTATTCTTCCCCCCACTGTCTCAGTCGTGCTCAAGGCCTATTACGCACCCTTCCCCATTGTGGAGTCACCGTGCCTGTATGCGAGAGTTTGATGAATTGCTACATGCCCATTCGAAGCCATATTCCCTCTCGTGGTTTTTCTGAGACGTGGCAGCGTGTTTCCCCATCCAATCCCCGGAAGCTGACCCCAGTCTTATCCTTGCAGTATATGTACCTTCTTCTCTTGCTGTGAGAGCGTACTGCTTCTCCTTTCCCACAGAGAGTCCCCCAGGCGAGTGAATATGTTTTCTCTCTGTCATTCTTCTCATTGTTGAGTCTCCCGCCTCTAGGCCCTGGATTCAGCATGTCAGCAAATGGAAAGTTGTGGAATGGGCTCAAGAACTTCAAGCTATGGGTATATCCCAACAGCGAGGGCGATGTGGACGAACAACCAGAGCATTTGCTACACTCAGTTTGTTCAAGAATTTCAACAGCTCGTCGACAATGACCCGGTACTGGTGCATGGGTTTCAATCTCATGTTCGACCAAGTGCCTGAAACGTCTCCTTACGACATAAGCCCGAATGGTATGCCCCACAGGTCAGTTCTTTGTGAACGTCAAGTTCATACCAGCCTGACCCTAGCCACTAGATACGGAATTACAGGGAGATGTTTCTGCTATTCAACGTTAGGTCATCTCAAGGGTCTCCGCCGTACGAACAGTAACAACATCTTCGTCGGCTTCCCTATAAACTCCGTGCTCATTGGCCACATGGCAGTCGCCCGCCGGGCTCTCCATGCTCGCACACGAAAAAGTGAACGCGCAGTTCAAAAAGCTCTTCGAGACGTCTGGGCCGCCCACCTCGTGTCTCAGTCCCTGCGTCGCGCAAATCGTCCTCACCGCTGCGCCGACGACGGGATGTTCGGGCCAAAGCCCGCGCTGCACATGCCGTACTTTGAGGCGACGTTCGTATGCGACACCGCACATGCACTCCGCAGAGTACCGAACGGTCTGCGGTCGCGTCGTGGGACGACTTCTTCACCGGCGCCGCTTCGAATAGCGCGTAGGCGTGCGGCCCGTCGCGGCGCCCGACGACGACGCACTCATCACGAGCGCCTGTGAGTCAACCGTCTACCGCATCGCGCGCGACGTGTGAGAAACGACGACCGCTTCTGGCTCAAGGCGCAGCCGTACTCGCGCCTGCGGCACATGTCTCGCAGGCGACGCGCTCGCTGACGGCGTTTGCGGGTCTGGAAGCACGGTGTACCAGGCGTACCTGAGCGCGCTGAGCTACCTTCGCTGGCACAGTCCCCGTCTCGGTGCCGTTGTCGGTCCGGCGCGTGATTTACATTCCTTGGACAGTACTACGCGCCGTGTGTGTGCCCTACGGCGCCCTTTCGCTTCCCGTACGCCGGAACGCCCCGTCGCGCTGCTGTGGCTCGCAAGGCGTACATCACTGCGACGGCGCGACGCGGGCAGTTTTTGTCTACATCGAGCGCGGCGATAATCCGGATATTGGGCTCACGTTTTTACTTGCCGTGGGAATGGCTGAGGTGTCGACGTGCGATGTCACACGTGAGCGCAGGACAGAAGGTGAAGAAGGGAGACGAGCTGGGCATGTTTCATTTTCGAGAGGGTGTCTACCTGTTATTGCTTGATATTCCGTCCGCAGCCACTGCACTCGAAACTTTGTACGGATGACATTGCAGGAATGAGGACGCGGACCATGAAGCTCAACAGCGCCATTGCACGTGTTCGCTCAAAAATGACATGTCTTACTTGGATTTACTACATTCGCAGGATATATACTTACTGCGCCTAGCTCTGCTCGAGCTCCTTGGCCCACTTCTTCGCAATACCGCTTATGGTCCTTACCACTCAAATGTCTGACACATCTTTCCCAAACAATAAACCTGCCCCACGACACCGCCGACCCACACACGGCGCGAACCCGGCCGCGGCAGCCAATACATACACGTCATGCACGACGTGTCCTCGTCGTTGCGCTCCCACCGCCCGCCCTCCATGTTCAGCATGCGCAGGTACGGGAAACCGTGAGCCCGTGCTCGTCAAAGCATCGCCTTCAGGTCCGTGCCCTCGAACACAACCGCGACGGGCGCCTGTACTGGGCGCGAGGTAACGACACGCCGTAGAGCGCGCCGCAGTGGTGGGAGCGCGAACGCGCGTCAGGTGCGGCCGCGAACGGCGCCCAGGCCGCCGGCAGCGCAGACGCGCGGGTGCGGCCTTGCCGCACGCGCAGAGCGTGTCGCCTGTGGCGGTGCACGCGCCGTTGTGCGCCCAGGTGCGGCAGCGGCTCGGCGAGGGCGGGGGAGGAGGCGCCGCCAGAGCGCGACCTCGGGCGCGGAGACGGTTGGTGGAGGGGGGGGGGGTGCGGGCGGCGTCGGCCTTGGCGAGCGCCGGCGGAGCGAGTGACGCGGGGAGGGGCAGGGTGTCCCCCGTTGCGCGGGGAGGACGTGGGCGTCGAAGACGAGTGTCTGCGCGGAGTGGTCGAGGCGCAGGCTGGAGAGGAAGAGCACGAACGCGGGTGCGCCGTTGGGCAGGGCGATGGTGATGACGCTCTTGCCCGGCGACGCGGGCGGTGCCGAGGTAGGCCTTGAAGACGGAGCTGATGGTCCGCTTGACGAGAGTGAGCGGGTCGACGCCGGTGGTCTTGCCGCGGAGTTCGAGCTCTTGTGTGGTGAAAGGCATGAGTGTGAGGTGGCGGTTGACCCAGTTTTGAGCAGCTGCGGCTTTGCTTTCGGTACGGTGAGTACAGGAAGCTGGCGGAACGAGACGCGGTGTGCATGTTCCATACCGCCTGTGCCCTTTGCTTGCTGCTATCAACAGGGAAGCGGTTGTCCCATGTAAAAAAAACTGTTGCTGGGGAGGTGCGATAACCTGCAAAAAGCATGTTAAGCGACGCCTGTTGATGTCCACCCGCGAGACGCACCTCGATCCAGCACTCCTTGCGCGAAAATTCGGATGCGGGCATTGGCTCCATCCACAGGGTAGGGAAAGACGACATCCTGGTCGCACAGGGCTCCCAATCTTGAGCCTCACGGACCCGAAGCCGACTTGCTGCAAAACGCGAGACCGGCCGGCGTCGACCCTGTCCGCCAAGCGCCGCCTTGGCGCGCAGCTCCTGCACCACCCAAAAAGCGCGGCACCGTGCAGGCTCTGCACGGCGCTTGGACTCGCGCGTCCGAGGGCACAAGCACCGAGTCCGGCGCGGCCTTCGCCCACCTGAGGGGCGGGCAGATGCGCTCCTCGACGTGCTCGTAGCGCGCGCACGGCGGGCTTCCTCGCGAGGACATGCACGCGCGGGTCGCGGTCGACACGTCGAAGAAGCGGCCCATGTTGCCCGTACCGCTCGTAGTAACGGAGTCCGATTTGTCCGGCTCCGTCTTGAGCACGAGCAGCCGCAAGTGCATCTCGTGAGCGAGCGGTCGGAATACGGCGCGCGCGAAAAAGCAGGTGCACGGGGGATGCGCGGGAATGCCCACAGCACATGAGCACGACGGCGCGCGGCGCCCCCGCGCCCCGCGGGGTCCTCGCGGATGACACCGCGGGCGTGCTCGGCGGTTGCCGTTCACCGCGAGCGCTGCCGAAGCACGTCTCGACGGCGACGAAGTGGTAGGACTCGCTGCCGGGCGTAGAGCCGACGCTACCGGCGGCGAGCGGCGGGGTCGGCGCGCGGCGTGCTCTGCTTGTCGAGGATGCGGAACGGTCTTGCGCGGCACTCGAGCGCGAGGTACACGACGGGCGGGACGGTGCCCCAGTCCTTGCAGCGGCCGTACTGGCGCGCGCTGTCCCAGGGGGACGGCCGAGCGCGTCCGCCTGGGCGGAAGATGTCCGCGGACGCGATCCCGAGCTGGTGCAGCTGGCCCGAGAAAGTCGTGCAGGCTGATCTTGGTCCGATCATGAGCTCGGGCTCCTCCATGCGAAGCACGAGCGCGAGGAGGAGCGCGTCCCAACTCCGCGGCCGACGCGCGCGGCGGCGGGCGCGCAGCAGCAGCACGAACGTCCGCCGGCAGTAGTGCGCGCGGCTGCGCTCCTTGTCGAGCCCGCGCCGTGTCCGTCGTGTAGCTCACCCGCCTCGGCGCCTGGAAACATGCGCACGTACACTCCGTACAGCAGGTTCGCGCAGCTGCGCGGGGGTCGAGCACGAGCGTCTGGTCGCTCGCCGCCCCGCCGAGGTCTGGCGCGAAAGGCCGCCGCCAGGCGAGGCGTTCGGTGTACCAGGTTTGTTGTTCGGGACGAGCTGCCCGGCACATGACCTCGTGCGTGTAGTTTGCTCTCGGGCGTGCGTAAAGCCGGAGGGACGCGACGTCGGCGCGAGGTCGAGCAGCAGCGCCATCGCGCCGGTGTCCCCGCACAGCTGCACCCAAAACGTCCTTGGTCGGGTCGTCACCGGTGCGCCCTCGACGGTCTCGGTACGTTCTACAGCACCGCCCAGCCGTGCGGGTTCAGCAGCGGGGCCGCCGCGAGGAGGACGTTGAGCATGCCAATGTATTTGTCGCATGTATTGCAGGTGTCGACGACGTCGAACGAAGCGGGGGCCTCTTGCGGGGTCGCGCTCGCGGAAAAGCCGTCGCCGTCAAACACGAGGAACGGGCGCGCGCGGCAGGGCGCGACGCGGCACGCAGCAGACGTGCGGGCCGGACTGCAGGTACTCCTGCGCGGTTCAGACCGGAATGCTAGGGGGGTCGCTGAAGAGGCGAAACGCAGCACGAGCCTGTTTGTTTCCGGCCTTGACCTTGGCCCGGAAGCACGCCAACCAGCCCACAAACTGGTTGCGGGCAAACTCGAAGCAGTTAGCCCGGGCTGGGGATCCGAAAGCCTGGGCGGGTCCGTACTTAGGACGGGAAAAAAGAGCTCGCCAATGAGGGATGCCACGAGGTGGGGGCGACGTAAAGTCGTTCATGGCGAACTGCTCGTTGTGGTTCGAGTACGCAAAGAGCGGGTTCACCCGTGCACCGCGGCGGCGAGCTCCGTCGTCCTTGGCGTACAGCAGGCCCTTTTCCCAGTACGTGTGGTAGACCTCGTTCATGACGATCGCGGCGTGTAGCCAGTCGGGGCGCCGACGGCGCGCGCACCAACCGCGGTGGACACGAAGCCGCGGTAAGTACCGCTGGTGGGCTTCCGCATGTACTCCCGGAATTTGGTGTTCAGCCGCGCCTTGTTGGGCGTCGCTAAAGTGCTCCGTGTGCGCGTACCAGCGCCAGTGTCGGTTTAGCTCCCTGTAGGGTGAGCACGGTCCCGATCTTGATATACTTTGAAAATTGGCTCGCGCGCCAGGTGTCAAAATCCACAGATGAGTCTGCTAGGCGTTGGCATTGGGAAAGCAGAAGCTCCAGGGAGGCTGTGTCGAGGAAGAGATGGAAGAAGATGTTCCATGCGGCAGTGGGGTTTTTTGCTCAAGTCATCGCGTAATGTCAAGGTGAGTAGGATGATGTTACGAGCTGGAGAATCTCTTTAGTATTCTCCACGCGCCCACAAAGGAAGTGAGATCGGCTCACCGAGAATGGCAGGCTCCGAGTCGCAGCACGTAATGTCTAGTTTGCGCTGGACTCGATGAGAAAATGAGGGGCAAAAAATAGCGAGCCTGAAATCGGTCAAACAGTTTTCCAACTTACAACGTATCCTCTTCGCATTTTAAGGGTCACAGGATATTACGAGGATCTCCGCATCCGAGCTGAAGAATATTCGCGTCCTTTTCAGGTGGGATATCTCTGTGACCAGTGAAACTGGTGGGCTAGAGCCTATTGGTCTAAAGTCCCACGAGCGCATTCCCATTTTTTTACGGTGGTGGTGCCATGTTCAGTAGCTCAGCACCTGTGGCTTGGTAGATAGAGCTACCAGCGTTTTTTCTCCAATGTCAATCAATGCGCGCGGCGCCAATGTGTAGTCGCGTCAGCTGGATTGTCGAGCGATCGATTGGTGTCCGGCATTCTGACAAGGCGAACGCGCGGGTGTTTACGCACGAACTGTTGTGATAGACAAGAGTTTGTGGATTCGCTAGAGGAGGATGGCGGAAGCAAGCTCGCGGTGCAGGCAACGTGCTGTGGCCATCCGCGCGTTTCGCGTTTCATTTTGCTCGTAAGCGCGGCCGCGCGGGATGAACGGATGAAAGGGGCCCGCTGCAATGTGGTTATGTGTGCCAGGGAACCCGCGGAAAAAATAGGGCTTTGAGAAATAGGGAACAAAGAGTCTCCAGAAGTGCTTAGGGGCAATCAAACCGAGGGTACGAGATGACAACCATGCTCTGGTTGAAATATTAATTACCTGAGGCTGTGCTCGCTCGATGGATATCCTCTGCTCACCCACGCCACTGCCGGGAGGCATGTCGCGACGCGCTCGGAGGGGGCTCTATGCGGGCTTTGGACCCGGTTCCGTAACACGGAAAAAGAAAAAAAATTTAGTCGAGTTCACGCGCGGCGCCCACATGCACGCACGCACGCGTGTGGACTGCCGAAAAGTCACGCAAAGCAGGCCCAGCTCTCCCAAAGGTTGAGTTGCTGACCATAAACTATCGGCTAGCTTCACCAAAAAATGAGTGACTCCTATGGCGAGTGCTGTACCTAGTGGAACGTACAAGTCAATGAGGCGTCCGCCTCAGGGACGGCGCTCCCGCCCCGCGGTGGCGGCGGATCAAAAGTCGCGTCCAATCACCACGCGGGAGCCCCTCCTCCCCCCCGTGACAGACACACGCGGCTTATCACGTCACAGCCGTAATGTGCGTCACGCCCATGGGTTCTCGCTGCCGCTGCCTGGCTTGACTCGCTCAGGCCTCTTTATAACCGCGCCCGCCGGCCCTCGCGCACCCCCAAGGGCCCGCCGATGTCCCAGTACCAGCTGCCCGTCGCAGCGTCCCTCGCCGCGTGCGCCCTCTTCAGCGCCGCCCGTCCGGTCTATGCGCTTGCGAGCCCGCCCCACGGCAAGGTCAGGCTCCCCGAGCTCGCGCGCGACGCGACCGCCAAAGGACCCGTTCGATGTCACCACGGTGCCGCAGACATGATTGACGGCGAGCCCATTGACGAGGAGACGCTTTTGGGTTCGGTCGCGGGTGCGTGTGCAGTCTGTCTCCTGGGAGGCTGCAATGCCAATAACCTCTTCTAGATGCGTCTTTTCCTGCGCAAGCTGCTGCTCACGGTCTCCTGCTTGGTGTCGTACTGGCACTCGAAACTGTGTCGCTCGCGTGGTCTGCAGCAGAGGGGGGCCGCAACGGCATTGCTCTGTACGCTCTCCGTGTCGCGTTTTGCGCTCTACTAACCTCGTCCTCGTCTCGGCCATCTCGGTCAAGCAAGAACACCGCGCGCACATGGCGCGCCCTCATCCACATTTCCTCGCTGACATGCACCGCAGTGTTCCTACTAGGAACCCTCGCCATACTACCCTCAAAACCAATGCCCATCTCGCGCGAACCGCCGCGGCCCGTCGTGCCCCAATAGCTCTTCCACGCCGTAAAGACCGGCTCTGTACACCGCCGCCTGCATCCTCGTCAGCGAACAATCCCGCGCGGGCCGGCGCTGCAACTACCCCTCGGAGCAGATCTACTCGGACAAGACGCTGCTGGCGGTCACCTCGCTAACTACGCGGACAACGTCGCGGGGAGGCGTGAATATGCGCGTCCGTGTCATGGGACCAAAACGCTGCCTTTCTCGTACACGGACCAAGGTCGTCGTCATGCTCGGCACACACACCGCGCGCGAGCCTCGAGATCGGCGACCTGCCCATCGATACCCCGCGAGCATGCGCGCGACGGTCATCTTTGCGGGCATGACGCGCCGCGCTCCGGCGGTACGCGCTGAAACTGGGGAGCTGGAAGCCGAAGGAGGGCAGCGGGCTGGGGCCTCTCGCGTGGCGCCTCGTGCGCTGTGAACGCCAAGTGAATGAACGGCCCGAGGGGGCCGCTCGTGGCAGGCAGCTCACGCGCGCTTGCGGCGGTCGCGGCCGTTGGAAGCTGTTTCTACGTCCCTACTGCGTTTTTTCTGCAGCTGCGTTCCGTCGTGACTGCGTCGCGTACCTCGAGGCGGACACCGCCATGCGCATCGCGCGCGGCTGGGGCTGGGGCTCTTTGCCGCGGGCCTCTTTTTCAGCAAACGCACGCCGTGTGCCAGATCCGTGAGCGCCCTCCCCCTCTTCCTCCAGGTGGCTCGCTGACACTACGGGAGCAGTGACGGGCCAGCTCTGGAGCATCTCCACCACGACGCTGCAGGTGCGCCTGCGCGTGCAGCTCAAAACTCGATTCTGTTCGCGAAGACGCTCGTGCGCAAGGACTTCGCGTCCGCGCGGGGAGCGCCCGCCCCCGCCAAGACGCCCGGCAGCGCCGAGGGGGGCGCGGACAAGAAGGAAAGGAGTAAGGAGGAGGAGAACGATCCGTTTGCACGAACGCGAAGGCGCAGATTATGACGCTCGATGACGACGGACCGTGGACACCGCGTGAGCGAGTTTGCGTGGCACCTCTTTACGCTCGTCGGTGCGCTCCTCCCTCCCCTTCCGCTAATCAAAAGCTCACCCCGAATATGCTAGAGACTCGCCGATCGAGGTGGTCATCGGGACCTTGTTTTTGTACAAGTTTGCTCGGGACCAATCGGCCTTCTGGGGGGGCCTCGCCGTGACGTGTCTTTTTCCTCCCGCTCAAACGCATTTTGGCGGGAGCGTCCGTCGCGTGGGCGCGCAGGTAACTTGATGAAGAGGCGCGTCCTCCGACGACGAACCGAGCTGGGTTGGCCCTTATGAACGAGGTGCGTTTCGTCGCCTCTGCCACCCTTCCCACTTGATCACTCATAGGAGACAATAGATTCTGGGAGGAATAAGGATGCTCAAGGTGAGTACGAGCATGCGTTGTGAGGGCAAGGGGGGACTGACGTAGGGACGCAGTTCATGGCGTGGGAACGCAGCTTCGAGGCCCGTGTGCTCAAGATCCGCGACCGCGAGCTCAAGTACCAGAAGCCTCAACTACACCATCGGGAGACGCTCTGGAACGCAATCTGGTGGGTGGCGTCCCCCAAATCACGCACCGACAGCATAGAGCAGGGGCTGATTAAGTGCGCAGGAACGGCTCCCCGATCCTCGTCACGCTCGTCGCGTTTTGGACATTTTGCAGTCTACCGCGGCGAGGTGCTCACGGCGCGCATCGCGCGTTTACGTCCATAAAGCGGTGCGTTTCCTCCCCGATTTCTGAGATAGTGCTGAATGTGTGTAGTGTTCAACTGGATGAAATTCGCGCTCAACGCGCTCCCCGAGACGCTCATCAACATGCTCCAAGTACATCCTCCCCTTTCTGTCCCTGTTTCCCATCACTAACAAAGATTGTAGTCCCCGTCTCCATGCGCCGCATCGAAAAATACCTCGCCGGCGCCGAAGTCGCCTCCGTCCCGCCCCTCTTCCTCCTCGCCCCCCAACAACAAATCGCCCTCCAAAGCGCCACAATCACCTGGCCCCAAGACCGCCCGCGCGGCGCATCCCGCCGCGAGCACGCCCGCGCCAAAAAAAAATTCGTGCTCCTCGATGTGTCGCTGAACTTCCCCGAGGGGGAATTGTCAGCTCATCTGCGGGAAGCTCGGGAGCCGGGAAGACGCTGCTGCTGCTCGCGCTCCTCGCGAGGCGGACGTGCTCGCGGGGCAGCTCGTGTGCCGCGCTCGCCGCCGGACGCGATTGCGGGGTTCGTGGGCCGTGTGGTCCCCGAGGAGGAGTGGGTTGTGCCGGGCGTATGCGCATATGTGCCGCAGTCGGCGTGGCTCCGCAATGCGTCGATCCGGGATAATATCCTCTTTGATCTGCCGTATGATGAGAGGCGGTATAGGAGGACGATCGAGGCGTGTGCGCTTAGCAGTGATTTGGAGATTCTCGAGGACGGGGATATGTCTATGTGAGATTGCGGCGAGCGCGGCGTGAACCTCTCGGGCGGGCAGAAGGCGCGCGGTGCGTTCCGTCCCCTCCTCCCCTTACATAAAAACTGACAACGCGCAGTGTCCCTCGCACGTGCGGTGTACTCCCGCGCGTCGATCCTCTTCCTCGACGATGTCCTCGTCCGCCGGTACGTCCCTCCCTCCCCTAGAGGTATAAATGAAGCTGACATGGAACAGTGGACGCGCACACGGCGCACCACCTCTTCACGGCGTGCCTGCAGGGGCCGCTCATGGCGGGGCGCACGCGCGTGCTCGTCTCGCACCACGTGCAGCTCTGCGCGCCCGCGGCCGCATACGTCGTCGCGCTCGACGGCGGCCGCGTGCAGTTTGCGGGCGCGCCCGGCGCGTTTGTGGACAGCGGGGCCATGCAGGGGCTGTCGCAGTCCGATCACAAGGACGCGGAGAAGGAGCAGGCGCAGAGGAGGCGCAGGACGTGCCCGGGGTAGAGGAGCTCGCGGACGCGGATGCGCCGCCCGAGGAAGAGCCGAAGGAGCGTAAGGCCCCGCGCAAGCTCGTCGAGGAGGAGAAACGCGCCGTGGGCCGCATCAGCCGCGACATCTGGGCGGCGTACCTCGGGCGCGTGCGGCGGGGCGTGGTATTGGGTGCTCTTCTGCGTCTCGCTCGGCGTCGCGGCGGCGAGCCCGGTGCTCGAGAATGGGTGGCTGAAGGTGTGGTCTGGTGCCGCGGGTGAGGGGGGCGAGAAGACGCCGTTGTATTATATCACGGTGTATGCGATTGTGAGTGGGTTTAATTTTCGCTGGGGGTGTGGGCTGATGTGGGTGGGTTAGATTACGTTTACTGGTGAGTTGAGGCGCATATACCCACTGAATGTCTTGCTGACATCTTGCAGGTCTCATTCTCTCGACGCTCCGGTGGTTTGTTCTCTGTAAGTGACCCCTAGCATCTCAGTCGCCCTTCGCCTGACATCCACAGATTACGGCGGCATCCACGCCTCGCGCGTCCTCTACAAACGTACGTGCGCCCTTACCATCCCTCAATACGTAGCTAACGCGCCCCAGGCCTCCTCGAGGGCGTCCTCTTCGCCAACATTCGACTTCCCGACAACGACACCGTCGTCCCGCGGACGGCTGCTCAAACCCGCTTCGGCAAGGACTTTGAGGGTGCGCATCCGCCCTTTCCCCTCGCTTCCTAGAACACAGCTGACTGGTGTGCTAGGCGTGGACAGCAGCCTGCCGGACAACCTTTGGGCGGAGCGTCATGTATGGCCTCTCCGCGGGCACGATTTTCGGGCCACGACGTACATCACCATCACGTTCGTCGGCGGCCTGCCGTTCCTCGCGGCCGCGATCGTGTTGTTTGCGCTGTACTACAGCGGTACGCCCCACCCTCTTTCCATACCAGTGCGTGGCTGACGGGCGCACAGTGGGCAAGATTTACGACAGACATCAAGGGACATGCGTCGACTCGGTACGTGCTATCGCTTGGCAGGATAACGCGGTGCTCATGGGAAATGTGTAGACTCCGTCACCCGCTCGCCGCTGTACTCGATCTACGGCGAGACGATCGCAGGCGTGCCCGTCATCCGCGCGTTCGGCGCCTCCTCCAAGTTCCTCCGCGACATGCTCCGCTGCGTCGACACCGTGAGCCGTCCCCCCGCGTCCCCTTCACGAGATCCCGCTGACAAGCAGACGTTAGAACTCGAATCCGTACTACTGGATGTGGGGCGTCAACCGCTGGCTGTCCGGCGCGCTTCAATTTGCTGTCGAGTGCCGCCTCGGGCTGTAGGTCGCGTTCATTGCGGTCATGACGCCCTCGATATCGGCGTCGACGGCGGGCTTTGCGCTCGCGTTTTTTTGTTTTTTTAGTTTTTTTTTTTGCGTCGACGGTGACGAATGATGTGCGTCTGTCTTGTTTTGTGGGCTTATGCGTGATGCTGATTGGATGTGACAGCTTTTGTTCTTGGTGAGTGCGGCGATGTACGCGGTGGGGTCTTGGCTGAGTTTCTTTGGTAGGTTCGCCGGTTTGTGGGGGTTTGGAACAGTCCATGGTTGCGGTGGAGCGTATCAAAGAGTTCACGGAGATCAAGCGGGAGCCTCCAGAGTTTATCGAGCCGAGGCCCGCGCCGACTTGGCCGTCCAAGGGCGAGATAAAGGTCGAGGACCTCGTCATCCGCTACGCTGTTGAGTTCTCGCCCTGTGTCTCCTGTATGGCCTGGGCTAACGCCGTATGCTCAGCCCGACCTGCCAAATGTCCTCCACGAGCTCAACTTTGAGATCAAGCCGGGCGAGAAGATCGGCGTGCTGGGGCGCACGGGCTCCGGCAAGAGCACCCTCGCGCTCTCGTTCTTCCGCTTCGTCGAGCCCACGGCGGGTCGTATCCTCGTCGACGACGTGGACATCGCGAAGATTGGTCTCAGCGACCTGCGCAGCCGTCTGACTATCATCCCTCGTAAGTCTACATGTGACCCCCGTGTGTCGTCCGGTGCTCACGTCTGCCACAGAGGACCCGACGATTTTGAGTGGTACTCTGCGCTCGACGCTCGATGTCTTTGATGAGTACGAGGACGCTGAAATTGTATGTCCTTATCATCTGGTTGAGCGTGGTCGATGAGCTGATTCGCGATGTACAGTACGAGGCTCTTCGCCGAGTACATCTCATCCCTGCTGAGGACGCCGAAGAGGACCCAGAGAAACGTCAACGAGAACGTGTTCCGCAACCTAGACTCGCCGGTCTCGGAAGGTGGAGAGAACTTCTAATTAGTCTACTGGGTGCGTACGGCAACTCTGTCGTGTTATTGTGTCTGACTTTGTTGTAGAGAGAAGCAGCTGCTGTGTATGGCCCGGGCAATCCTCAAACGTACCAAGGTGCTCTTGATGGACGAGACTAAGTAAGCACTGCCGGTGTTTGTCAGAGAGCTGCGTGCTAATCCACTCTATAGGCGACTGCTAGGTGCGACCTATGATACACCACGCATGGGTAGAACTGACTTTGTTCGTGCAGCGTTTGACTATGCCACTGACGAGCTTATTGGCAAGACCATCCGACAGTAAGCATCAGTCTTCCCTCCGGTCGGCTGTTTCTCACAATAGCGCGCAGAGAATTCGCGGAGAGCACGATCCTCACTATCGCGCATCGGCTGCGCACAATCATAGACTACGATAGAGTAAGAGTCATTCCTCAGCATGCGTGTGCCCGATGCTGACCGTAGCGCGCTTCTAGGTTATGCTTCTCGATCAAGGCCGCATCGCAGAGTTCGACCGACCCGGGAAGCTTCTTGCGGATCCGAACTCAAAATTCCACGCCCTGTGCAAAGCCACGGGCAAAAACGAGTTTGCCCAGCTGAAGAAGATGGCTGGTGCAGCATAATCATAGAGGGGTATCTTGTTTACACGGACATTTGTACCACGACATCTAACATATTCATACGAGTTTGCACTCTCGCCGTCCGAGTCTGAGACGTTTCGGCGCTGACGCACGACATTTCTCGAGACCAAGTTGCCGCCGCCGCGCGGCTGTGCACAGCACGAGCCTGGTGAGCACCGTGTTTCCTGAGATCGAGACATCGAGGAGCGCTGACGGCGAACTTCGTAAAGCGCGTCGGTCAATGGGCCCAAGCGCCGCACAGGCTCGCGGCTCCGCCGAGTCATGCATTGAGTCAATTGGCACGAACCTTAGTAGATGTGACTCCCGAGCTCGGGCTTCGTGTGTATAGTGCGCTTACAGCCAGGCCTTTTGACTGTCGTCGTTTTGTAAGCTCGGATTTCTAGTACTGTGCTCACCCCTTTTCGCCAGCCACGCGCCTTCGGCCCGCCCCCAGTCCCGCCTTAGTATATAAGTTTGGACCAGCGGCACACTGGTACATCCTACTCCCGCAGCCTGCGCTAATAATTCCCCCAGTAAGTTTGTCCTATGACTCCTATTGCACTCTTCTTTACTGACATCCTCCTCGTCAGAAATGTACATTGTGCCCGCGCTATCCATACTGGTCCCGAGGACCACAAACGACCCAAGCACTGCAGGCGCCGATTCCTCCAACTCTTCCAGCTCTTCCAGCTCTGGTTCGGACTCTAGTGACTCAGGCCCCAGCCTGAACACCGAATACACAGTCATCATTCCTGTCATACTCATCATCACCGTCGTCCTCGTCGCTTCGGTATCCAGCCCTATACTGCCGGAGGGTCCTACGGAGAAGTCGGATACCTGTGGTCAGCTCAAAGGGGGAGGCGGAGGTTGTTACAACACCCACCAGACTGGTGGGATGTCAAGATGGACCCACCAGAGAAGGATGTCGCGTCGTTGGAGGGTTTGCAGGTGAGCTTCCACATTGCTATATAGCATCGACAGATAATGACCCTCCTTGTATAGCCGGTTTGCGCTGCGGTATTCAGACGAGGAGGGAAAAGACGGCTTTGCCAACACCACGATCATCAAAACTGCTGCCTTGGCAAAAGAGCGAGCAGCGTGAACACGCCTTGGAGACGATAGTACACATTGCGATGCCTACACCAAGTCACGTACGGACTTCATCGAAAGGGCAACCAATACCAGAGGGCTTGTCATTTGGTATTCTTCGCGATACCTAAAGAGCATAGTGTACCAATAGAATCCTGACGGCATACATCTCAGCTCTGCTCGGCCCGAGTCGTCTCCCCTTGTTGTATTACAATACTACAGTCTACTAAAGCTGTCGCTAGGTATAGATGAGCTTCGTGTGTTCCTATGGTCTCTCCGTGAAACTGCCCGTATAAACGCTATGTGCTGAGCGTGACTCTGCAAGTGAAAAAAACGCGTCGACGCGTCGCGTCGAGCTGATGTCATACTTTGCACATCATCAGCATATATAGCGATCAATCCCGCCCTAGCTCCCGCCCCTACATCCATTTCTGGAAAGCCCGACATTTTAGGCGCCTACGCCTGCGCATTTTGATGCGAGCTCATTGTAGAAATGAAGAAGCAACTCCGGCTCGGCCTGGAACTTGACCACCACCGTCATCTCTGCCTTCAGTTCTGCCCTCTCTGAGACCATCGCTATGCCAAATTACGAATGTCCGAGGGAGCGCATGCAACTCCTAGTCTGAGGCCCATGCGCGTCGGGACATAGCTGTTGGTAAATGCGTTCTGTAAGCATATCCACGACCGCCGTAATACCTCGCTTTGAATTGGCTTCAACAGTTTGAATGCCCCTCTGTAGCAAACTCTATCATCATTAATGCATCATTCCTGGTCACTTAAGCTTGGCCTTACCGCTATTTCTTATCACCCCATATCGCCCAGAACGAGGATTTGATCTCCAATTTTTTCTTCCGAGGTGCAACGTGGACCCTGGGGGGCGCCGGGGAGAACGGTCAACATGCCGTGCCTTGAACGCCTCTATCTTCCTTCCCACCATCGTAATGCCCGTAGTCGGTTGACTTGAACCTCCGTCCTAGTCTTCACCGCCGCCCACCGCAAGCCCCCTCGAACGAGCACGCACCATGTCCCTCAAGGACGAAAAACTCGGAAAACTCTCCCCGGCTCGACGTCGAGTCGATCGACTATGCCGCCTCGGACGACGCACAGCTCGAGCTGCTTGGCTACAAGCAGGAGTTCAAGCGCGACTTTTCGTTCCTCGGTCTCTGGTCGCTCGTCTCGAGCGAGCTCGCGGTCCTCCCAGGTGTTGCCGGTACTATCTGGTGAGTACACTCTGCTCACACGACTTCCTTTGCTAACCTCTCTCAGGTACACAATGGCTACTGGTGAGCCGAATGTGCCCCTCGCGTTGGCGTGGACTGGTGTTGAACAAAAATTTTCAGCGGTCTGGTGGGCATGACCTGGGGTGGCTGGTTGGGGCTGTCATGGGCCCAGGTGCGCAGTGTCTAGGGTCGCGATAAGCTTGACATCACTAACAGTTTACAGCCCCTGGCATACTCGTTGGCTGAATTGTCGTCGGCTTATCCGACCTCGGGCGGTCTCTACTATTGGGCATTCATGACGGCATCCCCTCGGTACAAGAAGGCAAGTCCCCCTCCACGGCCCCACTCGTGAAGCTTGCATTAACCCTTTGGCAGCTTTCCTGCTATGTCGTCGCTTGGTCCCTGATTATATCAACGCCGCTTGCGTGCTGCTCCATCACATACTCGGTCCGTTGAACCTTTTGTTATCTCCACCATTCCATCTATCTAACCCTAGAGTCCCATGACAGGCCGCGCAACTGTTGATTGCCACAGCGCAGCTTGCGTATCCAAACTATCTTGCGGAAGTCTGGCATGTGTATCTGGTGTATGTTGCGATGATGTTCATCTCGTACATTATCATTTGCCTCCCCACCAAGTACGTGAGCTGGTTCAACATTTGGGCAACCGCGCTCGGCATTGTCGTCTTGATTATCACGACGATTCTCCTCCCTGCGAAGGCGACTGAGCTCAACTCGGCCAAGGATATCTTCACCAGCGTATGTTTCACTTTTTCCCATCTTTTCACACCGCTCACCGTGATCTCGTCAGTTGTACAATCAAACCGGTTGGCCACTCTGGGTGGGCATTCTGCATGACTTTCCTCTCCGCCACATGGACGCTTAGCGGTTACGACGTTGCCGCGCACGTCGCAGAGGAGACGAGTCACGCCGCCATCACTGTCCCGCGCGCGATGGTCTGGAGCACATGGAGCAGCACCGCGCTCGGCTTCATCTACCTCATCGGACTCGCGTTGTGCGCCACCGACATCGACGCGCTCATGGCCAACCCCTCACTCGGCCAGCCATCGGTACGCTCACGGCGAACATCCTTGGTGTCAAGGCCGGTGTCGCGCTACTTGCTATCAACTTCTTCGCGCGCAGTTTGGATGTGGCGTCGCTTTCGTATGTTTCTACAGCTTTCATGTGCTTCAAAATCTAATCCAGCGTATCTAGTTCGTCGCCGCAAGCCGCATCTTCTTCGCTTACTCGCGTGACAAGGCGCTCCCCTTCTCCGACTGGCTCAGCAAAGTCGACCCGCGCACACACACGCCGAACAACGCCTCACTCGTCGTCTTCGTCTCCTCCGCGGCCTTCGGCGCGATCTCCATCGGCTCCGACACGGCCTTTGAGGCCTTCTTCTCGGGCAGCAGCACTCTTGCGGGCCAGATCTCGTACATCCTACCTGTGCTCGGTCGCTGCCTGTACGAGGACAACCCCGATTACAAGCCCGGCCCCGTACAACCTCGGACGTTGGTCCAAGCCGATCCGTTGGCTGGGCCGTCGCGTGGAACTTCTTCATCATGCCTCTCGTCAGCTTGTGAGTGTACACCTCTTGTGTGAGAAACCCATCCCTAACGCCCATACCAGCCCCGACTACCCAATGCCTGCACCGGCAGACATGAACTGGGCTGTCGTCGTCTACGTGTAAGCTCTCTTATTCCTCCTCTCTTGATCGTGCCTGACAGCCCCACAGCCCCTTCCAGTTCCTCGCGATGATCTATTGGTGGTTCTGGGGGTACAAGACCTTCACAGGCCCGCGCGCCAACTTCACCGTTAAGAACGCGAAACGGGTCCTCGGGCGAGCTGGAGGACGAAAAGGAAAAGTAAGCCTAGACGCCGGGCCTGGCGGTATGGCCCAATCTTTACGTCCTAGACGTTGTATTTCTCGGAATCGCCTTTGCGACTCCGTGTTTCTCTGTATCTATATGCTCGGACACGTCGTAATGCTGATGCTTTCGTTTCTGCGTTCGCGTCTTGTGTGGGCAGGGCCCTACGCCGTTTTTCTAACATTCGCGAGGGTATGTAAGGCTGTTATGACATTGCGACGTTGATACGCGTTAAAAGGGGTACTTCCCCCTTAGCAACTTGAAATCGAACTGTTGGAGGCTGTTAGTTCTCTCCCGATGAAGAGGCTCAGAAAGTGTTAAACTGCACATCCGGAATTGGAAAGGGTATGGCCATGCCCGAGCCATTAACGTTTTAAACGTTCGCGTGGCACGTGACCCGGTCGGTAAAGCGGGCCTCGCGCGCAGGCCTCGCGGCGATTTTCGTGACCCCACTTGGTCGATGGTCAGTGACCACTAGCCAGTCACTCTTCCTCATGGCGCGTCCAGCTGTTTGGCCAACATACCCCCGTGTTCTTTTCCCTACGGGGATACACCGCCAGTCTCGCTGCTACGAGACGTGCCACCGGAGGTCGACCCCAATATTCTTCTACTACTAGTTTGTGGTGACCCACGAAGCATTCTGTACTCCGTATACACGAGCAATCTTGACAACCCAGCAGGTTCGTTTTAGGCAGGTCGTTTTGTTCACACACTTCACTCATGTCCGAACTCAAGGAACCCAAAAGGTCGATTTCACATGCTGTGATTACGAGCCGGCCATCCTAGGTAAGAAGTGATCAGATAATTCTATGTTCCAGTTGTCTAACACTTTAATTAGCGAGAAACATTATTCTCCTTACCCTGATCCTGAAAGACGACTGTAAGAAACCCCTGATATGGAATATCTTCTATCATCTCTTCATCGACCGCCTTTCCCTGCGTATCTTAATCGACCAGTGCAAAGTCTTAGCTGCAATATCCAAGGACTTCGACGCATGGACCTCGAGCCAATACGGTCGTTTCATCAAGATAGGAACACGTTTCACTTTGGACCGAGTTGCACAAGCTCTGGGAATGGTACGCTGCCGCAGAGGACGTGGGTCCGAGTCTAAGCAACAGGGCTTAAAGAAAGTACATTTCGATCTGCCATGCGGGAACACGAAAAGCTCCTCCGCGGCTTCGTCATGGTTTCTCCTGCCCGCTCTAACGGGCCCCCATGTGGCCGAATGCGGCACTTGTCGCCAATGAAACCTACCACCGCTATTGGGCGACTGGGCGGCAGCGAGCATAGAAGATAGTCCAAATCCTGCGACTGATCATCTCCCTGGAAGCCTATGTCAATCCTTTGTTCGCATATGCTCATGGGCAAGAGGGGTTTTTCGCGCAACGTGGTACTTCTCCAGTCGTTCCATTTCTTCTTGCGCAATACTTCAACCCTCCAGGCGGCGAGCACCGTCTAATCCCAGTCCTGGACATCTTAATACTATGGCAAAAAATTCAAACTCTTCGAGTGGGGGCAAGGCCTTCGGGTCCTGCGTACGAGACACAACAAATCGTATAACACGTTGCGTATGATTGTCGGTGACGCACTTAGCTTCTGCCGCACGGGTCCAGCAAATACAGGGACTTTGGCCGCAACACCGCTTTCTGTCGCGTGTATCCGTGGCGCGCGCCGCTCTTGATCCTCGACGGGCCCTGCTACTTTTTAACGTCTTCTGCATCCCAGGCCACCGCTCCCCTCACATTCGACGTCATCAACACTTCCACTCTTTGGGATCATGCTGGCATCCTCAACGTCCTCTCAGCGACGGCGCCTCTTTTAAGACATAGTTCTTGGGCCACTCTCTCACACAGAGATAACCATGTCCTACGGCAAGGGTCGTGCCGCGGACGTTCTCGAATCGCTCTGCGCGAAGATTGACACCATCTCTGTACTTTTCGACCTCTGTCCCATCCCTTACATGTCCATGCTGTCACGACCCGGTCGAGCAGCCAAAACTCACTAACGGCATACTCTTGTTAGCAAGTCCGCAGGGACAGCGGATGAGCACATCCCATGGAAAACGTCCCTCGTCCCTCGCAGGCCAGGGGGTAAAGATCTGCGAATAAAAATGGTCGCCTCAGCCACTGGCAGACTGGATCTTTGATCTACACTCCAAGATGTTTCCGCACGAAAGTCGCTGGCCGCCCAACGAGTCGCTTGCCTCTCAGCAGCGGAAACGCAGCCGACTTCACTACAGCCGAGGCTCCCTGGCCTTGCTTCTAGCGCATCTAGCTTCCAGGATAGACGTAGATTGGGAAAAGGTTCTCGACGAGCTTCTCTGTCGCATGCAAAACACGACACGCCCCTCGCCTTCCAGCCTTAGCTTCACAAGTGCCTGCGCATTTCATGTGTCAAATTGCATTTGCTTTGGTCTCTTTACCCACCCCGCCCTCTACCTCTTGGAATGTGGAATGTCTGGGGCCGGGCGCAAACTCAGTGGTTGGAGCAGAACCGGACTACACTCATGGTATGCGTCGCAATCACAGTCCCTCGAAGAGTCTTCAAAGTTCTCGACGACAAGGACGCAGCACACAACCCATGCATTTCTGCCGCTCTTGCTGGCGGTGGAACTTCCAACCACTTCATCTCTAGCGTCGAAGCTTTCCACGGTTCGCTTACTGTAGAAGGCAGCTTGGGGAGAATGCCAAAGCACTCATCCACGAGGATCCTTTGGGCTGGCGTGGGAAGTCCCCTGTGGTAGTGACATTTTGCGTTGCTACCACCGTCTTGACCCATGCACGCGCGGACCATCGGGTGGCGTTGTCCGTTATATCAACCCCCATTCATGCGCACTTGTACTCTAAGTTCGACATAGGGACGAATTCACATGGTGCCTTTAATGGATGACAGCGTTGAAATATTGCGACACAAGCCCACAGTTCGAGGAGATCCCCTTGCACCAGTTCTTCCAGCCCCGGAGGTAGCCTTTGCTACCTCGACCCCAACCTCGCCTGTCGTCATGTTTGACAACAACCGCGAACGTGTTGCCTGTATGAAGGTCAACGTTTCCTATATCGGATATGCGCAAGAGACAACAACTCTCGGTTAGCAAACGAAGATATCTCATACGACATAGTTGGCCCTTGCGAAATGAGGCTGTCTTTGGGGGAGGAGGAGCTGCAGGTCGTGTCTTTCCCTCATCCCTGTGGACTTGAAGAATGCCACAACGCGCGTGGTCCGTGAGCAGGGAATGATCGAGGTGCGTTTACACTATATTAGAGACCGTCAATGTCTCATTAAATTGTATCTCAGGTCGTGGCATCACCCACAGTTTTAGGAAAAAGAGGAAGGAGATATGGCTCTTTCCCGCTTTCCCGTCCTAGCTGACAACAACTCAGTGTTTCCGTGGAACATCCACCGAGTTTTGGTTTTTCGACAGGCTCCCTCGTATCTCGACCACTTGGCCGAGACAGGTTCGGTGGATCAGCAAGCACACGTCTTTCGCCCTTTCCGACACCGAAGCTACCGCAACAGTACAGCCTGCTCCTTTTACCAAGCTTAAGACATGCATTTCCTCCATTTTTAAACGGCTTCGCTGGCTCGGGGGACACTTCAAGTGTCAAAGTAACGACCATCTTTGGACCAGGCGCACGATTGGAATGCACTAATCCTGACCACTGGGATCTACCTGGACCTCTCAGCACACACAGTGGTGGCAGAAGCTTTTCTGATCCCAAAGTACAATGGTTTTGACAAACCTCTTGAGGATGCGTCCATGCCGCGCCACGGAGGTCACGTTTACTGCCGAAGAGCTCAGTAGCATGGAACCCAATTGCTTCCCGCATTCGTAGAACGGTTTGTAGGGACTGGACCCACGCAGACAAACTGCCAAGTAGGACCGCAACGCGCAAACCAAGACTCAAAATGTCGGCAGCCGCTGAAAAAAAAACCACCAATTTGCGGATGTGGCGAGGGACGCGTCACGGAGGCATTCAACCAAGAGACTGCATGGGTCCCCATGGGACCTGAGCATGCTACCAGAATCGCCATAAGCCCGCTTCTTCGCTGTGCCGTACCTCGAGCCAACGCTAGAAAAATATGTATTTCCGTTGACTCGTTCTACGAGCTCTTACGAGACTACCACGGTCTATCCGACGCTGTGCTCATGAAGTTGACGCTGACCGGTGACGTCGACTTGGACAAGATCACTCGCAAACTATCTGTTCTCATTGTCACCAATGGGTCCCTCCTGACCAGCGTAAACGATGCAGCGCTTGTAGAAACACTATCTATTGCAGTGTAGATTGTCAGAAGAAAGATTTTGGCGGGAACACAAAACCCGTTGCGCCAGCAGAGGCGCCCATTGACAGACGACGAGTAGACATATCGTGACGCGGTCGGCGATCAATGCATTTTTGAATCATAAGTTCCGTTCAACGTAGCGTGCGGTGATTTACGATTTATGAATAATAAATCGTTTCCAATGCGTGTTTGGGTATTGGGTTTCTCTTCCTAACCCAAAAATTTTCGTCGAAAGCGTGGGAAAGTGCGAATTTTGTTACCGTTCGATTCAAAATTGAGCGTCTCTTGGGCGTCTGCCAACCTTAACCCTAGGGTGTCCAATACAAATTTGAATCAAAACTTGTCCGATTTTCTGACATTGTCGTACATGGATCTGGCCTCTGAATATTGCTACTAACTATGCAGACCCCTGAAACTACCCCCCGGTCAAGTCGTTACGCTAAGCGCCCGATGTTTTCAACTCCTTGCAGCTCGCTCAAACTTCGACGAACTTTCGTTCCAGCGTTAGCGCCCGTCCGTTTGCCGCCCTTACCTTGCAAAAGACATGCCCTTCCATTGTTAGTAGGTATTGAATGATGTCTAAAACATTTCTCTTAGCCACAAGTATATTATTAAACCCATGTATCTCTATTCACATCCTAATTGACGTTTAATGCATCCATGTTTCCGCATTTTGTCGAGTTTCGGAGTTCTCCGTGTGCCACAATGGTTTTGATCGCATCCACTTTCAGACCTGCGGGCACAAGCGCGCTGTTCAACCTGTGTCCCGCCTCCACCCGTCTGCCGTTGTTGGCGAGAGTGGCGGCGCGGCTCATCTTTCTTTCTTGAAGAATATTAAATCTTGATGAACTTTTGCCTCATTTCTTGACCCCTATTTCTATCTCACCCTCGCGCGACTGCATCGTGCACGCCCTACTCGCGCACGGCCCCCACTGCAAGAATTGACCACCAACATCACTGCACCCCTGGGGACATACCCCTCATTCGCATTCACGCTCAAGGACGATGCCATCATTGTATGGGCCGCTGGCCAAATCTACTACGTCCCATCGTCTACAAACTTCCCAGCTAATTCCACGGCGAACGCACAAAGTCCAGGACGGACCACCATGTCCCAACACCTTCATCAAGGGCGACACCGACGACGACTACCGCAACAAGATCAAAGGCAACGACGGCGACAGTGAGTACGACCGTGGCTACATTAAACTTGTGCGGTCCTCGCGCATGAGCATGTCACTGCCGTCGTCAAGACAGGTCGAAACACGCACATTGCCCGGCGCGGCGCAAGACACCAAGACCCTCGACGGCGACATAGAAGACAACGACGGCGACATTAAAGACAGCAACGGCGGCAGTGAATCTGGCGGGCACAAAACCGTACCTCTTAGCTGCCCTTGCGTCTGAGCGTCACTGCCGCCGTTGTTCCACACACGTATCCGCGCGAGACAAGCCGCAGAACACCGACCACGCCGACCACAGAGTCGACAACGAAGACGGCAGCAGTGAAGACAGCGGGCACATATATATTGCTCAGCCCGCCCTTTCAGGACACTCGCCGGCGAGTGAGACAACTTGACAAGACAAAGGCCGCCGTGCTCGTATACCGCCATGTGTCGCAAGATCACAGGGCACGTCAGCCGCGCTTCACGTTCTTAACACAATGATTTTTGTTCTTTTGTACAGGTTCTCGGTCACCACCTTCACTCACTCGCGATCCCTTGCCACCGCAACGGTACCCGGACCCCGATACAATCAACCGCGATTTGCGACAAAAGAGCCGCTTCGACCAGCCACCGTCATCTTCAGCCCCAACACACAAGATCCGACAGCTCTTATTCGTCAGAAATACTATTCCTCAGCGAGAGAACGCGCGATTACGACACTGAACATGATTTTAGCATGAAGCGTAGACGTGTGCGACGAAGACCTGAATGGACGCCACTCGTCACCCGATCGCGGTTCCTTTTCCCCTGCGCTCGATGGGCACTCTCCACAACCAGATGCATCAAGTGAGTGACATAGTAGAGCATTGTGACATTTCGCATTGACAATATTTCATTCAGGTGCTAAAAAAAGGGCACCTCTTCCTCCCCAAAGCGAACACTTCCAACAAGTCGCACGAAGGCCGGCCTTACACGGACCCGCCAACGTCCCTTCCCCCGGCTTATGCTTCACAGGTTGATAGTCATGCAGATTTTCAAGGACCTGCAGCGTACTCTGACGTTCCTTCGGTCACGGGAGGAGTTCGGGCCTCACTCACGACGAGAGAAAATGAGCATCGCCATTATTCCAGCCGCCCTCGTTACGACAATCCAAGAGTGGACGATGTAATGGACGTTGACTACCAATCACAGACGTCTCGGAGCGGCTCTTCGCGTACCGAACCACCTGCTCGTCCTCGAGGCAATGACCGCCCAGCTCTTGATTTGCAAATGGAAACACTTCCCAAAGGCCCTCGTACCATGTCGAGAGCTCATGGGTCAGTATTGCATACACCACCCTCGCCTTCGCCGGTCTTGCCTTCCGTGCCTATACGAATGCCCGAACCATCCAATGGTACCAAACCAAATCGGGGACCTCAGTCGCACCTGCGACAAGATGCAAACCCTCCAAGTCGTACTGCAGGTCTCCCCTCAGGCCCTAGGAATATGGCAACCATTCCGAAACCGAAAGCATGAACATCTAGGTTCCAAGATATCCCCAGTAACAAGGTATGCTAACTCCTCTACGAGGGCTATTGTCTTCGCGAACACACTAGCGTGTGGCTTGCAAGACTTGAATGCATCCGTCAAACCCGTCACGGTTTTCGAGGCTGCGCCCGTCAGCAAAATGAAATCAGAACGGGATGAAGGGAGGGTAGTAGTCGTTACCCAACATGGTACATCGACATTACAACTAGGGCACTGCAGGCAGCTAATGACTTGAGTATAGTGTTGCGAAGGCCCAATACACGACGTACAAACAACGGTGAGGATCCATGCGTGTCGGCGGTGCATGGACTCTGTGTGCTGGGCGAAGGTTGCGTAACGGTCGCGCGGTCGCATAGTGCTGACCTCGACGTGAGTAGTCAGGGGTGGGAGGCTGTTGCTATTCATGACGAGGCACAGGGGGCCGGTGAGTACATAGCTTGATACTAAATGATAAATGATTGCGTTCTATTCACACGTAACAGCGCGCGCACGAGCCGAGCGCAGCTCGGCGAGGAGCGCGCCGATAGAGCACCATGGCAAGCCGCAAGCGCCATTAGATAGACATTGCAAGTATTTTGGGATACATGAAATAATTCATGAATCGGTTCGAGCCAGAAATGGCCCACATCCGCTAGTAAATTCATCGCGACGGGTCTGCCTCCTCACTCCCTGTGGATGCGTATGCCACGACTAGGAGAACGTTGACAACCTGAAGAATCGTGTTAATACGATTTGCGCGGACATACAGATGCTATCGATCGGCGTACCATTATCACAACGCCCGCTATCCAGAATGCCTTGCCGAAGGACATTGCTTGAAACCGAAAAATCAATGCGAAAACAGACCCCTCCAAGGTTCCCCATGGCACGACAATGCCGGTCATGACACCATTTGAGCTGGGATTACAATGAGGAACCAAGAGAGAAAATTTGCTCCGTTCGCCATCTCGTCAACAGTGGCAACAACAATGACCATAAGAACGATAATTACCGCGACTTCGATTGTCTCATGAGCAATGAAAGTTGCAGCGATCAGGGCGAATTGTACTTACGACTCGGAGAAGTGTCGCTTCGGTCAATATAGAGGCCCCACGCAAGCGATGACGGCGAGGTCGCACCCTGAACTATGCCCAGTCCTAGCACGAGATATTTCTTGCCTCGGACTCCGTATCGTCTGTAGGCGAGATCTCCCATGTAGCCACCGAGGGGACGAGTCACGACATTGAGAAGACCATATGTACTGGCGATCTGGATTTGCGATAGTAAGTCCCTGTAAAGTCAGACGCGATGACGCTCTCACATAGCCAGAACGTGTTTGATCAAAGTGCTTTGTCTTGTTGTATATCCCAAATATCACGTTCTGAGAGGTTGGCGTCGATAGCAAGCTCATAACCAAATGATGCTTGATGAATTAAGTCAGTCAGTTTGGAATCTTACTACATCGATGCACACGTACTTAAATACGCCAACGAAGGTAGCCAGGTTACAGGCGCCAAGGACGATGTTGGTAGCGAGTCTCCAGGATAGCGACTCTCCATCTCACGGTAAAGAGGAGGATACTGCAAAGGACCATCAGTCCCGCTGCATGCATCCTTCTCAACAGCGTAGCATACCATCCGTATGTTGCTTCGTGTATGGAAGTTACTTGCAGCTCTTCCTTCGACTGGCCCTCCTGGGCGCTAGCTTCTTTATCGTCGCTCACTTCGGGGGCTTGTGTGTGAGCTGTCCGTTCCACACCAGAGAGACGATGTGGAAACGGCCTGACGATCAGCCCATTTTCCATTCGGATGATCGGTGCCAAATATCAAGGTGATCACAGCCACGAAGATCAGGATGGGGTACAGAGGAACAATGGCAAACGCAGCTAAGCACGTAGAGCATGAGCAAAGTTTTTTCACACGAGGGATGTAGTTACACTACCTCGCCATGTTGAGTGCGCACTCAGTCCATCAGCGCGTAAGCGATCGTAGAGTAGCAAACCCATTATATGAACGTGAAGCCGCCCCCCGCGTTGCCCCATCCGGCAACCAAGGCGTTCGCCCTGCCTACAATAGGGGTATCGTAGAAGGCGGTCGTCCACGCTTGGCAAGGGACAAAAGGTGCCTCCCAGAATACCTGCCGGTAGGAAGCACTCCGGAAATTAAAATTCGTGTCAACGATAGAGATCCACAGGAGCACACATACCGACAAAGAATCGAATCACATAGAGACCCTGAGCGCTGGATACTGTTCCCGCGAGGCCTGAGGGTATGGCGCCGATGATAAGCAAGGAAGCCATAACCTTACGAGGTCCATAGCCTGACGAGGGTATCGGTTAGCTTCGTAGTATAGTTGAGTAGGCGCAAAAGACAGCATACAATCGACCAGCGGCCCTACAAGTATACGAACAAGTAGAGTTGAGCACAGAGAAATGATGTTAGAATTTCCTGAATAGATGGTCAAACATGCTACGGCCACGGTAGATAGAGTAATGCTTTACCAATTTGTTGTTGGGTAAGCTTCAGATCATTCTTCACCGCCTCCGCGGTTATGAGTGGTGAAAACGCAAACCAAGAGAGACTAGAAATAAAGGCTTCTGGGGTGAGATGAAGTTGTGGTTCTCAGACGGAAGTACCGACATTGCCACAATGCCACCCAAAGCCCAGCCTGCCATGATCTGTAAAGCGTTCCATGACGTTATGTCCTGACCCACAAATAAAAATCACAGCTCACAGATGAAAGTTGATAGAGTAAGGATTGTCGAGTTTGAGGATGGGTAGGGTAGTCGCATTTCTTATTGGACGGATTTATTTTCTGACCGTCGTTAATCTGTCCCACAGCAGCGAGAGTGCTTCTGAGCCACTCCAGCTCGTTACCGACGCCATATCATTGCCATGGGCAGAGTCTTCCAAGACAGGGGCATCCATGGAGGGCGACATTTAGCTCGCGAATATCGGGATTCCGCCATTTTAAATCGGATTGAGATTGTGTCAGCTGTTGTGGGAATACAAAACCGTGAGCCAGTGCTTCGTGGCGGAGCCTTGGGCGAGAAAGCATGTCTTCGCCGAAGCAAGTACACGATAAGACCGCAATGGGTGTAGGAAGGGCTGACTCCTGCGCAACCCTGTACCGGCCTTGTTCGAGTCGGAACTTCCCAAGGATGGCGTAAATCGGCGTCAAGATAGAGAATCCAATGATATGCTCAATGGACGACTTCTCGCTTGATTCTCGCAACGTAAACACATTCCAAGCTGCATTTGGATCTCAGTCACCTTCTAATATTCTACCAAGCCAAATAACTTACGAGGAATCAGCGCGTGCAGCCCTGAGGTGCAAAACAAGCCTTTCGGGTCCGAAGCGGTGATACCACGATGGTACTAGTCCGCGGATTGTATATCCAAGGCGCTGTCGAGGTTCTTACAACATGCGTAGTATAGCAGGATTCAGAGAATCTCTGAATTGGAAAATCTCAACTGGGGCTTGTGTGAGACGTGAGATCTGTGAGACGGCGCCTGCAGCATGCGTGACTCCGCAGTCACAGACGCTTGACTCTCCCAATTAGGTCACCGTCGGCGCGCTTGGGCGTCTCTGCCTCCGCCCTCCGCCTTGGGCGTCTCCACGCGCTGCCTGCTCTCTGCGCCCGCATCTTGGTCGCGTCCTGCGGCCTGCCTCTTGTCCTCTTGTCCTGCCACACCCTCCCCTCTCGTCCTCTCTCACCCCACTGCTCCTCCAAGCTATACAAGCTCTCATCTCCTTATTGCCATCATTAGCCTGTTGTACAACGCCGTATAATAGGTTCAAATAGCACTTTCTCTCTCTTTTACGCATATGTCGGGCAGCAACAGCAACAACAACACACGACTTCCATGGTTTCGATTTCAGCGGGATTGTTTATCCTTCAAATGCTGCCACAGACCCTCCAGTTAGACCAGCACCCTGCCAGCCTGTGATAGATCCTTATACTTGAGCGGTGTGTTTCGTTCCGCTTCTACACAGAGTTTTTTACATGATGCTAAGCATGGTCCAATAGCATTTCTCAGCCCCAAGGAAATCCTCTAGGGCACTTTCATGTGGTCTCTAGTGGAATTCCTCCCACTGCATTTGTTTCTGCGGTGGCTGTTCCGACCTCCACCGTTTCTGTTTCGTCGACTTCAGCACACGCCGCTTCAGCACACACTGCCCTAGCCTCCGAGTCCACAAAACAACATCTTTCCTGCACCTTTCTCCCCAGCACAAACTCCGCTGTCATCCCTGGACCCCATTTTACACCTTTACCTGGATTCTCTCCGCCTTTGCCTGACCCGACATCTGGGGCACGATTCCGCCAGAAATGCAGTATACCCAACTGCCTCAGATACTGTCTCTCCAAGAAATGCAGTAGTAGGTAGGGGCCAATGTCCACAACACTGTCAGATGCAGGCAACACCATGTGCGTATGCTGCCCACAACAAATCTCAGGGACTCGCCACAGCATCTGCATATGCCCATCTTCCTGGACCATCCAAGCCACCAGCCATTCTCCCCTACTATCTCTCAGCCTAGTCCTGTTACTTCTAGTGGTGCCATGGCTGCTGGTCCGGGTTGTACCGTTTTCTAGCGATTTGGGGGCTACTTCTGGCTCATCGACTGGTGAAGTACGAACTTGGGCTAAAGACTTTAATGGCTCGTGGAAAGAAGACTGGGATGCCAAGAGAAAAGCGAGAGACTCCAAGCTAGAGGCTGAGCGGCTCAAGAAAGAAAATGAGAGGATGTTGGCATCGACGATAATTATCTGGTGGTGGGCGACGGTGCGTAGCTAGTTTATTCATATGTCTAACTGCTGACACCAGCTTGTTTTTAGACTGACGAAGCTCCAGTCATGCTTAGACAGCAGGGTATCAACACCTGGCCAACATTCAACCTTGCTCAGTTGTCCTAACTCTGCTTGGCAAAGCTTCAGCTTGAGCGGACTGGTCAAATCGAAATTTACGACCCCTCTGAAGGCTCCTGGTGTTTAGAAGACATAAATCATGCCATTTTAGTCTCGAAAGACCAACGCCTACTCTGCCGTAAACCTGGAGTTTTTGTCTTGCCCTCTCTTGGCCGATAAAGCCCGCAGGAGGCTCTGCGATATGCTCGAGCAAAGGGTTCAAGGCTCTTTGCGCACCCCCACACTTTCAACCTCTTCTCTTTCTCCATCTCACCGCATCTACGCCTACCAAGAAAAGACCGTTTCAGGATCTCATGGACTCCGACGCAGCTTCCGATAACTCCCGAGACCCCCATCGCCATCACAGCAAGGCTATCAGGTTAGAAGGACATCCATCTCCTGCCACTCCTACATCGCACTCTAACATCATTTTTTTTATCTCCGCCCCCACATGGGCTCTTGCACTACCCATCCACCCCCTCTCATTTTGAGGAGTCATTGCCTTCGACTCCAACTCCGATCCCAGTCTCGCCAATGTTGAGCCTGCCACCTGCTGAAGATGAGACGGCAAGCCTGCCACCTATCGACTCAGAAGAAGAAGACCCTCTAGATGCGGTGTGGAGACTTGGACATGTGCATATACCCGACAGCGGTGGGACTTGGCCTAACGGCATGTATGCAAGAGATATGGCTCGTGGATTCGCTCTCATGTCAAATTGCACGAGACCGAAAGAAAAGCAACTTAGTCAAGAAGAGCGATTTAGCGTAGTCTTCCCTGGTGTCAAATATGTTCATGCCACTTATGGACGACAGCTCAAAGCTTGGAAGGAGAGCTCTGAAGGAGTACGCCCGAACACTTCCTCGCACACTGGTGATGGCTTGTGGACCTTGTGGAGAAAAAAACTCTCCTGGGTGGATGAAGAAAAAGTAAAACTTTTTGTTTTTATTATCTTTGTACACTACTGTCATACATAGAATGGTTTTTGAGCGTAAGTGGAGGCGCAGACGTCATTACCTGTAGTAAGCGTGGGAATACATAGCCAAATATGACCACAAGTCAAAAAGAATAAAACACCTGTGTTTTACCTTGAAGGCGTGACACCAGTTTCTGCACAGGGTACAAGGGTTTTTTTTATGGCCTCCTGGCCGATTTTATCTGAATAAAAAATATGGCTTTGAGGCCATACTATTCATGTAAGAGTGTTTTTTCGTGCGTTTGGGCGCTTAATCGGTTACTGACCTCACATCAATTAAAGTAGTCAGTCGCACACTCTAGGGCAATACAAGAAATTATTCTGATTAAATAGCTAATATAGTACTGGCTAGGCTCTATAATCTATATACTGTGAACTATATACTTGAGCTATATACTGTGTCTGTAGTTCTACTATTATCTAGGTAGGCTATACTCTGACCGTCTACTTTTTTTTTTTGCCTGCGTTGGGCTCCCATGCGTCGTTCTCATGAGACTTGTGCTTAGGCTTCTTGGCAACCTGTGCCTTGGCAACCTGTGCCGCCTTTGTACTACCCTTAGGACGCCCTCTCTTTTTGGTGGCCGGCTTGTCAGCCTTTTCCTTGGCTTTAGAGCTCAAGGAGGCGGTCACTAGTTTGGTGGATAAGTAGTTTATTGATAAATACCTATGTGGAAACTTACTATCTTCGGGCGTCACAAATTGGAGGGAGCTCTTCGAAATTGACAACGTAGCCTGGACTAGCTTTGGTGGAGGAGCCACCAACGGCTGAGACGCTAATGGAAAAAAAAGCAATCAACTAGCCCAAATTATAACAATAACCAAATTACTTACTACCAAGAGCAGCACAATTTGGGGGGTATTTTGGCTTTTGGCCTTGAGGCGTGTCGTTCTGACACTGGGCTGAATGACCTCTGGTGTAGTTGACGCGCGGTGGTTGCAGAAAGGGGGGTTGGTTTCGTTGCGCCAGGTGGCTGGTTAGCAAAGAACTTCTTCAACTTTGGTGTAGAACCTCGGTTGAGGCGAGCAATTTGCTGTTTGATCGTGAGCTCTTTGCTTGGTCTTCCTCTGCGTCCTGTTCTAAACTACACATGAAGAAATGTTAATGAATGAAATAGCATGAAAAAGAAATTACTGACTATTTTGCGTGCACCCCTTTTTGCGAACAATGGTGTGTTCCTCGAGGATCTTGCTTGTTTAAAACAAGGTCATGAAATTCGGCCAGGCCTAAAGTTGTCCCGGAGCCCCGCCTGAGTGATGTCTTGTGTCATAAGAGTCTAAACATGTAGTTAGTATAAACAGTGTTTACGGCAATAAGATCAACAATTACCTTCGTGTATTTTCCGACACCCCACTCCGGAGGTGGACGAGCTTGAATTATAGAGTAAGCGGTAATAGAGCCCAATTGATACTTGTAGACAGCACGGAATTTGAAGGATTTGAAGACCTGGGTTCCTTGAGGCGTTTGGTAATACGGTTTGCCTAAATCTTGGTCAGAGAAAATTATTAACAAAATAGAGACTATTATCACTCACCGATTATGTGATTTGGATCTAATAGTCCCTGTGCAGAAGATTAAGGTATTGGCCATAAGTAATCCTCACCTCTCTGCGTCGATATACGCGCAGGACAGTGGAAAGATAATAAAAGCCTGACGTGTAATTATAGGAAAATGGATAAAGAGAATTAGTTGAAATTGCGCACGATTGGTAGAAAGGGCGGGAGTGCCAAAGAGCGGAATAAGAAAAAAGGAAAGATATGAATTTGGACGTAAAGAAATCGTTATCGCACATAACCCAACAGGGGGTCAGGGGAAATATCCCCATCTCATGACACACATCATTGGCGGTGTGTTGACCGTAGCCGTTGAATACCTCGCTCTTAGTTGCCAAAATCTTGACAATTGGCTTCCGCCAATCTGCTCCCTGTCGATTCTTAACCGACGTTATCCATTTCTGGATACCAGCGTGGGCCTCCTCCTTTTCCCAAAATAAATCAGGACCGTACTTTGTGCGATTTCCAGAGTACAGTGGACCATGTCTAAATATAGTTGTCCTCAGAAGTGATCCTCAGAAAATGATATTGCGTACCTCTGATTTAGGAGTAAAGTCACTCCACGTCCAGGGGTACCGCACGAGAAATGAGAGTGAAGGAAATGAGCCGGCCGAAGTTTGACACGATCCACACGGACTTTTCAGTCACCAATGCGAGACAAATGTTGATGGTTCGACATTTGTGAGGGTCGCGGGAAAGAGGATGATTGAGCTCTGCAGGTACCACGAAGCTACGCATCAACTCTGAAATCTCTGCGTCCGAGTGTGCACCCCGTGGATGTCTTGAGCAGTGATTTCTGGAAGTGCTCATGGGTAATTTCCATGATATTGCCTTCCAGCCCAAAACTGATGATAATAGCGTGCTGGCAATGTAGCGTGTAAACCTCTCATTTTGGGGAGACGAAAAAGAATACTCACATGGCCTGCAGCAATAGCAAGCTGCTTTCCTCTGCTATGCACAAGTACTTCTCCCATGTCTCTTGGTTGAAGCATATACTCCCAGGGCTGATCCTTGGACCGTTGGCGATCATGGTCGCTTGGCCAGTTCTGACACAATGAGTACTCCTGGTTAGGCTGAATTGCTAAGTCCAGGTCAGAGTTGTAGTCATGAGAGACCACTGTACAGGTCTGGTAATTTTCTGCCCAGACCCTTGGAAATAGTATAAATCTTCCTTAATAATCCAAGAATTAGAAACATAATGAAATTTATGATCCAGCAGACACACCTTGAACAGGCCCCGCTTCAACGACTTGCTATTTGCAGCAAGTGTCTTGCCCCCATGATTGTTGTGCCAGCCTTTGAGGCAGGGCGTCTTCCGGCATGCTTCCGGAACCAGAAAAGGCGAAAAAAGTAACAGCGAAGAGAGCGAGGTAGAGAGGCAAGCGACGCGCCACATCAACCTGCGAACGACGCGTCGAAACGCGATCGAATCAGACGCGCACGACGCTTACTCTCCCTTCCACCACCAAGTCGACGGCGCCTACCACCGTCTTCCTACATAGGCCACTCCTTCCACCATCATTTCCACAGAGACACAACACAACGGAGATCTGAGGACGCACCAAACACAACAGCGAGCGTCGTGCCGACCACTCCTTCCGACTACTCCTTCCAGCCGCGCACGAACGACGCACGGGCATGCAGTCACGGAGTAAAGAGTTGTACAGGACGCAACCGGAGAACAGGACGCACCAAACGACAGAGCGTGTCACTTTACGGTGTGTGACCCTCTTTTTCTCATTAAAGAATTCTGCCATTCCGTAAGTACACAGCGCTGCCTTGGAGGGGACGCGACGCCGGGCCGTTATGCGCAGGCCAGCACTAACGCGGACCCGAGGAGAGTGCGTCGCACAGCGTGCGTCGTGTTTCCGCGGCTACGGCCCCGCGAGAGTGCGAAACACCACCGGACAGCCGACAGTACCACGAAAGCTGACGCCGTCGATCCCAGACAGCAACCTCCCTTGTCGCCACATATCCGTAGATCCCAAAATACCGCCCGTCCCGGCCACGGCCTCACAGGTCCCCAGCTCCCGCTGTCCCGCTCCGTATCACCACCGCGCCATCTATCCCCTCCTCGTCGCAATGCGGAAGACAGTTTCATCTTATCCGGTAACCATGCACAAGGCGGCTTCCCTACTCCTGCGGCCTCCAGGACGCGCTCGTCCTTCCTCACACGAAGTACAAAGCCGGAGGAGAACTTGTGAGGGAGGAGCGAACGAGGCAAACGAAACCCCGGCTCTGCGCTCGTGACCTTCTTCGCGGCACTTTGCTGTCTCTCCTTTATACCTGGCGACTCCGTGGCATTCGGCTGGTTTCGTGGACGACTTGCTCGAGAAGCCGCCTGCACCCCTTCGTCATTATGGAAGTGCGAGCTGAGCACCGAAAGTTACCCGAGAGCCTCGGCATGCAGTACATGCTGCAGCAAGTGGCTCAAGGACGCGGCTGCCGTTTACTGGATCGCTTGACGCGCTGATGTTTTACTGGATCGCGCTGCTCGCGTACCAGCAGCAGCGGACCTCCCGACCCCCCTTTTGCGACGTACAGTTTCCGCCAAGGTCGGGCGAGGCCGCCGCGCTCGGCGAGGGCCAAGTTCCGCCTCTCTCAAGGAGTGGCTCCGCCACATCCGCGCGTTCCTGCGCAAGGGCGAGCAGGGCGCCCCGATATGTTCTTCTGGGACGAGAGCTCACCAAGATTCGAGATGAATAGGGGGGGGGGGTCTCACCGACCCTGACCGTCCCACGCCGGAGTGGGTTGCATGACATTCGGCTTGACTGAGACTGATAGACCAGTTCATGTAGTAAGTACAAATGTTGTGCAACCCGTAGAGCCCTTGTGGACTTTCCCTCCGTAGCAAACTTCGTCCCTCCTCTGCCTCCCATCCTTCTCTCTCCTCGCAACCCTCCATCAGGGTTTCAGGGTTTCTGGCCTATCGTGTAGCCAAAGCTGAAATGAATGAGATCCAGCGAGATGCATGTTTTTATAGCTCATGGTGAGGGCGCGTAAGGACGCGTAAGGACTGCGATCGGTGGGACTGCGCGCGGCTGGATGTGGCAATGCGTCGATTCGAGCCAGCACAGGCCATCGGAGTTGGTGGAAGGTAGGTCGATGTCCGAGTCAGTAAGGTAAGTAGTGTAGTCAGAGGTAAGCAGCGCCTTTGACTGAGATAAACGCGCTCAATTGTGCGAGAGGAATACTCTTACATGAATTTACAGTCAAAAGTGCGCCTTTCTCTTCAATTTAAAATCGATCGAGGAGAGAAAAAAAGGCTCTTATACTGGATGAAGAATGGCGGTGCTTTGTCCGGGCAGCATACAGCCGTTTTAATCATTTTGACTGAAGGTAGGCCCATTTGGTAGCATAATCCCACGCTCACATTCGTGATGTCTCTATCACGGCGACCTTTGCACACACGGCGACCTTGCTCATTGACGACTCGGCGTCAGTCTGCGGACTTCTCTTTGTCCGCGGTAGTCGCCGCTGCGTCCTGCGACTTCACAATGCCACCACCCTACCCTCACTCCGTATCCAGACCATCTTGTACAATATCCGCCACCGGAATTCCCGTACCTGCCCCCACATCCCCATTCAGCACCCTTCGGCCCTCCCGGGATGTACCGCGCGACCTGCACACGATTCTACCGGACCTCAATCTTGCGTCGAGCGAAGAGCTCCTTCGCACGCTACAGGACATGGACCAAAACGACACTCGCAAACGGTCCTTCGCCACGCTCAGCGAGGCCGGCGTTGCCCACAACCCCACCGCCGGCCCGCTCATGATGCAGGCCGACTTTCGTCGCCCCGCCGCCGCTCCCCCGGACCTCCCCCGGTGAACCAGGTATCTGCAAAGTCCGTCGCAATTACTCGGTCGCCACCCGAAGCAGGTGAAGGAATCAGGGCAGAGCACGCGCGCCCTCCCACCACCCGCTCATGTACCCTCTCCCCGACCCGCGGGAGAGGGAGAATCCCGATCATGCGCATATGCTGGCGAATGTGTGGATGAATGCTAGCAAGTTGGCCGAGATGGTCAGAACGCAAGGTGCGCTTATGCCGTATCCCAGTTCCATCCTCAATACTCACATTTCTTTAGGTTTGGTGTATAAGGAGGGCAAATCTCCGCACTGGAAGACGCACAACTTCGGGCAGCTATTGGTAAGAGCTTGTTCTACCACCGCGGATCATATTGCTGATCTTGCTGCAGACAAAATCTCTAACCAACGAAGACGTCACCAACCTTATATTCTCGAAAGATCGTGGTCGCGGAGAGCATTCTGGCAAGAAATCACCTCTGCGTTGCACTTGCGCAGAGGAAAGTCTGCGCCCGAATTACTTGCTGTCTATCACCACGTACGTCGACTATGGCATCCATGAGGAGGCCAGGGGAGATGGAATCCCCCGCAGCAGAGGATGACTTCTCTCCGCGCAGTAAGCACCCGCCCATAGTCACATCCCCACTTCTCTCATTGGTGACGTTACTGGGAAACATCCAGTTTACAGGGCTGTTGCGCACCTTGGCCAACAATGGGAAACAAAGATTAGTGAACGCGTCGGGACGGTCAGCATCAGATTGCCGCGTGATCGGTGGCCGCAACCACCTCGAGGGCAGGAGGTGCGGCAGAGCCATGGGAGGTGCGGCAGAGCGGACACTGGACGAAGCAAGAAGAAGAGGAGTTCACGAGAATAGTCACCGAGATCACCGTTCTACAGGGCAAGGACACGGACAGCAAGCGAGATTTCTGGGGTGCAGTTAGTCAGCGCATGGGTGGGCGTCGCGGGCGACAACAGTGCCGTATCAAGTGTAAGGTGCTGGCTATAGTGGTGGAATGTGTATATTGAGGCTAAGTTCTCTAACAGGACGGATTCCTTGTGTACGCAAATAAAAAATGAGGGCTCTAAACCTCGGTGGAGTCAATTGGATGCGTATACGACCCACGCCTCGAAATCCAGTCGACGATCCCCTCGCCGTCGTGGTCCACATGTGCCAGTGGCGGTCCTCCGCGTTTGGCCTCAAAAAACGCTAGGATGCTTTTGTCTCACGCCCCCTTACCAGCCCAAGCTCCTGCGAGACAAGTCCGGCCTCATTTTGCGAGCTGAGCACACGGACATTACAATGCGGCTGGTGACTAGACTTGCTCCGCCTTGCGCCTCTGCATCTATCTCAAGAGCGAGGGCTGTCGCTGGAGACGAGCGAGCGTGCGTCACGAGCCCTCGAGAGGACCACGAACGCTCATGTCGTCACATCACAACGGGCTTCGGCGGGCAGCATGATGGTATGCACGAGCCGACTTCTGGCGACAAGCCCGAACACGGCCAGAACACGGCCTCCGACCATTCACAGTGGGGGCAGGCCAAAGGTTGCGACGAACGACTTCATACAATGTATAGTACATACTAGCCATGGGTCAGAATTACATATCGAGACTTAAAGAAATATACTATCCTAGTCCTAACCTTGTTCAACCCCCACCGAAAAAAAGCACAACACAAGAAGCGGTGACACGGGTGGGTGGTATAACGTGGTGAGCGTATCGCGGATGTAAGAAATGCTAGAATCTACTAAATGTGCTGGGCTAACGAACGACGACCACTCTTCCCTTTCTCTCTTTGCGCACTCCTGCCTCCCTGGCTTGATGTAGGAAAGCATCTCAACAGCTCTCTACTGCAACACTGAACCGAAAACCCATAACAGACTTGAGGTAGGGTCTCCCTCGATCGTAGCGGAAACCTGGGAACGCGAACGAAATCGGAAATCATGGTTCCGCAATTGATGCAACCCTTTCCCCTTTCATCTTTGATTGGTGAGGGTCAGCTGCGATTTGGCGCATGCCATCCAGGACGTCGTTAACATAGAAGCTCTTCCCTCCTGGCCAAGACCTGGAGAGATTCAAACTCCAAAAGGACCCCATCCACCGATTAAGGGCACGTAGACACTGGGCTTCTTCATAGTTTCCTCTGTGGTCTTCTTCCTAGGTAGTGTGTCATAGGTCTTCATCACTAGAGATGCTGATGGGATCCGTTGAGGTGCCTTCAGGAGTTCGGGATCGTTTTCTGCCAGAGTGGAGAGGTCAAGATGACGAGGTGTCTTTAGCAGCACCAGAGGACTACTGCTTAGCAGACTTGAGCTAAAGAGAAGAGGATCCAGGCTTGTTTTCATCTCTCATCTCCTTCCTTTCCCTTCCCTTCTCCCTTGAAGCTTCCTCCGTGTCGATGCTGCTACGTAGGATTACAGCTCTCAGGTCCCGGCGACTGATAGCAGAGGTAGAAGAGGCGGGGGAGAGGGGAAAAGCTAGACCCTGAAAACCGGCTTGTTTACAGGACAGCCAACCTGTAGACAGGGTTGCAATGGAGAAAAATGGCACATTCCGAATGGCACCATGATGCCTTGTTGCAGCTAGCAGATACGCGGGTAGAGGAGCAGCCCAGGTAGGCACAAATGACCTTGAGTCCTCGAGAGTGGATTCGGGGCGCTTCCGAGGGTGCCCCTCCTGCAGAAGAAGACATAGATGGCGAGCTGTTCGCAGCACTAGCAAACCCATCTTGACTGGACAGAGGAGTAAGCGGGTCGTATATAACGCGGCGTTGAGCGCGTTTTTGGGAATGGGCTCCGATAGGAACCGAATCTTTGAGGCATTCTGGTTCCCTGGCTTGAAGCAAGTACTAGAGAGGCAGTAGTTTTAGACATCAGGTAATCTTCAAATTTGAGTGGTACTCACTCGTAATCATCTCTCTCTCTTCCCGGCATTTCCATGCTTGTTTGCTTTACGACCTGGACCTTTCGGTAGCTATGGCAGCCTGGGCACTGAGAGTATTTTGGTAGCCATAGTGCAAGTGTTTGTTCGAAGGGTGGATACACTAAGTGAGGATACAATAAACAAAGGAGAGGTGGGTGATGTTGAAAAAAACAGGAACGGAGAGCGACCAAGACCAGGCTTGAGAAGTACACAAATAATATTAACTTAATGTGAGAAGTACACAAATAATATTAACTTAATGCAAGATAAGTCCTAACAACTAAAATATAGAAAAAAGGCCTAGGACTCTTTGACCGCAAAAAAGATAAACCTGGAACATAACTAGGAAGCTGACCCATCTACATCTAGCTTGAGCCTAGTCATTTTCATTTATTCTGCATAATAAGTTTCATCAAGAAAAAAATCGTGTATCTGTCCGCTGTCATCTCTCGCAAGCATTGAATGATAACCTCCAAGCCATACGTTGGTCTGCTCAGCGATGGAAGTATTAAAAAAACCCAGGAGTGACCATCCTGGCCGAAGAAAGCTCAGGAAAATTTTGCCGGATATACAATGAATTTGGCATTCAAATGGGGGCCTGCCTGCTTGTGCTTGCTTTTATGTGATGAACATGGGTCCACAGAAAGAGCCCAATGCGAAGATGAAAGAGTCTTGCCTTGGGCTGCAGAGTGGTTTGTAGAGTTGGCAAGACATGTCATAGATAGCCATGCTAGGCTCAGACTTCTGGAGTGGGGAAAACATGCTCAAGGGGGGTATAAACCACAAAGCATGTTTTTGGGGGGGGGGGGGGGGGGGGGACTAATAACTTTTTGTCACAAAAAATCAATAATTCCACAATATAGTTGCAAACTCACCAGCACTTGTGGCGTAGTTTCAGAACCGTAGAAGGTTTCTCTTGCAACAATGATTCCACAGGGGATCTTACAAAAATCTGCTCATTGTGAGTGCGACGACGGCCAAATAATGCTCGCAGCTTGCGAAATTCCAGAGTCTGGTTTTATCTGGGCATCCTTCTTCAAACTCATCGTCGTCAGGATGAATGTTCTCTCCGAGTAAGTACTAGAGGTCGAAGAAACTTGGGATCGCTGTAGCCTAAGCTTTGAGTTGGAAAGCAGCTTTACCCATCTTTTGGTAGTCCAGCTCGAGATTCCGATGGAGGATAATGAGCATGTTTTCCAGTCGTCACTTACGGAGGCTGAGCAGCCTTCGACAGAGTGCAAATGAATTCAAGATGCTGATGTCCTGGGCAAAAGCGATCCTTGTTGTTGAAGAGAGGGTTGGTGCAGTGTCGTACACCACAGCATGGGTGCCCAATAGTAATGCCATCAATGACTATGGCGGTAACAATTTCTACCATTTTTGTTTAGTATTATTTGCTAGAGAGAAAATTGGTGCATACTCCAGTTTCCGCTATCATCCTGATATTTGTCAGTGCACTTGCTGCAGTAATGAGCCCATTCTGGCTGGCCAGAATGCCGAATTCGAATATTACGCTCTTGAATAGCCTGAGTAAGTCGTGGATCTTTTTGGTCTCCGGTATGAGGAATACGAGAAGAAAATCGTTTCGTTGGCTGTGATCCTTGAGAAGTGCGTTGAGAATGAATCCATTCTACCACTTGCTCCGTGCGTGAGAATAAAATCGGGAAGTGCGGAAATCGGAAACAGTGTTGCCAGAGAGAGAGCAATGTCAAATATCCTAGAGGCTGGTGCGTGGCAGGATGTCCGCATGAATGAGGTGGTCTGAGCAGTAAAAAGCTCTAGAACACACTCTTATCTACACACCAAACTGATGCCCTCTCCAACTTGGATATAGACAGGAATGGGTCCATAATATGTCCGCACCCCATCATAAACTGCGTAGTTGTGATGGTAGTTTGTATTGGCAATCTGAATATCATATGAATTGGCAGTTATAATAGATACAAATAGATATAAAATACTATGACAGTATAAATGTATAGAAAACGCATCCTGGCACCCCGACAGATAGAGTGAAAAAGGACCACCCACACTGAGGTTCATCTTTGTGGCGGAGGAATGTGGGCTCGGCAGTAGTGGATATTGCACCATTCAACTGGGGATGATAACATGCGGGATGGCTAATAAGCAAAGCTCAATAAAAACAATCTAGAAGAAACTAATACATACAGATGTTATACCTTCTTATTTCAGCTCATCAAAATTGGTGGGAGCTCATTCCACCATCTGATTGCTTCTCCTTTACATTTTCCTCTCCGTCTTCCCAAATCAAATGGCGAAGGGCATCCAATAGCAAGCCGAACATCCTCCAAGGATAGGCTAAGGCGCTCACAATGATGAAGGGTGGGAGAAACACATGCACAGAGAAGGACAAGGGGGTGAACAAACCCGTGTCCGTACTATGTTCCTTGTCGGCTGAATTGATAAATGGTGCTTTCAGTGTCAGAGACCCAGGCATAAGTTCAGGAAGGTTGAGGATGTTTGATCAAAGGAGAGAGTCTCTGAAAAAGGTGCTGGTTACAGGACAGAGCCTGAGAGATATCATGTAAAGAAAGACATTTAGGCACAGAGGAGACTCAGAAGAGGGCCAATGTACTAGCAATTCTCGACGACTCTTTGCAGGCAAGGAGAGAATAGGCGCCGTGTCCATATACTGCAATCCGGATCATGAACGGCGGCATGTCCATTCTCTGGTAGTACGGACCATCGGAGCGCTGGTGTACAGCGCCGGTAAAACGCCTGTGACTGCGATCGATTCCTAAGCGCCGTCTCACAAATCTCACAAATCTCACAAAGCTCACAAATCTCTCGTGAGATTTTCCAATTCAGAGGACGTCCTCGCAGGATTAAGCTGAAACGAATGGGGAACATTCGTCGTCGTGCTGCGCGCAGCGTGGCCGTATTCGTCCAAAAACAAGGGGATAGTTTGTACTCTTATGTAAGCAGGATACGTGACCGTTAGACAATCAAACCGCCTACAATTCCTGCTGCCTCCTCCCAATTTGGACATCGCGAGTAGGTTGGACAGGTTCTCATCAGGTCTATTAATGCGTACTTTATCTACCCGCTGCTTATCCGAAACCAATGGACAACATGCTCTGAGAGCTGCTTGTGGGAGCCGAGGCGACGCTCATAGAGTCTCATGATGATGAGGCTCGTAGCATTGCGATACGCGAAATGTGTCAAGAGCCTGGGGGTAAAGGCCGCGACCCACTCGAGAGTCAACACCAGGCAAGGACCCGTGACCGCTGCGTCGGAAAAGCATGGAATGGACCGTGATTTTTCCTCATACCTACCAAAAAAGCCACTATCTCAGCAGGCAGACTAGCTCGCACGCTTAATTCTCCGTCAGGCCAGCCCGGGATATGTTTGAAAAGATACCTAAGCACAAGAAGGTGAGTCCAAGCCCGTCCTTTCAACTCTCCGTTACACCTCTAAGCTTTCCCCTAGCCGTATATTCCCATTACCAAGACACAACAGGGCCCAGCTGTCAAGCGCACGCCATCCGGTTGGCAGTCAGCTCTCTTCAAGGTCCACAACCTGCTCCGAGTCTAGCTCTCGCTCCGATTCGTTTTCTCCGGCCACTTCCCGACTCATCTGTCCACCCGTCAACCACCATTACCGTCCAAGCTACTCGGTGGCTTACCCACTCTTTTCTACCCACCTTCTCTTGAGGACGAAGACGACAATCGGCAATGCCCAACACTACCGAGCGTCTTCCCCACGTGTTCCCACGAACGACACACTCCTCGTAAAGCTGCTGCTGCGGTATATCGTCTCACCCCTGCCTTCCTACATCAACTAGTAGATATTTTTAGGACATAAACAACCCTGATTACCGGCTTGGTTATATCGTCATTCTGAGCTCATTCGGTCTCACGGGCAAAGCACCCTTTCAACAGCGAGCGAGGTACCTTACGCCCCGCCTTTTTGATGCGGTGAGTTTGCCACGTGAAGGGGTCTTCAAATGGCTCGCTTCACGGAGTATGCTTCGAAGCAATATCATAATCACTGCTATCTTTCTCCCATTTGTGTTGCTTTCGGGTCGTCTAGATAAGCTAACGGCATTCTCCACAGGGCTTCAATTGACCCCAGACACACCTTCACGTAGTGCAGTAAAACCACGGTGCCGTCCCGAAAGTATCTCCCGACATAGCGTACGCCGATTGGAAGAAGATACGGGTGCAGGGTCTCGTGCAGCACGAAGTCAAATTTCTCCATCCGGGACCTAAGCCGAGGAAGTTCCAAGTGGTCACACTACCTGTCACGATTTGCTGCGGCTGGAGGATCGACGCAAAGAGCAGAACGTCGTCCGTAAGAGCTTGGGCTTTGACTGGGGATGCTGGGGGGTGGTACATATAAAAGGTCGCCGACATTTCTTGACCGTCAGATTTTTCTTCTCACACATTTTTACACCAGTGTCCACCGCATTATGGAACACGGTGTTTCTACTTGGCCGATGATCCTCGCTCGATACGTGAAGCTCAAGGCGTCCCGGAAAGCAAAGCACGTTATATTTGAGGGTGCAGACTCAGACTTGCCGAAGTGGTCCTTATGGGACCTCGCAAAAGCTTTCCTGGGCACTCGAACAGAGAGAAGGGGATGATGATTGGCCAAGTACCAGCCCAGATGTTCTGACGCATTACCGTGCGCCTGCATATGCGAGTGTCCTGATCGAAATTCATCCAGCTTGGGCAATGAGAACGGTCTATAGCACTGAACCAGATCATGGTTTCCCGTACGCGTTGATTGTGCCGGGCCAAATTGGCGGAGAGAATGGTCAAAGGTATGGTCCGTATGACTCGGCAAGATGTTGTCTGAAGTTAAGTACGCCCGTCCCTCAGTGGTTGACCCGTATTGAAGTCTAGACAATGAAAGTGCCCATTACGTGTGCGTCAAATACCTACCTGATGCTCTGAGTATGCCGAGTCTGACTCGTCAAAAAGCTTCATTACATTGGGTGTAAGTGTGATGCGAAGCTCACCGCGGGTTTCGAACGAAAATCTGACATTTCGGCTTTGACAGATAATAAGGTAACTCCCCATAGCAGTTAACTCCGGAACAAGCCAGAGATCAGCCGGAACTGGTGGTACGGACCCAAAGTAAGCACCGCAATGCAGAGATGAATACTGGGTCTGACGTCCAGCACAGGTATATCATCACGTTTGTATTCTCCAAAAAAAAGGATCCTTAGAGTTGTTTGGACTGATGTCGTCTATCGCCATTAGCGACGAACTGAACGTTAACAGGTGAGTTTGTTCGCACTTATTTTGCTATCGTGGCTGACGGAGTCTTAGTGTTATCGCAAAAACCGGTCCATGGCGAGACGCTCCTCATACAGTCGAACGGAAGTGCTGTGGACGAGCCACAGACGTATAACATTCGTGGCTACGCCTACGCTGGTGGTGGCAGACGAGTCAAAGCCGTGTAGAAATCTCGCCCCCCCCTTATCTTGACCATGGAACTACGTGGGCACTTTGCTCAAGTGTAAGCTGCTCACTTTGCCCTATTCCCCGAGACCGTTCGATGAATTTTTGGCGCGCAGTGAATACCCGGAGGATCAATTCCGCGAGATGGCTATCGAGCAACCCGATTTACGGGCTGCTCGATCTCACCGAGCGTGATACCTGCTTGTAAGGCTCATTCTTTCGTACTCAGCGTTTCGTTGAAGCTTTACAAAGCTGCTGGTGTTTCTGGGACCCAAGTTCCCCTGATCTCTACCGAGGATCTTGCTCGAGCAGATTGTATAACTGTTAGGGGCAATGGATGAGGCGATGAATGGGCAACCTCGCGATATGTATTTGAATGCCACCTCCATGTTGAATAACTGGTATGTTTCCCGTGATTCTACGTCACCAATCCGAAGGCTCATACGGTTCTCCTCTCATACAGGTGGTTCCGCGTCGCAAATCCGCAAGACTGTGGTCGAAGAAAGCGGGTACCCGCCTTGTATTTGAACATCCTGCGGTCGTTGGACAGACCATGGAAGGATGGATGAATGTGAGCTCCCTTGATTAAATTCCTTGATTTTAATCATTCAAGCCTCGAACGCTTAATCTTCTCCAGCGCATGAAAGCTGAGGGTGGTGATATCCTCAATCCCGTTTTTTTCGGGCGTTGTCGACAAATGTCTCGCCCAAGGGCCCAGACTTTATTCCCGAGGTGGACTCGGATGTCGACGTCTGTATGAAAAAGGCTGGGGTGGAGAGGAGCATCACAGTCGAGGGGTTTCGAGCGCAAAACAAGGAAAACCCTTGGGTATGTTCCGTCTATGATCATATCCATTTGTGCTGAAGCTCGAGCAACGACAGTTCGCGGTGAATGGCGGGGTCTATGATGCGTCGAGCTATCTACAAGAGCACCCCGGAGGCGCTGCATCTATCACACTTATGGCGGGAGAAGACGCGACTGAAGACTTTATGGCCATCCACTCGGTAGATGCCAAACGAAAACTTGCTCAGGTACGCCGTTCCCATGAAACGTTTCCTCGTCTGACGAGCGGCATCATCTAGTATCACATCGGAACACACTTGCAGGTGCACTTCCTACCCTGAGACAAGCAGGTTCATCCCCCAATACGGAGCCCACCCAGCCATTTTTGGACCCAAGGACATGGAAGAGTGTCGTGTTAACTTCGATGAATCGAGAGTGAACCATGACTCTCTCATATACCGTTTTGCGCTCCCATCCGAAGAGCAGCCGCTGGGTCTACCCGTAGGCCAACACGTGTTTGTACGGCTGAAGAGAAAAAATGGAGGCGAATTTGTGCAGCGTGCGTACACCCCAATTTCGTACGAGAATGCGAAGGGATCCATCGACTTCTTGATCAAGTGAGTGTCACTATCTCGGTCGCACCAGGCTTATTGAGAATTTGTGAAAATGCATCGTAGGCTTTACCTGCCCACCGCGAACTACATATCTGGCGGGAAGATGAGCGTGGAACTTCACCAGCTTCAGATCGGCGACGCTATAGAAGTTAAAGGTCCGTTGGGTTCGTTCATCTGGCAAGGCTCGGGCATGGTGCTTTGGAAAGGAGTTTCCCGGAAAGTAAGCAAGGGTCGGCCTCGTGTACGGTGGTAGTGGTATGTAATGCGGTATGAATGAGGTGGGATCGTGAAAACAGCTCAATTGTTATCTTGCAGGCATCACGCCGATCCTTCAAGTCCTTCGAAGCATTCTTCATGATGCGGAAGACACTGTGTGACCAAAATCTGGCTAATATCAGCTAACAAAACAGAAGATGACATTTCTCTGCCGCGAAGAGATTGATCTTCTTTCCCAGTCGCATTTCACCCGGCTCAAGGTACACTATACGCTGTCTACGACGATTCCGGTGGATTGGCCGTACAGTCGAGGTCGGGTGACCGAGAGTATGCTGCAGGAGTACCTCCCCCCACCGGGGGACGACGCGATTGTTTCTTGCTTGTGGCCCGCAAGGTATGATTGACTTTGTTCTCAAGCCTGGTCTTCGAAAGTGCGGATGGGACATTCAGAAGCATCTTGTGGTCTTCTAGGATGCGTCAGAGGGCGTTGTAGCTTTGTCGACTATAAATGTCTATCAAAGCATCTTGGGGCTGCTAGAATTATATGCTACGAAAGTCTCGCCTTATTGACACAACGGTTGACATGCATTATGGTACTGGAGGCTGCAATGACTATTTCCACAACCCTAACCAGAGAAAGCATGCGGCGGCGTGACACATGAGTAACGCGGACTGTCACGGACTGTCACAGACTCATGCCGCCTACAGACGCCCGAAAGCTTGATTTCACCGGACCACCACGGTGGAATTGGACACTCAATGTCGTTCAGCCTAAGTGCCATACATCACGTTGCGATAGGCTGATAAGACGAGGGTGCTACTGAACTGCCTGCAGAATTTGATGCCGTGCTTCGTTCTCCCAGGACCTGCTCCGGAATCCGGGACAAAAGGCCCACTAGCGTCTCGCAGCATGTCCTGACTTACAGGGAGTTGACGCAAGACCGGGTCGTTTTCGCAGATCAAACGGTGCCCCCGTCCCCTACATTGCCCTTGAAACCCTCGGGTTCATCGCAAACATGAATGAGAAAACGTGGTACCCCCGAAGGACGCAAAACAGTGTTTTGTCGTTGGGCTTGGAATGGTGGGAATAGGTTCGTCCGATCCTAGTTATATTTGGGTACGTAGCCTGATATCTGTGATATTTTAGCCTTTATCGAAAAGTTATTCAATCTGGACACTTCTATGAAGTACAAAGCTTCAAGTGGTGACGGGTGTGTGTGGCGAAGAAAATTGCATCGTAAAGGATCCATTCCCGCATAACCTCGTTTGATCTAACTGAGTATGTAGTGGTGGCCTACAACCGGGTCGCTTTACCGATTATTTCCAGCACAGAAATGTAGAGAAGCTCTATCATAAACCAGGGTTTGCTGCTCTTCTTCTTGAGAAGCTGGATTAGTCTCATCTTTGACACAGCTGATTGGTACGCAGCGCAAGACGCGTCTCGATTCCAGTTCTATACCGGAGAAGCTGTGACCGGCATAGACACCGATGGGCACACCGTCACAACAGATAAAGGGCGGACCATTCCATATCACTATTGCGTCCTGGCGACTGGATCCGACGCTACACTCCCCGGCTTTGTCAACCCTTCTGTCAGGGGTGTTTTTGTCTACCGAAATATCTCGGATCTCAACAATCTTCTGGCGTATTCTCAACAGGATGGCGTGAAAGGTGACAACCCGTGAGTAAACACATCATCATCTACATGGGCGGTCTATTAACAAAAATTATAGTCCGTCGTAGTTGGCGGGGGATTGCTTGGACTGGAGGCCGCAAAAGCATTGTACGATCTCGAGAACGTGGGGGAGGTGACCATCATACATCGTCAGAACTATCCTCTGTCACGCCAATTGGATGCGGCTGGTGGAGAAATCGTCCTCCGACGGATTGGAGGCGTTTGGGTGTGCATGTAATTGGCAACGCCTCTCCGAAGTCCTTACTGACTGAGGATGTGGACGGCTTGGAGACGCTCACAGGGTTGGAGCTGCAGGACGGGACAGTCATACCCTGCCGTATAGCGGTTTTCTCGATTGGAATCAAACCTCGCGACGATTTGGCCGTATCCTCTGGGATCCGATGCGCAGATGGCCCACAGGGGTGGCCGAGGTATTGCCGTTGACGACTACTTACAGACCAATGCGAAAGATGTTTTGCTATTGGGGAGTGCGCATCATGGAATGGACAGACGTATGGACTCATCGCGCCTGGTATCGAGATGGCGGATATCCTGTCGTTCAATCTGACTCAGACGGAGACCGTAGTTGGTGGGATTCGCTGCTCGAAAAATGGTGTGTGTCTGTTCATAATATGGTATGTGCTCTACCTCATGACACTGCTGTAGAACAACCCCTGATACTCTCTACAAAGCTCAAGCTCGTTGGTGTAGATGTGTGTCGTACAGCTTTGCATGATTCGCAACAATGTGTTCTGAAATCAGTCTAGGTGGCATCATTTGGGGACTACTTCGCCGATAAAACGTCGAAGTGGGGCCGTCAATACAGCGCCACCCACTACTCTCGACGTCAAGAGGCCCACTCCTGCCACTTCTGTCCCCGCTGTACACAAACACGAACGCGATCCTTTCAAGGTCAAGGTTTGGGATATCAAACCGGGCATAGCGGAAACTATCGGCGCCGCTCACCGACGCTGATGCTACTGTTACATCAAAGGTTGCCGAAAGTGGCGTTAGCGAAGGTTCCCTGAAACGAGCGGATGCGTCCTCAACACACGCAAGAGACATGTCCCAGCCAAGCCCCAACGAAGGTCCCGTCGAGACACTGACTTATCGGAGACCAGATACCCGTTCCGCCGAGAGAGTCTACAAGAAGTACGTCAACTGGCCTACATATTGGACGAAGATTGCGCGGCTGACACGCAAATCAGGTACATTTTAAAATGCCGATGGAAAGCACATTCTTGGAGGTATGATGGTAGGGGACACCAGTGATTATGTCAAACTACTAGCGCTAGTCAAGAAAAAGGTACTCACAATTGACCAGTCGTTTGAGTAAATTCATCGTACGTACTGACCTATTTTACGACTATGCGACTAGAAACCCCTAGATGTCCCGCCGTCGCAGTTTATAGTGGGTGCTGGCAGCAGCGACGACACTGGCGCAGATCTCGACGACGACCCACAGATCTGCAGCTGTCATGTAAGTAATTATAACGTGCACGAAAACGACGCGCCTCAACCAATTCGATAGAACGTCTCTAAAGGGCAAATCAGGACGTGCGTTAGGGAGGGCGGTCATACTCTTGACGCCATCAAGTCTAAAACGAAGGCAGGAACTGGATGTGGCGGCTGTAAGAGAGCCGAATATACCTACAGTGTTGACACTGAATACATTCGCAGGCATTTCCTTTGGTCATTAACATATCTAAGGTACATCCGAGTGGGAATAACATACCCACGCGCGGCTAACTTCATGATGATGAGGCCCGAAATGGAAGGATTGGGGTTAGAAAGTCAACCAGAATCTATGTCCTCACTTTGCCATGACGCGCGCGCAGAAACTCTTTAACGTGGTAAAGTGCGTCTTCATTTGAGACGTTTATTTAATACAAACGCTGACTACACCAAGGATCAAGAAATTGAAGACGTTTCCTGACATCATGCAAACGAGCGGCGTGTGAACAAAGATGCGGTCGGCTGCGAGGTTTGCAAAATCCAGCCATTGGAAGTATTCTTGCATCGTTGTGGAATGAGCATATCATGAACCCCCGTGCATCATGCGTACGTTTTGTCGCTGACTAGCCCTGTCAACGTAACGCATAATCTATGATTCAGTAATCAAGACACAAAATGATCGGTGAGTGTTGTACAGAATAACTTTGATGTTTTTATAACTATATGAACTCAGGTTTATGGCGAATATTCAGCGAAATGGTATGATAAAATAGCATTTACGGAGCCATGTTATTTAATTGTAATTAGGGACGTTTTCCATCGTTCCCACCCTGTGTTCCTGCCGGAGAGGTAACGCCAATATATTCAACCCTTGTGCATCGATCCCTGCTGACACTCCAGCCAGATTACCCCCCACTGAAAGCTTATCGTACTGGGCCAAGTCGCTCAGAAATGTAAGTTGTATCGCATAAAACTTGTCCCGCGATGTGCTTAAAGTATGACGCTTGTTTCGTAGATGGCTTGTACACTAAGATCACTGTGTGGACAGCGCATTGATCTCTTCGGCGCTCAGAAGGCCGACCTGCCTTCGATATGGAAGGAGCTCGTAGATGCTGGATTTGAAAGCGGGGCATGCATATGGTGCGGCTCTCCGACATCTAAGCTATTATTTTCTCTGATAATACATGCTCTAGGAAAGGCCTTGCGTACCGTCAAATCCTGCGTCGGAACCAACTGGTGCCGCTATGGCATAGGCGACTCTGTCGGCAGTATGTCACGAAGTCCTGATTTTGATAGTTCTGCTTTAATCTATCTTCTAGTGGCAATAGCTCTTGAGGAGAGATACAAGGGCATACGAGCTCCCACAAGTTCAAGGGCGGTGTAAGTGGCTGTGTACGTGAATGTGCCGAGGCGCAGGCCAAAGACTTTGGCCTTATAGCCACTGACAAGGGTGGAATAGTAAGCTCATGCGTAGCTCAATATATCCATCACATATTGAAATTATATTCAGTCTTCATTTGCGGCAATGGGTGGTGAGTGATTGTGTCCATGACCGTATGGCATAAACCAATAAGCAATGACAACCCTCTGAAAGGTGCTACACCGAGACATGCAACTCTTTTTGCAAGGGACGTCCCCCCATCGCATGCGATACGAATCATCGACAGATTTATCATGTATTACATTCGGGACCGCTGATAAGCTTATGCGGACAGCGCGATGGGTCGAACAGATGGATGGCGGAATAGAGGTCACTGCCTACAACTTCTCAATGATGTCTCATCTAAAGCGCTGTCTATTCGTGCAGCGACTCAAGAAGATTCTCCGTCGACGACGAGCTTGACATCTGTGCAGATCTGGAACAGGGACATGGATGAAGCTGGTCCACTCAAACGTATGAAGACGAATGGACTATTTGTTGCAAATGCATCCGCCAACGGGCCAAAAACAGTTCCGTCAATTTGCGAATACTGTAAGTCATACCCACGCTCCCCAGCAGCGTATACTCATGCGGCATTGTCAGAATGAAGCGGTTGGCGACAGTGGAGCCCCACGTCATAGAACGTCGGCCCAGCCTCGTCCCGCTGATTGGGCTCAAAACCCCCGGCTCCCGGGCCGTACATCTTCGGCACCAGCGACATACCTTCACCCAAGAGCGAGTGGAAGTGGCGCAACTCGCTTCTGTTGATGGACCTCACCTAATCCTACGGATGTTTGGATCTACGTGAGGACCATTTCGCATCTACGCGGTCTGTGCGCTGAACATTCTAAAGCTTGCCATTGCGGTGCAAGTATGGCGAGAGTCAACTGGCCATCTTCCACGTTCCAAAGCGGGGATACTTCTGTACCCAGCAAGTACGTGCAGCACTTTTTGGTCGTTAGGACAGACCATTTAGCATTGTATAGATGTGTCCACATAAGCGCGCCTTCGTCCTCGCAGCATGGAGATGGCATGGTCCCCCCCGGGCACCTGATTGGAGATGATCCCAATACGGCAACCTATACGTATCCTGTTAGTTCAAATATTACTCAGTCTGCTTCTATGCCTTACCTAGGATGCCACAGGTCCAATGCACAAACGGAACTTCTCGCTTATTTCCGGAGAATGCTTAAACGAACGGACAATTTTAACATCATCGTTTTTCTCGATGTCAAAGCTGAGCACGACAACTACATTCTCGTCTTATTTGCGATCAAGAGGGATCTCGACCAGGTCATTGCAACCAACAGGTGGATGGTCAGGCACGACACCGCGAAAACTCTTGATAGATCTGCGCCGCCCCAGAACGAGGGCAGTCGAAATCGTTGGGCCCTAACACAGGATTGTCATCGGGGCTGTGCCTCTGCCCTGCGGGACAGCAAGCTAGAGTGGTAGTTCGTAATGCGTGTTGTTGCATCAACCGCAGTCCGGAAATGAACAAATTATGACTGAAAGCCTCCGCGACCAAGGCCTTAGTCAAAAGAAAGAGGAGAATTGTTCACATATAACTGTGACAGAATTCCTCTAAAATGTATTATATATATATGATCGACAGCGTCTTGTACAGTAGTGGTAGCTATGGCTAGACCCACAGTTGTCCACTTGCTGTCACTGTAGGTGACTGGTGCCTCGAAATGGACTGCGCCCTTGGCATTTACGTGGCGTGCGAATGGCCAGTGGCTGCTGGCCCTGCCACGACTGCCACGCTTCACCAACGTTTGCTGTCTGGTCGCCCATCAAGTACGAATCGGGGTTTGTGATAAAAACTGAGAGAATTACATGTGTCTGTACAACCTGGGCAATGTCGCATTATTACATGCTACAGCCTACTAAAGCGTCTGTTTCCTCCGAATTCAACCTCAAAAATCCGGCTCAGCGAGGCAAGATTAAAGTGTCACGGCGATTTCCTGGCTAGCTTATTACAATACAGAATCTAGAGTCCATTTCGTTATGGGAGCGGGCAACAAGAATGGCTGCCAAACCCAGCCAAAACCAGCCGACCCATTGAAATCCCTTTTATCCAGACCGCAAGAGCCGCTGCTATTTGGCAGTCGGCGCGCTACTTGGTGGAAACAGCGGCGCTCGTCTGCGATGCCAACAGCCGCAAGTCACGGCGCTTTGCAAATCGGCCGCATAAAATGCAAGATACTCGGCTGGTACGGACGTTTGATCTGCGGAAGGCATACAGCGTGTAGTTTGACACCAGTTTGGCAGAGCCCCGTTTAGCCGAGTAGTAGGACTCGATCTTGCTATGTTCCAAGTACGGCAATAGCCGGATGCTGCGGCAAGGCAACGTTACCTGGTTGCTCAGGCCAGGGGTGCCAGGAGGGAAGTAGCTGAACGTCCGAGTTGGATGATGGTTAACCCGATTAGGGGAATGTCCTGGGTCAGGCCCGGGGGCGAAAAACGGAAACCAAGGTCGTTATTTGTGTTAATCCCCACATGGCCCGCCAAGGCACTGCAATGGTATTTGTATTTTTTTTTTTTCCCCCCCCGGTGTGCTCCCCAACAAAAAAATGAGGCAAAAAAAATCCCAATGTCCGTCACGGGATTCGGGCGATGTCCCCCCCCCCTATGCCAAACAAAAGCACAACAAAAAATTTGCCGTTTTCAAGTTTACGAGTATGGGTCTATTCCCTCGTGCCTGATTGTAAGACCCGACTTCTCAACGAATGAAATGGACACCGATGCCTCCCCTGGGAACAAGGAAATTCGGCAAATATGCGTTCGTCCCCCCGGGTGGAAAAACACTAGGCTTCGCCATGCCTTCGGTTTGCATATGGGAGGCGTTTTGGGGGGCGGAAGGCGCCCAAAGAGGGTTTACGATGCCTTTTCGGGGCCATCCCCGGTTTTTTTTACACCCGTGGATTTTGGAATTACTTTTGAAGGGCCCGGCACGGGGGCCCACACACATCCCAACTAACAGGGGAACACAATTTATGGCATAAAATGCCCACCCAGGAACAATGTATGGCACGATGTATCTAGACTTACGGGATGGTGAACTGAATCTCCGCATACGGGGGAGCGGATGAGCACCACAATGGTGGAGACGTTGAACTGGCCGCTGTTGATCCGAAGTGCGACGTGTTGGCGGGGAAACTAATGAAAGCAGACCTGGGACATGGTCAGCATGGCCCCGCGCGAAGCCTTCAACGTGACGCACCACTCTGAGGAGGATGTTGTACCGGATCCCAGACCGCCAGTTGAGTTTACTAGACTTACCGAGGACAAACGCCCCAATGCGGTACCCTACCGTTTTACCCTGAGTGTGCGAGAGCTTCGAAACATCGTGATAACTCACTTGGCCCACTCGCTTCGAAGGTGAAGTTTTATACTTTGTGTGATATCCAGCTCAAATGCTATCTCTATACCCACGGGCAGGACCCAAAATCAACAAGAGACGGGATCTGGACTCGAAAATCAAATACACTTCAGACGGAGTCAGGCAACAATTTTACGTACATTCAACGCAGGAGCAACAGGTATCCATAGAACACTCACGGTCAGAATGTCAACAATGATTCACGGACCCCAATTTTACATCGGACATACTTGTAGTTTGCGTCGGCTTGAATTTCTTTCCCTATAAATACTTCTAGCGCAATATCTTGCTCGAATTGTTTCGACTGTGAAGTTCATGGCCGCATTGTTAAGGGGTCGTGAAGCAGCTTTGATTGGCACTTGCGATGCATGAAACATCGCCAAAGTCAACTTCGAAGTCCATGCCTATCGTAACGTTCGTGGTGAAATTACAATTGATGCAATTAATGTCGATCTCGGCATCTGTCAGCTTCCTAAGCAACAAAAAATAAGTCAGAATATCGGGATTGAGAGGTCATGAAAACGGCCTACCCAATGATAGTTTCGGGTACGCTGTCGTCGAGAAGTCGTGTTAGGCGGGAAGAGAGCAAGCCGCGACTCGATTTAGGGCTGTAACCAAAGCTGAAGTCTTCGATCAAATCCATCCTCGCTGCGTGAAGATAACTCCTTAGCACTTTCTACCGCCCCATATCCCGGCGCCATTATGGTTGTACTTGACGCCAAAGGAGACTGCACGATATTCCGCATGACCACGGAGTCGTCGACAAGAAAGTTTAGCTGTTTGGCAGAGGATCCCACCGTCACGGATCGAACACTAAGGATTTGAGGTTATTGGACCGGCCCAATCCGTGCATCGATCGACACCGTTACATCTTACATCCAGTGCGCAACATGTTCGTCTACAACGTTGCATCCCGAGTGAGCGGTCACCAGCGCAAAGTGCTCCAGACGGGTCCACTCATGAAATGCTGCGAGGCAAGTGGTATTGTCAAAGAAGTCTAAAAACGATCACTGATCCAAGAGTATCCGGACGATCGTTTGTACATGTGATGCCGCCCAGGAGATGTTCGAAATCTTCGACCAGAGCAATACGACACGGTCTGCCATCATGAGCGGTCAAGGAGACCGTGGCGGAAGGAGGTTGATATGGTGCTGATAGACTTTAGGGAACCGAAGGACGGAAGGGCATTGATGACTGAGAACTTACTCGCTGCGTATGTCACAACCACGCTATCTCGCGGAACGATGTCTCGCTTCCAACCAGATCTGCGCTCGATGACTTTGTTTTCTCTTGGTAGGAACGAGCTTTGGGCAGCTGCCATCGCAGAAGTAGCAAGGCAGACCAGGTTGACCAAGCATAACAAGAGTCCGACAATCATAGATGTGTAAAGGGCTGATAGGGTGAAGGGGTAGACTGGGGTGTTGAGAAGGAGCTTTACTTACTGTCAGTTATAAAGGGTGTTTCTCTCATCGCGATAGCCATCATCCTGGGGTTCGCACTTGCCGGCGCTGGGTTGATGTGATATATTCTGGGGAGGGAGTATTGACTGCGCCAGACTGCGCCGCAAGCACGTCGATCGACAGTCGTCCTTGATGTTATCACCATTTCTGTATAGAGGATGCTGTGTATGAGTGATCTGCACATGGATACCCTTGCGACGTCGTGTAACTTGGTGAGAATAGGATGAGGGTTGAGAAAATTTACACATACCACGCTCGTCGCTCAGCCCTAATCCCGACCTCTTCCGAGAGTCCAACCTAGCATGCAAGTCTTGCAAAGAAGTTGTGGACTCGTGTATATGGGATGTCGCCTGACGCGTCAGCAGTATGAAGAAAACCCTCGCAATATTCATGGTTTGAAGGGCAGCTCCTATTTGGCTACACTTTCCCGAACTTCACGTCAACTTCGCCTGGACCCAGTTGTTTTTCAGAGGGTCGTCCACTCACAGCATCAGCGCCGAAATGTCAGAATTTGGTGCAGACGATATCAGACCTTCACAGCCCAATGCATGGCTTTCTATCCAGTGACCAAGTCCCGAGAGATGCTTCAAGAAAGAAGGCCAGGAACCCAGGATCCTCGGGCCATGCACCTGACAGTGTAGATGATCGCGGATCGACGATGTTCGCTTTCAAAGGCAAAAGATCAACGCGATGATTGCTAGGAAAAATAAGGCTGTGCAGCCATAAATGTGCTCAGAAGTTTTATCTTGCGCTCGAACATTGAAGAGATTGATGATGGCGTCATGATAAAATGTCGCGCTAATCTTCGAGTCCAGGGACTGTAACAGGATTGGTCTAACCTAGGCCTGTAATACAGAGGGGGTGGTACGTGCTCTCAGTCGACGATACTAGAGCTTGAATGCTTGACTGGCGACGTACTGTTTGAGGTGTTTTGACTCCAAACTTGTGCTCGACTAGCTAGAAATTTGGCCCCATTGTGACCGGCCGGGCTGGAAAGTGACGTGATGTCACACACCACGTGCATCGTTGCAGTCTGTGACATGTGACACTTGAGTGATTCGTTTACTCGTTGTCACGGTCAAAAAGTCCTGAGAAAGCTTGCCTTGTGATCATGATTGTACTACCTCTCTGCGCCATGCGAGCGAAATATTCGAGCGGTATGAGTGCCTTAGTAAGTCTTCTGAGATAGAAAACGCTGCTAATTCTGTCGGTCATGCCAAAGAATTACTTACTTATAAGCACAGCTCACAACTCTCAGGAATGTTAGGGGGGACTCGGAATTGAAAGCTCATTATCCACAAATGATAAGAGAACGCGCAAAACAGAATCTATGCGGTGATTTGTGTTTGGGAAAATGAACACCACCAGAATAAAACCGATTCATTCACGGTCCGCTGCTGTCAGGCATCCCCAAGGGCCAACGAGAAAGAACCTAGTCACACCGTCCAGTTTTCCCCCAGCAGCTCATTTTGCCCTGGGCTTTGGCCCGGCCGATGGGCACGGATTCCAGCCATCGTGGATCCGGCACAGAGGACATACATGTGAACGATGGTGTCCAGCCGACAAACTAGCTCGATAGCTGCTGCCAGTTCATCAATCAGACCTCCCATCGAGGTTGTCTAACATCAACTGCTCCTTGGGGATTAAGTCTCCGCTACACAGGGGCCCCCGTCTATCCGAAAACGGGGGAACAAAAAACGAACCAGAACATCCCCCCGCTTGCACCGCACGAACCGCTCCACTATTCCGAATCATTGAAGCGTGGCTACGTGAGTGCTATTTTTCCAAATAGCATTTTTGCTGTCCACCATCGAATACGCTGCTGATCCCCGCTTTGACTAGTGCGTTGGTATCTGTCACTCTTCCACTTACTGCACACGGGGAAAAGTTGGGGAAAGGGGGTCTTCTCCGGCGTCTCCACTTCACGCTCACTTTCTGGTCGCCCTTGACGACCATAGAACCCCGTCCGTGTCAGCTTTCTAGGATGCGTCTGAATAGCTCCGCTGAGACGAGGTGAAACCCATTGCATCGAAGACCTTAGCCGTTCGTTGTTCAAGGTCTAATGTACCCTCTGCGCGGAGCAGATTCCGACGTCATCATCCGCTTTTATTCCACAGAGTCGATTTCACGTCGTAGGTTTACCGTGAAGGAAAGAGTGCATAGTAGCTAAAACATCCGCGGTATGTCATCTCAGTTTAGCGACCACTATGATCACGCTGGTCATAGCTGGTCGTCATAGATGCTGTGAACAAACAACCCCGCCGTCTCGGTCGTAGTATCACGCAACATTCGGCTCATTCAAAGCGCACAGGAACGGTATGAGCCTCCCAAGGAACGGATATCTTTTATGGAGGGTGCCTTTCCGTCACTTCCAGCAGCTCGGGCCTGCAATGTCGGGGTTCTAGATTGTTGGTTGTTATATAGACAAACGCCAGGTGGGGAGCCTTCGCCCCCCCTTACCCTTTTCTCTTCCAGTGCGTTGAACGCCTTCGCCGCTCGACGTGAGTACTATGTAGATAACACCCGCGATTGCATACTGAATGCATTTTTGTGGGCTAGGCGGATCGTAAACCTGGAACCGCTTGCGGACAGTCGCCCAGGATGGCACGCCAAAGAGCAATCGGACCAGGTCAGACGAAGCGTCTGCGGAAATACGCTCGAGGTCAGTATCTACTGTGCTCATGTGAGGTTTTGGCTCATCCCCACAGGGGAAAGAAACGACAACAACTTCAGCCTCGAGGACCACCGCGTCTCAAATCACTACGACCAGAACATCACAAAAACATCTGGTCTAGCCTCCAAGACGATATCTGGACCTACTGGCGGGCCTACATCTTCATCGCATAATCATTTCGGTAAACATAACCACCATGACCATAATTTCGACGCCGCATCTCCAGACTCGACGAGCAGCAGCGGGTCCGCGGCCCCGACGCAAAGCTCAGGCGATAATTCCAAGTCGGGCCCGTCAAATGGTAATTCAATAGAACTTTAGTCTATTTGAAAACCAGCTGACTTTGTGGGTTTTTCCGCAGGGAATTCTAACTCAAACGGTGACGGGAGCGATAAAGGGAATAATTCAGATCAAGGTCATGGAAATTGGAAATGGGGGCGGCGACAACAAGAATGGCGATGGCGATGACAGCGACAGCGACGGCGATGACGACAACAATAATAACAACAATGGTAATAACAGCAATAATCCCGGTGGAGGAGGGTTCCCGAAGTTCCCAGGACCCAAGACTTTCGGCCCGTGTGAAGTAGTGAATGAGAATGACGGTCGCCTACGGTATACCGGAACGTGGATACTGGAATCTAAGGATCCCAACGGCAAATCGTCGGCCACGACTCACACGACCTCTACGGCTTGCTGGCTCAGCAGTGACCATCTCTTTCAATGGTGGGTCCTTAACTGCGGTCGATACTTTGCCACTGACGGACTTTTGTAGGCACCAGCATCACGATTATTGGCATTGTTTCACGCCAGCAATGACACAGTAACCCCACTGCTGTCGCTTCTTACACCATTGACGATGATACCCCCGTTTCGCTTCCCCTTCCCTTCAAGCAATCGCGATATAACCCAACCCAACAGTTCTTCGAATCTCCCACCCTGGAGCTATCGGCGCACAAACTGGTAATCAACATCACCTCGGATAACAGTCCCTACACCCTCGACACCCTCCTAATATGCTCCCAAGGCAATGGCGCGGTAGCGACTGTCTTAACCCCGAGCTCGACACCGAAGGCCTCACACAAGAGTACAGCGACGATCATCGGTGCGGCTGGTTGCCGGGCGGCCGTTGCTTTCATTCTCTTTGTTTTGTCCTCGGTGTCGTGCTGCTTCATCGCATTCGCAGGCGAAACATGTCCCGGCGGGACTGCGTCCCAGTCCGATCAAGAGCTGGCTACAACGTATGTCCCCTTTTCCCTTCATCACGCTGCCACCTAACCACAGCTCATGCGTAGACACCATCTTCACTTCCTCCGAGAGCATTATGCGTAACAACCCGAGCAACATCAGCTCGCTGGACCCTTACGACAAGCTCGCGGACGCCGAGAAAGCCCGCCCCGCATCCGCCGCCGCGTCACAAGCGAGTGCGTCCTCGCTGTACCGCGTACAGCAAACTCCTACCACCCGCGCCCGAGCTCCGGATAAGTGACCGCGCTTCGCGCACCGCCGCCCACACCGAGCCTGCGCTCGGTGGTGTTTGCAACCAAGCCGGAGCTATCCTCTCCATCACTTTTGGTGTTGGACAAGCCTGAGCCCCCTGCGCCGAACATAGGCTCCGTCTCGCTGATGGACAAGGAGCTGCCGCTGAGCGCGCTGCCCGAGGCGTACCGCGCGCTTCCGCCGCACCCGCCGCTGTACACACAGCGGCCGACACCATTCTGAAGTTGCCGGTACTGGTTTTACTGGCTGCATACACGTTATCCTTTATCTCTCTTACACATTTGTTTAATTGTATATATGTATGTACCGTCGCGCCCGCCACTTTAGATCTACGAAGAATCCATAAGTGTATTTCAGCGTGTGCTGTCCGAATTATTTATCAGAGAATCCGCAAAGACTTCACAGAGAAGGTTCGTGTCCAAACGATGTAAAACGCAGCAACTGTTCGCTCACAGAGGATCGCGCGCTCCTATGGCACCTACCATTATACGCCAAAATTCCGTACTCTTCACATCAACGCATGTGTTAGTTTGCGTTCAACTGTTTGTACACTGACTACGGATACAATGTATTACAAACATTATCTACGATACCGTGCGAGCACGTCAAATCTAAGTCGTCAAGGTGCAGTCATAATCTCGTGGAATCGTTCAGGTCATAAAGAGAACCAAAGAATACTACTTCTCGGCGTATTCATCCCTCCACCCCTCTCCCTCAGGCCCCTTGACATGCGTGAATCCCAGACAAAGATCGGGCATGGGCTCAGGCCGCGACAGACCCGGCGGTGCCCCCTGCTGCGACGACGGTCGGGGCATAGCGATCGCGACTGCGACTTGCATGCGCTCGGGCTCTGTCACCATCTCCGATGGTGAGAGTGGACTTGGGACGGGTACGCTTGCGTCCTGGAGCTGCGGCGCGGGGCGCAGAGAGCGCCAGTTGAACGCGCCGATGCCGTGCGGGAGCGCGTCGGGCGGGGCGCACGTGCCGTCGGCGAGCGAGGAGGCGGTCGAGGTGCGCGAGATCGTGCTCGTGCGTTTTTTTTCGGAGTAGTCTGCGGTGGGCTTGTCTTGCGTGAACGCGAGGGAAATGGGCTGACCTGCCAGTGAGTATCGCTAGTCTCGGGTTCCAGTGTGGGTACGTACCACGATGCCGCCCCACTTTGCGACGTTCTCGCGCCCCTCGCCGCCCTTATAGTATGCAATCGGGAGCTCAAATATGCGCGGCTTCTCGCCGAGGCGCTTCTTGCGCAAGCGCCGCGAGACCGTGAGCGGGCCAAACGCGTCGTCGCCGTCGTCGTAAAATCCGTCAAGGCGGCGTATGCGCACTGCACGAAGGACTAGCAGCAGCGCCACACCGAGGCCAAGCAGGCCGACCGCCGTAAACACGATGATGATGAGCGCGGGCCCGCCGATGCCCGTCCACCATGTCGGGAGCGCGCTGGGTGAGGGGAACGCGTGGCGACGAGCGTGCCGTTCGGGCCCGCTGCTGTCGGTACGGCGTCCCTATAGGTCGTCGCAGCGGGGTGCACCGCAGTGAGGATGAACGGGAGGCGCGGCCGAGCTGGACATTCTTGACGGGGGTGCGTGGGTAGGCGCGGCTAGAAATCTGGTCTGTTATAGTGGGCCAGCATCCTGATCTCGAGGAGGAGGGTAGGTGCACAAGTCAGCGGGTACGTCAGAAGTAGCATGCGCTGACAGCTATATCGGACCAGGCTGCAAGTCCGAGAGGGGACGGAGGAAGGCCCGACGGACGAGGATAGCTATAGAGTTCAGCGAGGCGGCGTACCAGAGTAATCCCTAGAATCTCGACACGCACGGACGGTGCATTCTGTCTCGCTGATAGAGCGAGCGAGATGCCCACAAATGGATCTCAAGAGCGGACAGCTCAGGAAAAGAGACCGAGACCAGTGCTTGCAAAGGACGCGTAAGGGGTTCCCACGGTAGAAATAGACACTCCAAAAAACCCGTGTGAATTATAGATGATATATATACCTACAGAGAGGTTTTGATAGAGCAAGACGCCTCCTTCTGGCACACCGCAGTGCGGCCGAGATTCTTCGCGATCGGTCCTGCCATACGAGGATCAGCCACACAGCTCTCGAAAGGCCACAATGACGTACCAGTCGGTCCATCGACGTACTTGCACTCATCCGACGTGATGCAATACTGGCCCTCGTCAAGCAGCTTGAGCTGCTCGTCGCCCCAAGTGGCCCGCCAAAGCTAAGCCAACCGAGACCCTCGCGTCGCCTGCGCCGCACCACCCGGGCCCGCGCCTCCCGCTGCGACAAAGCTCGAGCTTGCGCGGTGTCGAACCAGAACCCGCGGAAGTTCTTGGTGACATCCCAAAGCGTGCCCGCGTCCGTCTTGTCCTCGAGTCCGGGCAGGTCGTGCTGGTGCTTGCCCGTCGTCGCGTAGTTGGCATGTGTGCCCGCCCCGACGTATGTCACCGCCCGCCCGCCCGACGATGAGCCCACGAGCGTGTTGTAGGTGTATGCGGAGCCGCTGCTGTGCGCGGAGAGATAGATCGATTGTGGGACGCCATTCACGAAGCGAACCATTGTGTGCTCCCAGTCGCCAACGTGGTCACCGAACACCAGCCCGAGGTACTGCAGTAGGTGGTCAGTTTTGCGCTACGGTGTGCAGTGATGACTGACGTACTTTGGGAGTGGTCATACGAATAGAAATAGAAGTAGAAGGCATCGACGATCCCGCCGGACTTCTCGACTGCAATGATCGTCGCGGAGACGAGGTGTAGCCTGTCGAGTCCGGTTTAACGCCGTGGAACCACGAGGGAATGTCTGAGGACTTTGTCCTTGGACGAGAGGTAGGTGTCACCCGAGAGCGAGCCAATCGTGGCGAATGTGACGCTGCTCGAGGTGGCCTTTCTGTCGAGCTCCGGCTGCACATGCTTCAGGTGCTCAGCAATGTCGGCGGGTAGGTATGACTCGCTCGCGGAGAGGTACGACAGAGGCGCAAACTTGGTAACGTAGGAAGGGAGAGCGGTGCCCGCGGTCGGAGCAGCAAAGACAAAGGAGGGGACGCACGCGAGCGTGCAGGGCGACAAGGAGTGTGGACCACGACATCTTCTCTTCGGGACAGCGTGAAACCAACACAGCAGGGTACGTGCTCAACATCTGTGCACGTCGCTGTCTTTTAGGTGAATGTACTGGGTTGCTCTTGGCAAGCATAGCGATAGGCTAGAGGCACGGGATGTTGCCTGTGTCTTCTGGAGTTTCCGTCAGTGATGCGCCCACATGACGAGAGGCGGACTCACATTCTTGCAATATTGAGAACATACGATGCAGCCAATGGTCATATCACCACCGAGGCACGAGTCGCCGACATCCGAATGAAGGAAGATCCCCAAGTCGTTACACAGACCCACCGTTGCCTCGAGACCGCATGGAGGAACTACCACGTGCGTATAGGTGTAGGGCGTGGATACGGACCTACTTCAACACTAGATAGAAGACAGGGAGGCGTATATTCGTGCGAAAGGTATCGTAGGTGCACTTCTCGGTGGATGTATATTTGTATGCCCGGGCCAGAGCCTAGAGGGAAGTGAGATTGACGTCAAGCTGCTCTTCAGGACAAGTCGGCGGCCAAGCACGGTGTATTCTTCGCGTCATACGCAGTAGATACGAGAGCTGCAGTCTTAGGGCAGGCATAACTTGCATAGCATAAAGCTAGTGCAAGAACTGACTGAAGTGCCAGGGGTTTCATGTAGTGTTTTCGTACTGTACAAGCACCAGATTTATCCATACGACCTTAAGAACAATGTTAGCCAACCCAGATATTCGCATCAGAGTGATATCAAGGAAACGCACGTTGCAAACCAATAATCCCTCCGCAGCCCCTCGTTCGTCAGAAGGAGTGGTGGTACTTACTGAAAAGATTGCGATAGCTCTCAGAGCTGGGTCGGCATTGTACCATCCTATATGCACGAGAAAGAAGAGATTTGCATCATATTTGAATGAGCACAACGAGGTCTTCCTGACTTTACAGGACTTTGCTGAGCGGTACGCGAAAGCAAGTTGTGGACAACTTCAAGCTGTCCCAGTCTTGCGATGTGAGGACCGAGACACTTTCCCACGATCAGAGAGCAGTTGTTATGGAGGTCAATGTATTGAAACCCCGAAGCCTTCGTTACTTACCGAGTAAGCTATCACAAATGATATCTCACTTTGCTCTTGCCACCACGACGATTGCACGACATGTTTCCAACACCAATGCAATCGCGACATGTTCCGACATCGAACGACTGCAAGTGCGTAGAGTGACTTTTCACGCACGACCTTGAGAAGAAGAGGCCCGAATTTTGTCTGTTTGAGAGACATGGTGCCATGTCGCCGTGTCCCGGAAGGCCGTTTGCAAGTCCTAGTCATTCCCCGCCCCTTCACATGAACAGAAGATGCCCGTCTGGGATATGACTGGGACACTCGGTGGCCCTCCGTCTGGGCGTGGACGGAGGTAGCGGAGGTGCTGTGTGGCGCTCTTTCGCAGGCTGTGATGTCTCCCGTTACTCGCCACGGATCTCCGTCGAAGAATTTTTGTAAATTATGACTCACCTGGCACCATTGCGCCCCGGATCGTATGACCGTCGGCAAACGAGCTGAGATGAAGGAGGGTTCAAAACAAGTCACAGGACATTTCCCTGAACATGCATTTACCCTCGTACGTGCTATATTCTGCCCTCTGCCTAGAATCTGTCGCCGACTGGTTGAGAAGTCACCGAGGCTGCCAACGTGCGCAAGGGGTAACAACGATGCAGAATCTAGTCCGGAAGAGAGGTGAGCATTGATCAGCCTGTAACCATCAAGCGTTCGTTGTCTATCAGCCTTGTACCTGTGTAACAGTTGGACGGGCTCGCTGCTCATTGGACCGCCACCGCGCGCACTCGATTGGTGCGCGGAACCCAGGTCATCCTCGAACCAAGCCTCACCGAGTCACGGCTCAGTTCCAGCGGGGCTCCGGCCAGTCTGGCGTGCGATGGGTCGTGTGAGCGGATCCAGAGCCAACGACTCCGTGTCCGCCCGCGACAAGGGAAACTATGCCGTTCTCGACAGGGCAGCTCTCAGGACGTGTACCGGTCTCCGTCGACCAGGCCACGATCCGCCCTCGATGCACATCCGTGATACATGGTGCTCCCAGCACGCGTTTTCCAGCGCAACCTACGTCGTCCCGTCTGGTTCCGTGATTCAGCATTCATGTTTGACCAGTGCATGGATGTGTTGGCATATATAGCCGCAACCAAAGCTGCTCTGGTTTCCGTCAGAGCCTTCCCGTCTTCCCAACCTTCCCGCTTGCATTCGCTAATTCAACGTTTGCTACCATGACTATAGTACTCACACCCGTCTGGACGACTGATGGTGTGCAAAAGCTCAAGGTCGAGCCTGGGCGTACGTTCCTTTACTTTCAATGCATGTCATACGTGACTACTGACGACGATGTGCAGCGCTGCCAAGGCCCACCCGCGCGGCCTTTTGCCACCTGTGATGGACCAGAATGTACACCGTATGCGATGCCTGGCACAGCTTCGCTCAAAAGACAAGAATATCGAAAAGTACATTTACCTGTCACAACTCAAGGATGCCGACCCGCATATGTTCTACAAACATATGTCTTGAGCACATGTCTGTAAGTTTGGCGCGGTGCTTGCGCCTTCTCACATTAATCTGACAATTTCGTAGGAAGTTACTCCTCTTATCTATACACCCACTGTCGGCGACGCGTGTCTACAATATTCTCACATTTTCAGACGTCCCGAGGGCATGGTAGGGATATCGTTATTATACCGTTTGATACAACCACTGAACATCCATAAAAGTTTATCTCTATCAAAGACAAAGGCAATATTGGAAAAGTCTTGAGAAATTGGCCTCTCGTATCGACGACGCTCGCATCGCCGTTGTCACAGATGGTCTGTACATTATGCATTAACTTGCCGCTCCTATCTAACATGACGCTCCAGGCTCCCGTATACTTGGTCTTGGTGATCTTGGTGTCAATGGCATGCCCATCTCGATTGGCAAGCTCTCACTATATGTCGCGGGCGCTGGGTGAGTCCACCGTCTTTTTACAAGTGTCTAAGGGTCTTTCTAACAATACGATCAGTATCCGACCACACTCGACCGTCCTATTTGCCTTGATGTTGGCACGGATAACCAGAAGTTTTTGGAAGATCCCCTCTATCTCGGTCTCAGACAGCCGCGGATACCAGAAGCTGAGATGAATGAATTTATGGAAGAATTTATGCACGAAATGTCCACCGTCTTCCCAACTTGCTCATTCAATTCGAAGATTTTGCCACAGATAAGGTGGGTTATCTCAACACCCAGATTCGTTGTATACTAACTCATTTCGCATCAGGCATTCTCCTTCCTCAGAAACTTCCGAAACCGTTACCCCCTCTTCAACGACGACATACAAGGCACAGGCGCTGTCGTCCTCTCGGGCTTTATGAACGCTGCGAAATTGTCCTCCGCCGCGTCCGGGAGGTCACTCACGGACCACCGCATCCTTTTTTCTCGGTCGCCGGCTCCGCGGGCGTCGGCGTCGGCATGCAGCTCACGAGCTTCTTCAAGATGCAGGGCATGTCGGAGGAGGAAGCGCGCGAGCGGATATGGCTTGTTGATTCGCAGGGTCTGATCTATGACTCAAGGGGAAAGTTTGGCTGAGCACAAGAAGTGTAAGTACGGAGTGGATCTTGGAAGAGCTGCGAACTAATGAGACATTGTAGACTTTTCGCGGAAGGACTACAGCGGTCCTCCCATGACTGACCTTGTCGAAATTATCGACCATGTTAAGCCTACCGCCATTCTCGGTCTCTCGACTATCAAGGTGAGCTACCCACTGTTTTCCAACAAACTTGTGATCTGACCACCGGTTCTCAGGGCGCATTTACCCAAAGTGTAATCGAAAAAATGACCGAAATCAACTCCCGCCCCATCATCTTCCCGCTCTCCAACCCCGTCTCGCTCTCCGAATGCACCTTCGCCGAAGCCGTCGAATGGTCCAGCGGGCGCGCCATCTCTTCGCGTCCGGCTCGCCCTTCGCGCCGCAGTCCCACATCGGCCGCACGCTCACGCCCGGGCAGGGCAACAACATGTACGTCTTCCCGGCATCGGCCTCGGTGCGGTGCTGGCGCGCGCGGCCGCCGTTGTCCCGACGGCACCGCGGCATGGTCGAGGCCGCCGCGTGCGCGCTCGCGGGGGACCCTCACGCCCGGCGAGCGTGCCGCAGAGCTCGTGTACCCGCGCATTGAGCGCATTCGCGAGATCAGTGCGCAGGTCGCGCTTGCGGTTGTGCGCGCGGCGCAGAGGGATGGTGTGGATCGGGCGTCAGCTCTTCGTGCAATGGACGACGAGGCGCTGTTGAGCACGTCAAGGGTAAGATGTGGAATCCGTCAGCTTAAGAGTTGGGTATTGTATTTGTATGGTGCTCGTTTCGTGGACTCTTTATTCCCCGCTCAGGTTATTTAGACAGAATAGAATAGTAGAATAGTTCAATTAATTGCAGCTTTTTGGTCATGTCTTTCAGTGCAGCGCGCACGATGACGCGGTGGTGTACATGTAACCGTGTAAGCATGAGCACTGCAGCGTGACGAAGCCGAACTGATTGTAGCTCTTTGCCACAAACGCCTGAAGCGGACGCCTTTTCGTCCTGCCCTTTCTCTCGGCTTGCCCATTTCTTGTCATTGTCGGTATGGTTATTTGAAGCACTAAGCGAGACACACACGTCGATGTCATACTCTACGTCTGCAGCCTCGTGCACTCAAGATATCAGATAGAATCGTCCAAAGAGTGTGCTCACAGATTCAAATATTCATCCCTCATCTCTCTAGTTTCTCTCAGCTTTGTTCTAACGATACCACTCATGTCCAAACCACCCACCAAGCCCCCGACGTCCTCGTTCGCTGCGTTTCCTCAACGCCCTCCTCCTGGTCACGCCTGCGCAAGGACCGACCCCGACTTCGATGCAGGCCTGAACAGCTCGTCGGCGTGGACTGAGGCCCTGACGACCCCCGAGGGCGCGGCCCGCACGAGTCGCACTAGCCTCACGCAGTACAATGTAAACGCGCTGTCCGACGACGAGGCCGAGGACGAGCCGACGCCGTCGCGCGATGCGGACGAGGAGGTGCTCGAGGCCGAGCACGGGCGGCCGCGCGCGCGTTGTATGCGTTCGAGGGGAAGCCTGAGTTCCGCGAACTCACTGCTGTGCTTGCGGGGGACAGACTGGATGTGCTACGCGAAGAAGTCGGGGATGGGTGGAGTTTTGGTCCGGCATATTGGAAGTGAGGGGAAGGGGAGGCCCGAGGTTGGGCTTGTAGCCTCAGTCATATTATACGGTACGTTCTATTTGCTCCCCCTCGAAGGAGGTATACTATTTTACAGTATATTGCGTTATAGTTCACCGCCGACGACTTTGCTCAGGCATCAGACCTTGAGTTTGTCGCCCGCCCATGTACGCGTCAAGAGTCGCAAGGAGGCCTCAGGCTCGTCCATAACACCTCGAGGCTCCCCTACGCGACAGCTTGAGGACCCCCCAGAACCACTGGTGCCAAGTACCAGACAACAGGAGAATGGTTCCCGCAGCTTCCGCAGGAGTCTCCTCGGCGGGAAGCAGCTCAAACCGATTCTCAAGTTTCGTCACCAGCGGCGCCGAGGAATTCGTGCTACAAGGCGCAGACGACAAAACAACCTGCCCCAGCGCCGGCCCACGAACGCCAGTCGAGCACAAGCTCGGTCGCCGACGAGGGTGGCCTCAGCGAAGCGGACAGGCACTTCGTCGAGGCGGGCCCCGCATGGAAGCCCAAGGTGGCCTCCGTTCCGCATTCTCGTGCACTCACCCTCGCGGCGCGCGTCGATGCTCTCTGGCGCGTACACAATGTACTCCATCACGTCGCTCTTCGGTGCGGAGTCAACGTATGACGACGACGAAGGCTCGCCGCCAGAGCCAATTCGCATCACTGTGTACAGACGATTCTCACATTTTGTGGTCCTGCATACGGCGTTGACACGTCGACTTCCCGGTGTTGCGCTGCCCCCGCTGCCCGAGAAGCAGTATGCGGGGCGGTTCAACGACGACTTTGTCGAGGCACGACGTGGGATCTAGAGAGGTACCTGGGACGTGTTGTGCGGCACCCTGTCGCGCGGTACGCAGAGGTTCTGACATTCTTCCTTGGGCTGTGAGAGCGAAATGTGTCAGTCTGCCGCCCCACGTTGCGCATCCTTTACTCAACGCCATTTTAGGAGTGGAAGAAGCAGTACCCCCCAGTATCTTTCGTACCCACACCGCCGGTCCCTCGTTTTATGCACATGTCTACCATCCTGCCTTTAACGTAGACTCGGACGAGGCGACAGAGGTTGCTGACCGCTTCGATACACACACTCGCGCAGTTGGCCAAGGTGTACAGGGCCTGAGGAACATCTATGGAAAGGTCCGTCAAGCTAGTATTGGTACGTCTTGAGACTTCTCGTATGCTTGTGTACTAAGCTTGCCTTGCAGAGATGTCACAGGCTCAGCGATTACTGAGCTACTCCCTACTATCCCTCATCACGTCTCAACCCCTTGCGCAGGCGTCACTAGCAGGTATTGCGGAAGAAGAAGAAGATTCGGACCCCAAGAAAAAGGGACATATGAACGAGGATGGTGCATGGTGTTGGCGTGAAGGTTGCTCAGGTATGTTTTATTCTGTGTATATGTGCATTGTCGTGCTCAAAGGAGAAAAATAGAATGCCTCAAGCTGACGAAAGCAGTACAGAAGACAAGCGAGACGCTGCAGAGCGTTGCGGACTTGTACGATGACCACGTTAGTCTCCGACGATAACCTTGTAACCACCACATCTGAGTCCGGATTGACACCAGGCTCGTAGAACCCAACTCGCAACACACGAAGCGTTAAAGTCTGTCGCGCATCCATCCGCCATGTATGCGGTAAGTTCAGGAAATCCACGAGTATCCATCATATTGACATTGTGTTCAGGGTGTATTGGATACCCACAAGTCAACACTGGTGCGATACCAAGAGGCCGTCGTCGACGGAAATGTTAGTAGCCATATTAGAAGCACCTCTCGTTTTCTAGCTTGACTTGCGTTATTTCTAGGAGAACGAGGAAGTCGCAGCACGATGTGAGACGGTACTCAACACAACCATGGCCGAGTTCGAGACGTACCACGACCAGAAGGCTGAGGACTTCCACGTCCTAGCCACAGAACACCTCGACGGCGAGATCGCACTGTCCGAAAAACGTACGCCATACCCCTTTCGTCCATGGCTTGTGCTCACCCAAGTAGATCCTCTCTCGCCTGAAAGCCGCACGTCTCACCTTCGACAGCCCCGCCTACGACGCCCTCGCAGGGTCCGCGCGCCAGCCGTCGATTTACGAGCGCGAGCTCGAGCACCCACGGCTTGCAGCGCTGCCGCTCACGCAGCCGTGTCCGCATGTATTTGACTCGGCGCCGATGCGCCCTGTCAGCGTCGCGATCCAGGAGGGCGTCGGGATGTTGCTGGGGGCGCCGGCGAGGGCGAGTGTGTTTGGCAAGTTTTGGTCATGACTGTTTACGACGTTACGATTGGATGGTGAGTCTCCTGCGCTGTTTGGTGGCTAGTGTGCACGGACGTTGACTGCTTTTCTGCAGATGTATACCCATCTATAGGACTCTTCCCACACCATTACAATTCTCCTCGGACGAGTGCTCGCTTGTATACCACAGATTTTACTCATCACATATTCACTGATCACGATTTCATCCTGTTTCAACCCTCAAGCCAGATCATCTACCTGTCGAGTCCTCAATGAACTGACCACTTTGATAAGTTCTTTATTTCACGTCATGTCGTTGCAGTCGTATGCTCGACCCGACATTGGTTTTTGAATGAGGATATAGTTGGAGCGAACCCCAAGTAAACCCGCTTCCAGTATCGCTCACTGTTATAACTCAAACTGTAAACTGTGAACGATTGGTGCAAGCGCGATGACTACTGTCGCTAAGAGGCTTTTCCAAATTTACGCGATCCAAAGATACTCAAGCCAACCTATTAATGTCCCATGTATGTGTAAAGCTACAGTAACCAGGCCGTTAGACATAACAGTATCTGAACAGGCAAGGAAGCTTACTGAAAAGTTTTTAATTCCCCGCCATGCCAATAACACCGACTTCGTCCCGAATCTTTGCAATCTCACTAACGGAGAGCGTGCCTTTACTTGCGACGAAGAAGTCTTCCCATGCCTGAGCTGCATCGGCGGGCGTAGAGAACTCGCCCCTGTTCATGTGCGCGTCAATATGGACTAGGATAGCTGAAAATGAGGAGACTAACTCGAGGAAAGTATGAAGATGCGCCCAGAATTCCGGTTTTTGAGATCACGGTGTGATACGGTGTGTCAGGCCCAGGCGATTCAGGGTTGGTAGGGATATTCGATGTGTCGAGGACAAGGGGTATATCAACCAGCTTCTCGTCGGCAAGAGGTGTAAGAGACGGTGAAGGCGAAAGCACGACGGACGGTATACGACTATGTCCATGTCTTGACTTCGACTGTGGGGCTCGGGGACAAGGGTAATCGACGGGGGAGCTTCCTCTGGCTTCTCCTCTGGTTTCGCAATGGCAGTCGGATCCCATTGGTAGCCTGGCTTTATCATGAGGTTCGCTGTGTCCCCATCCTTCACGTCATACTCCTTGAGCAGCTTCGCGTCTGCGAGAGCCTTGCCCTTGAGGAGCAACCGCTGCACATCTGCTGGTGGTGCGCCTGGCTCAGCTGCCAGCTGCGATTTGATCGACTGGATGGTGTCTGTGGGTTGCAAGGATAGAGTGTAGGATTGTGGGGGCTTCGTTGATTTGATGGTTATGCTGATGGCACCTGAGATGGTGGTCAGCGTGTGCCGACCGCTGAGCCTTGCGAGACGTACCAGCCGGTACCTCAGCTACACGCTTAATTTCGGGAGGTGCTGGTACGTCAAACTGGAAAAGCGACCCCCGTAAATCGTCGCACAGCTTTGAATTCGACGCGGTACTCACCGGTAAAGTTGGCACCCTCTTCATGTAACTCTCCAGTGGTGGCTGGAAATCATCCGGATAATTGACGGGTCTGCTGTGATATATTGTTGACGAACGCCGTTACAAAGTTAACTTCTGCTTGGTCTGCCATATTTTGTACTGTCGAGTCTTGGTGCCAGCGAATTTGAGGACGTGGTTTGTGTGGAACACGCTTCGAATTCGCGAGGCTGTACGTACTACTATATGGGCGCCTCTCCCACACACGGTCACGTCATGTCACTAGTGACAGCCTATCACGCTGTCGGGTAACACCGTGTGACAAGACCTCAGTCCTCCGCTCACCAGCACATACAGCAACAAAACCTCTTTCATGGCCCGCGTGCGTGCCCCATCTTGAAATGCATCTTGCAGTCCCAATACTGATATAGTCTTGCTGTAGTCGGGTTTTGGTTTTAACGGAGGTATGATTTCTGTTTCACCTGGCAGGTTTTTGGTGAGTAACCGTATGTTAGGCCAGTCTCGGTGTTTTCGCGTTCTGGCAGGAGTTCTCTCCAAGGTGCGTCAGGACAATGTTTGAACCAGAAACTCAAAACAGATCTCCTACGCTATAGTGTTACGCTTCGACGGACAGCCCCTCTCAATGTCGCGTGCAAGCGGACGATTACTTAGAGTGTCTCCACAGAACGCAAGAGGTACGACTCCGTACTCCGTCAAGTCAGGCTACCCATTGGAGCTCAATAACTTCCTTGCACTGCTTAGATTGCCCGTGCAAAAGCTGTCAAAGCCGAATTCATCAAGAAGGCGGAGCACCAGTCACAGGAAGGACCGCAACAAAGCCGCAAGACATCCTCGCGGACGGAGTTATCGTGGGCGTCTCGGTCTCATACAACGGGAACAAGGCGACTCTGCACATTAACATATCATTGTCTACTCTTTCAATGCTCATACTTATAGACAATATGGTGGCCGAAGGACGTCCGGGCATGTCCCTCAAGCTCAGGTCAACACGTTGGTGCACTAGATATTCGTTGCACTGTTCTTGGTGGACAATCATGGTCGTGAGCTGTGAACCCGGAACCTCTCTGTCAATCAACATGCTCAAGCAGATAGGGTGGATCGTGTGTATACCTTACCTCACAGAACTCAGCTAAAGGTACACAGCATGTCCGACCATTGTGTGAGGTTCCGGCTTGGTCTTCAAACCGGATAAGCTCTCGATCTATTCCGCCATGCCGACCATTACCCGTTCACTCGGTACCCGAATTCTCTACGGCGAATCCCATAAGGGCATGAGTCGTGGTCATCTCAAAGAACGAGCGAGAATTGGGATCCAGCCTCGCAGGCTCCCACGCCGTGACCACGTGACCCAGTTTATGCTTGAGTCGAGAGTTCTCCGCGGTCTTGATTTACTACCACCACCACTGCACGAGCACTTTGTTGGCGCACTGCGCATCTTTCCACGATATCAGCTATGACGGTATACGGTGCAGGCTCTCTAAGCTCACCGATAGTCATCTCGGACGACGAGGATGAGGCAATCGTAGAGCTCGAGCTCGAGCAGCGGCTCTGTCCTCCTCTCCGCGTGAAGGCATGGAGTTACAATACGACGACGACTATCAAGGTGGTTATTTCTACGAAGACAGCGCGACTCTTTCATATACCTCAGCGGGGAACATCAATAACATGGATACCTACACTCATGGGGACCCCTAAAGCGCACTTCATGCATGGTACGTATCCGGAACCTCCTTTTCACGCTGATGTCACATATTCTGTACACGCACTAGATATGAACAGCGGTGCCGTCAGTGGGCACACAAAAACGCAAGAGAGAAATGATAGCCCTGTTTCTCCCAGGCAGCGTCTGCATACGTCGGGTGTCCAGCCGCTTCCTTCTAGACCAAGGTCGCCTGTCACCAGGTGCACCTCCCGGGAAACTAAGAAAGCCAGGAAGAGACGTCGCAGACAAGAACTTATGGAAGCCCGACCGCAAATGCCACGCAACAATCCATGGCTGCAGCTCGTCAAAACTTTGCAAGGGTCCGGACCTTCCTCCACCGACGTTAACCCCTACATTCCCGCAGACATCCTGCCGGATTATCGTCTATTACGCATTTCAATCACTATTTCGCCGTCGTTTGCGCCGGCCCTTCACTTCTCCTCCTACCATCCTCTCTTCCTCGAAGCCTATGTTATATCAAGACTTTCGATGTCGATTTCGAATTCCTCCCCTCCCTCCGCCAGACATGCATTTTCCACTACCCGTATTCTCCCCCTTCCGCTTCCTCCCCAGCCTACCTCCATATGACTTTGCCTTTCATGAATCTACCTCCCACGCCTCACTCTACAACCTCACTTTGACGCAAAGCTCCGCCACACCTCAACCCGTCGTTGCCCCACAAGACACCGATCCAGCGACAGAACCTCCGCAAAGACCTCCTGCATTGAGGAAGACCATAGGCATGACTCCTGACGCAGACCCTGGGAGCCAACATGGACTTACACCTCTCCATCGCCGAACATTTCCTCCTCCAAATCCCGCGCGAACGCTTTGTCATGGAGCTTTTACCTAAAAGGTTCCGTACGCAGGCTTTTGTGCGTGGGGTGGAGCATCGAAGTTTGGCACCATTTCTCCACGAGGTTGATCTTAACGTTAAGTTGGGCAAGGCGCTGATTGAGTTTCCGTCTGCGGAAGTGGCGCGCACAGCTTGCAGGAAAGCGACAGTGTTAGCCAGGTGAGGGTAAGGAGCACATCAGGCTGTGAGGTGGTTACCGTTAGTACCGGGTGTCGGCGCGCGGACGATGCGGGGTCGTTGGTGAGCTTGAGGAGGGTGAGACGATCGGGGATTGATACGCGGACGGCTGAGGTTGCGAAGGATCGACGAAAACGGACGCAGGACCACCAAAGCCAAAGAGCACAAAAAAGAAGAAAGGCAAGAACGTTCGCCGAGTAAGCCCTGCCCTGCCAGACCTCAGCAACCAGTGGCGCTAGCTGCTGCCCCTCTCCACCTGCTGTAGGTCCGTCTGCATTCTCCTAACTTCCACTTCACCTACTCCCACCCAATGGCGTCACTGTTGGCCCCGACTCAACCGCCGACACTCTTCCACATTTAAGTCTAAACCTCCCAAGCCTGCCACCTCTAACTTCCCATACTGCATCCTCTTCTGCCACGTTGTCTGCATCAACACCCAAGGAGCCGCCACAGAAATCTTTCCATCACGGAGCACCAAGTCTCCCCAACGAACGGCGTACCCCAGCCTAGGACTCCTACACAGACAGCATCATTTGTACCGCCTTCCACATCAAAACTCAGGGGTCTAACTCCTTCAAGCTACTGCGCCACCATTCGTACCTAAAGCTCTACGGTCCACCTCCGATCAATAACGTTACATCGATGGCACCCGCCACCATTCCTCCACCACCCCCAGCACCCTCGGATCTCATGGACATATCCCCGGACTCTCCGCCACACACTCCGCTCGCCAGCGTTGAGTATCGGTGGCGAGGCTCTCAACGAAGCGACTCGTCAGACCATCTCGGCCGGTACTTTTTTGCCCATTAGAATGGCCCTATCGAAGACGATCATCACTCCATCTCGTCTTCACGACCGGATTCTCCGGTTGCCGACATGCGTGTCGAGGGCCCCACGTCGGTCACGACGTCTACTACCGGTGCAGTCGCCGGTTCCAAAAGCCTGCTTCGCAGTACCCATGCGGATAACCTTTTATGAGGCAATCTGTTACAAACCATTCGGGTGCCAATCAAAACCCAGTCTCCCTCCGTATGCTTTTGTCCACCCTTCCCAAGTCTGTTTAGTTTAACACCTACTCCGCCCACCTTCCGAGCCCCGTGCCACGCGAAACGCTCCGAAAGTACCAAGCCACGCAAAACGGAAAGAAGTTGAAGAAGGCTCATGGCACGACGTCGTGAAGCAAGACAGGCCACGCGGACGTTCCGGATCAACTAGCGGTCCCTACGCGACCCCTGTCTCCGAGGTTGAGGCGATGATCGTAGACGGCTCATCTTCGACAAGCAAAGAGAGCTCGCCCCCCGACGCCCCGGCGCCAGGGTGTGCTAGTTGGATCTTGCATACATCGCCATGAAAGAGGACGACCTTCGTCGTTTGGGCACGGTTAGCAACCTTAGCTCGTCTAAGTAGCCGGCAGGGCTAAACGAACGCCATCGGCGGACTGGGTTCTATCCGGCCAGCGGCACCACACCGACTGCTGAGCCTCCGTCTTCGTTTGTTGCTGCCGTACGGCGACAAAGGAAGTCGAGGTTCAGCGCCGAAGCTTAAGTCTGGACGACAATGAGACGCGTCCTTTATATGCTCAGTCGATCCAGGCCGTCACCCATCCCCACCCAGCATCGCGCCCCACGCCTCGCTGGTCAGTCGCCCATCTTCTCGGAGAAGGCGCTAACCTTCGGCAAAAGCAGAAGATACTAACGAGCGGAACATCGCGCGACCACGAAAGAGCTTTTGGAGCAGTACAACCTGGCAAGACTGTCGAAGGCAGACAAGAACAGGCTCATGAAGGCGATGGCGGAGTGTACTCGGTACGTGCCCATTCGTGCTCTCGCGTGGGCAATCACGAGGCGGCTCAAGTCCTTTGCAGTGCTATGCAGCAGGACCTGGACGCCGTCGCAGCGCGTGCGCGTGCTGGCAAGGAGGCGGCACGTACGCTCAGATTCAAGTGGCCCGAGACAGACAAGAACGCGTGTATTTTGGTTATCAGTGATGACGAAGACGATTGAAGAAGGACAAGGTAGGTCATAGTGCTGTTATGGCGCTATTCTCTTTTTTCTCTTGCAGTTGGGACGTGCAGAGGGCTTAGCAAATCTTTGGGAGTACCTCACTGATTCTACGCTATTGGCTCGCATAATGTGTTTCTTTTCACAGACGCTGTTGTATTTTCTACGATTCCTTTCGATATCGTGAGTCGACCAAGTTCTGCACGGTGTTAGCTGACTACTTATGGCATGTTCCAATAGCCTCTTTTTCTCGACCCCGCTTGTTTCGCAGCTTGGCACACAGTTTCCCGTTTTTTTTTTTTGGCTTTACCATGGTGACATCCTGGCATCTACTCGGAGCCCGTACGCCGTACGGACTTGTGGGTGGACTGGGCTTGTCCTTGGTTTATTCTTCTACGTTATGAACCCTTTAAGCATCGACTCCCGCTTTCTTGAAATACAAATCATCGTCTGCATTACATCGCGAGAGGATATCGTGTGACCTCGAGTACGGCTGCAGTGCAGCGAGAAATGTTGACAGATTCTCATCTACTTTCGGTGATTCCTGTGCTTTTCGACACAAACGCGTGGTTCCGTCCGACGTATTTTGGTAAGAAGTAGACCTTTGGCAGCCACTGTCTAGATTTGGTAGCGCACATACTTAATTTTCCTGCGATTTGTGCATAATTGCAACGTGGCATCGCAGGCATGACGCAACCCCTGGGCCCACCGGGCCGGGCAATATGTCGTAGACATGAGATGCGAAGTCGGTTCAATTTTGCTTGTTTTCCCGACACTATCAAGTACCTGTCGCGTCAATCCATTATACTGGGTACATCTCCTTACAGTACTGCGCTCTTTCCAGCGTGGGACACAGAGCATCTCATCCCCGGCATACAACATACCACAAAAAACCCTCGAGGACAAGGAGAACGATTTAGAAGGCTTAGCGAGCGACTTTCTTTACCCCATTTGTGCGTGGCGCTCTCCTCGTTTATCGATAACGAGGGCGTGCGGCTCGGGGCGGCCCACTTTACGGCACTTTCTGTACCGTTCGTGAAATTACCAGGGAAAAGGTATAACCCCCGCAAGCCGTACCTCACGACATCATCGACCCAAGTTCCGAGGATTGGCCCACAAGGTATAAAGATGGGGCCCCAGGGGGTCGACGAGCAGCCCCCATTCCTCCCCCACTACTCTCACCATGCCCGCTTCGAAGTTTGTGAAGCTCAACACCGGTGCTCAGATGCCACCCTGGGCTTTGGTTAGTGCCGTTTGCTGTATAGTGCGATAGTCAGGCTGACAACGTGCGCATAGGCACTTGGCAGTCCAAGCCTGGTCTCGTTGAGAAGGCCGTCGAGGTCGCGCTCAAGAACGGCTACAGGCACATTGATACTGCCACCGCGTACGCGAACGAGCGTGAGGTCGGCGAGGGCATCAAGAACTCGGGTGTAGCCCGTGAGGAGATCTTCCTCACCACCAAGCTCAACAACCCCGACCAGCGCAAGCCTCTCGAGGCACTTCAGTACTCGCTCGAGCAGCTCGAGACACCCTACCTCGACCTCTGTGAGTGCTTTCAAATACAGACGTCAAGGAGGTTTCTGATGTTTCCTAGGGTTGATGCACTGGCCTGCACCCGCCAAGGCCGACGGCTCTCCAGACAAGGAGTGGAACTGGATCGACACCTGGAAGTCAATGGAGAAGATCTACAGGGAGCACCCCGACAAGGTCAAGGCCATCGGCGTCTCCAACGTATCCGTCGACTTCTTCGACGAGCTTCTCAAGGTTGCGACTGTGGTTCCTGCCGTCAATCAGATCGAGCTTCACCCGTGCGTCACCACTGCTTCCCCTGCGAAAAGTGTACTGACGAGAGCGGTGCAGGTCGTGTGTGCAGGAAGACATCGTTCAGTACTGCCGTGCAAAGGGTATCGCGCTCACCGCGTACTCGCCCCTCGGCTCGAGCGACTCCCCTCTGCTCTCGAACCCTGTCATTGCGAAAATCGCCGAGAAGTACCAGGTCTCGCCCGCCAACGTACTCATCTCCCTCCAGGCCAACCGGCCAGACGTCTCCGGTACGTGTCTCTCGCCCAACCCTCGTCAAAACCACGCTCATTTTTTTATGCTACAGTGCTCACCAAGTCAGTTACGCCCGAGCGTGTCGTCCAAAACTTCAAGATTATTGACCTCACCGACGACGAGATTGCTGAGCTCAACGCCATCGAGAAGTCGGCGCCGTTCCGCGCGTGCTACCCCTGGTGGACTGGCTGGGGCGACCTCGGCTTCCCCGACTGCCGCGCTATGGGTCCCCCGAAGAACTAGAATCTACTAGACGCAGAGTAAAATTTTGTACAGATAGAATACACATATACCACGGAGTGTGAACACAAAGCAAAAGAGTTCGAAGTGTCCAAATGTCTGACAAGGCGAGGGAATATAGTCGCAGTAGGCACAAAAGATTCTGTTGGGTCCGAGCAAAAAAGGTTCGACCCGATCCCATCGTAATTTTTGATGACCGCGTTCATACAAGAACCACGCTCCCAATGACAATTCCTGAAAGCATAACGGTCACTTGCATGGTCCAATCGAGGCTGAACGAGGGCAGGCCCGCGCTGGTTTGTCCACTGGTCGTCGCGGACGCAGTCGAAGAGCCAGACGTAGTTCGGCTCCCACTCGTAGCAGATGAAGCCCCGGATGTCGTACTCGCGGAAGAGGTGGAAGACGCGACCGCTCCGATAGCGCTGAACGTTGTGCACATCGACGAAGACGGCGCTGTGTGCGCCGAGGGCGTACTGGGCTCGCCCTGGAAGAACGTCGAAGTACCGTATACGCCCATCGGCTGCAAACCACACAAGTCAATACATTACCGAATGCTTCAAAGAAACTGCTACATGCCTCGCCAGTGTCCCCGTCGCATCGTTCGAACACCCCCGCGCTGTAATTTCCGGGCATGTTCCACATACACCCGAGCGTGTCGTAGATGTGCTGGCAGATAGTCTCCCAAAGGCAGACGGCGTTAACAGCGGAAAGGGCTGTTAAGCAGACTCCTGACCGTCCCCGGTGGGCGTGAAAGAGCTAATATTCTCACCGGTTTATGCTGGATTTATTAAGCGCTTCAACTAGCGCTCCATGTGTAATCAGTATTATCAAAACTCACGACTCTTTAGGGTGGGCGCGTAAAGAGTTGTGAGTTTTCGATAATAGTGATTACACATTTAGCGCTTAATAAAATGCAGTTAAATGCCGCCCGGATATTCGAGCCGCAGTAGCTCTTTCACGCCCACCGGGGACGGTTAGGAGTCTGGCTGTTAAGCGTCTGCTTCCCCCTTTGCACCACGTTGCAGGTGTGTTTTTTCGGCATCTCGGCAGTCATGTGACTGGTGTATACGCGAACCTCAAGATGTCGAAAATGCGTGTAGGGTCGCGTTGAGTCGCGAATAGTCCCTTCCGATTTACTGGAATCATTTCTGGATACTTGCCAGAGGTGCTGAGATTTCATACACATCCACAGCCAGGTATATATTTTGAGTAAGAGTGAGAATTGAGGCACATTGAAGCTCAATTGGAGCACAGCATCCAGCAGTGTTAGCACATGTTTTTAAGGGGCATAAGAAAGGTCTGTATGTGTATTATTATGGTCGGAGCAAAACAGAGACAGCGCGGATGTAGTTGAGGAGAGTGTGGACCAGGGGCACCCCACCGTCACGGTTGGCGAAAAAGGGCATGGTTTCACTGGCTGTCTGTGCGCGTAACGCTGTCAAACGGCACGAGAGGAAGAGGGTATATACTTGACAGACGTATAGCAAAAGAAAGAGCAACGGATCCCCTTCTTTCATGGCATGATTGTGGTCGACAGCATGGTGAGCTTGCTCGCGGGCCAGCACTGGTAGAGGGGCGCCTAATTGCCCTTTCGAGCGAAACGCGTCCAAATCGGGAACACCTCTAAGACCCCCCGCGTCTGAACTCAGACTACTGGCAGAGAGCTGGCGCGTTGGGTCCATCTTTGCATCCGCGGAAGCAGAACTCCGTGTCTGACATGAAGTTCGTCCACTCGTGAAGCTGTACGAGTTGGCCTGTGAATGCGCTGGAGAACACAAGTCCGCCGATGGGGTTGCCTAACATCGTGCGTCATTCACACTTTTTTCAACTCTCAAGATATGGAAACGCGTATTGCCATTGCCATCCGCCCCGTGGGGGTCCCAACTCGCCACCTTCGTCACCCGCCGGAATATTCAACTGCGTCAAGTTGCCGACGCCGGTGACCTGTACGTAGTCTGGTGTCTGCACAAAGTGCGCACAGCCGTGATCGTACCCGGCGGCATCGTGCGGGTTCCCCATCCGTCTTTGAGACACCACGAGACTTCAATGCGCTCAGTCTCGCCAATGGTGGAGTCTGCGCCGGGCTCGGGTGGGGCGTAGAGGCAGAAGTCGTCCACCGAGTTCACTATGAGCAATGTATTGAGTGAGAATCATGTCGCGTTGTTGGACGATGTGTAACTCACGATACACGTTCTGACACGTCGAGTTTTGGTTGTTGACTGATCCGCATTGATTCGTCCCGCTCTGTCCCTGCTCAGAGGTCTTTGGAAGATCCGTCGGCGCGTACGTCGCGCTATATGTCTGCGCAGACACCGACGAAAAAGCCCCAAAGCTGAAAATAACGTGAGGTGCATCGTCAATGACATGAGGGGGCGGAAGAGGAGTGCAATGGGGCGGAAGGGGGTGTTGGCAGACAAGTTTAGCTCACCGGCGACAGAATGCCTTGCAACACGGGACCAATATGGCATGACCCTTGCGCAGCAGCAGAGTTTTGAGGATCCAGCCTTCGTGTGGGAAGGACAGGCCGTGAACTACAGCGCCTGCCATATTTGAAGGGTTCGTCTCGGAGCGGCAAGATAAGGACTGGATTGACCTGATGCAAACGAGTTTGTACTACCGCTCCATGAGGTCGAGGCTATTTCTGCCTTCCAAGCGAAGGGCGGACGACGTGCAGTTAGGGACCCACGCAAAAAGGACTGCGAATTTGTGGTATCAATAAATCCAAAGTATAGTCGACATACATCAGCAAAGAGCCCAGCACTACAAATCTTCAATCCGCTCTCGGTCGCTGCGCAGGCTGCTGAGCCGCCCTTCGTGCCTTCCTCCATGCTGCGACCTCTCTGATCACGGCAGCGACCAATGGGGCGGCAATGGACGCAAACAGCGGGGTGTACACAGCGTACTTGTGTTCGGCTGGGAAGTACAGCAAGGCCATCATACCCGGATTGAAGAATGCACGAGAGGAGAGCGTGAGCGCTTCGCTGGAGTGGCTGAGGGCCGCCAAAGGTGAGACCTGTGCGGTAGCAAGTGCCTGTGTTTTTTGTGAGAAAATTAGCTTTAGCAAAGCGGCACCAAGGTACGTACGGCATCAAGAGCGCTGAGAGCATTTTGAACATCTCCCTTTACGTCCTGTCCCACCGGCATGTTCTCGATTTGGTGCACCAGAGCGACAATGCTACTGAGTGTGTCCTTGCTGATCTCGAAATTCTGTCTAGCTCTGTGGCGTACAAGAGCGTCGAGCTGCCAGTCGGAGAAGGGCTCAGGACCTTTCGAGGTGACGCCGGCCGGGGAGGCTTGGCACGCCCAAGAGCGCCAGCAATTGGCGTTGGAAAGTCAGGAAAGTGGAATTGAGTGACGAGGACGTGAGATGCCCGTGCGGATTATTGAGTAAAACGATACCTCCCCACTGAGGGAGAATGAAGGCATCAGAAGAAGTCGGGGACACCCCTGTCGATGACTGTGAGCTGCGTGATTGCACACACAACTACCAGAACATACCTGCATTATCGAGAATATATAATGGATGAATTGTCTGACGATGGCACGAAATAGGACGAAGTGTAAAAACAGGGTCGTTCGACACACTCGATGCTGTGTATCGGTCAATATTGATGACATACAGTGAGCACTGTAGTCACACGAACCTAGTGTCCATTCCACCGCAGGAGTTTATGAAGACCAGTCAAAATCTTCTGGTGTGAGGCCGTGTTGAATGTTGGCCACCCTCTTCGAGAGAGCGAGGTGTAAACGCTAGAGGCGCATGGTATTGGTACTTGACTCTCGATCGTGAAGTTGTGGAGAACCGACAACCGATCCAAACTGGGCTGTAAATGTTTCTGAAAATGACAATGTTATAGACAAAACATGAATAGGATGATATTTTGATAATCACCGTGTATCGCTTCATTTACATCCCATGAGAGAGCACCTTGACCAGAAGATGCATCCTCGTTGAGTAAAGTGAACGCCAGTCTGTGTAGCGAGGGGCATATTTGACCGTGCGGTGTTTCTTCGCTCGGAGCTTGATAGCTGTAAGGCGTCAGAAGTTTGGCCACGACGGCGGATACTTCATTGACTCCTGAATGAGTTTGAGGGCACCTCGCTGTCAGGAGATGCACAACCCACCAGCATCCGAGCTCCCAATCATTTCCTACTAGACGAGCAGCTTTCGGTCTTCAGTTGTAGTTTGTTGTCCAGGCACAGCTAGTGTAATTTCGTATATGCTGTGCCAGCAGGGCCTGGGTGATGCTTCAAGCTGGTCATTCCAATGACCGCGCTATGAGACATATATTACTCGCACTTACGTGAGCTGGCTCCATTGATTTATTGGCGACATGACAGCGCGTCTTTTTTTCGCGACAACATCTCCCAAAGCTTGCTGAAGCCGACTTCTCAAAGCTTCACTGAAACGCTGCGTGTCACCCTGCCACTCCTACGTTCACGTTTAAACGCGGAAGTGGTAGCTGTTTGGGACGTCTGAGTTGGCCCTCAGGTAGTTAGAAGACGAGTCCGGGCACTCACTATGGTTGCTTTCCTGCGAGTGCCTTTACTCTGCTTTCTGGTAGTGGTGCAACCGATCTATGCTTGTGGTCTCTCCACCAGAGCGGTATGATGCTAACAAAGGACAACGACCAATATTGACGCGATGATTCGAACCCGCGTCAGGTTCGTAACGGTCTCAAAAGGGATTTTAAGCAAGTCGACTGGTTTTTTGCACGCCCGATGTGGTAGTTTTCTCTGCCCAAACCATAGTCAGAGAAGGCTCAGGGGGCATTTGAACGAGAGTAAGTGAACGCAGTGAATAAAGTGCAGTAAGAGCCAGTCAATGACGCGCGCATGAGCACAAATGGTAGACGCCTGTGACCTGATTCCGTACAGGCCCCCTGCATATCCCCTATGGGGGGTGTATGGGGATGCGGGTACAAACCGGCCGCCCGGAGGGCGGCCCTCCGAAAAAATTATGGGGGTACAAAGGCGAAATTTGGCTCGAGGACCGATGTTTTTCGGCGGGTACAAACGACCCGGCCGCGAGAGGTCCTGCGTCGGTCCGGGTACAAGCCGCCTTGGGCAGGCAAGCTCGGCGCTTGTAGCCGACGCACCACGGGCACCCCCGGGGCAGCCGCCGGTGCTGTTTTTTTTGACATCAACGACCCATCTTGGGAAAGAATTAGTGTAAAAATCTAGTCTCCATGCGGACCGTGGCTGACCATATTAGGTATGTGATGACAGTTCAAATGCGTAAATCAGACTCTTGCTCTCATGTTTGCATAGGATACCTGTGGCACAGGCCTTGATATGCGTGTGCGGGCTGTCTCCAAGGCCTCAGCAAGTGTATAATGCCTCTCCACCAATTATAAGAGTATCTTTATTATTTTCTGGCGATTTTTCAATATAACTTTCATTTTCTGGCGATTTTTTGGGGATATATGCGGTCTGCGGGTACAAATCGGTCCCTTCGGTGGCTGCGAAGACTAGCGGTGCCGAGTACCCATCCGGGTACAAATGGGACCAAATCATCCGGGTACAAACCGGAAAATGGCGATCGGACCTCTGAGGGGATGATGCAGGGGGCCTTTCCGTACCTCCATGTGCAATGCATGTCGTACTCTGTTCTTCGCTTTGTGAAAGCTCCATCAAGTCGTCGCTCACTAGCGGTAATGCCGACATTTCTACTGAACTAACCCTTCAATGTAGCGATGTAGGCCAAGAGTATTTCCCTAAGGGGCGCAACATAAGATTGCCTTCTGATATACTTGTCTTGCAACCCGAGGGTTTCTGCTACGGCTGCCCCACCGGGTGTCCTGACTGTGTCCTGTTATAGGAGACTAGCCGGAACTCTAACGAAGAAATTTGCTTCTAACTTCATTTCCATGCCATGGGAGATGGCATGACAGGTGAGTACGAAGGGACGGTAGCGTTTCGACGTACTAACATTTATTCTATCCCAGACGCAGGTAGTTCGACTACCTGCTAGGTACTTTATTTTACGCGTTAACCGCAACCTTTGAAATATTAGTGCTTAGTCCTGTATAGGTATGTGGCCAGTGCACGTGCTTAGTGGTCGGAGGCCGTGGCCACGACTGACACAAGCATATAAGGTGCGGCCGGCCATGTCAAGCGAGTTCCTTCTCCACACCACTACATAACGACCATAACACAGGAACAACCACGACATGATACCTTCCGTCATTCGCACGGGAAACCCTCCGCGTCGTCGCAGCCCCCTGCCCCCCGAACTCTTGAATGTTATCATTGCACAAGTTATCATGGAAGCCATCGACGAACTAGTGTACTGCACCGACGATGAATCTGCCACCCTATGGGAAACACGCGTCTTGCCGATATTCTTGACCTCGAAGCAATTTAATGCGTTGCTACACGCATATTCCGCAATTCTTTTGCCATTAGCCCCGACAACGATACTTGGTATGCCATTCTTTCGAGCCGTTGGCCCAGGCTCACATCTTGGCGCGCAATCGCTTCAAAGTGTCGGAACAAGTCTTGCTACTCTCGTGTCTTGTATGCGAGCTGACGCGGACGAAGTGGAACGCGCTGTTCTAGCCTGGCAGGGCGAAGAAGACTCAGCGAGGCTCATCTCCCCCATAGCTTACAAAGGGTCACCTCTGGTCAGACTCTACCGTCTATCAGAATATGGCTCCTGGTATTTCTATACCGCGCTGTTCGTTGCACCACTATGATTGCGCTGGACACTCTTTGTGGATCGATGATCCAAGAGGCTGACCATATGATGGCCTGTCTGGATATTCCTGAACTCAAATTGGTCATCCAAGGACGAATTGTTCGCCTCAAGCGATATTATTCGAATGGTAGGAAGCCCATTTCTATCCTGAGTTCCGCTAACTTTGCCTTTATATAGGCTACAAGATAATACAATGTGCACAAAGGCTGGCATTTCTGTATGTTTTCGCACGAATCGAAAAATCGTGGTCCATCCACGATGATCGAGGTGAGTCGCCTGGCTCCGTGAAATTGACCCTCCCCCTCTGATTCAAGGTCCAAAAGTCTCTCAGAACAGAGTTACCCTTCATAGCTCGCAAGATCTCCACCATAACACTGCACATGGACACATCTTCTCAAGTCGAGACAGACACGGTAAGTTTCTGGCACACGGCGTCGCAGAGATAGGCCATTCACTACGACCCAGATTCGCCATGTTCTGAGAACTCTGCTTTCTGTGCTCATTGTGGTCAATGATCTCTTCATTGACTACTCGGTGAACTACGTGTTTGGCAAGATTATGACATTGGAGGTAGAAGAAATATGGCACACGACATGGCGGACGAGCATGCCACTCATGCACAGCGAGGACGCCTGCTACAGCGCGTCCCATCGGGTATCATATCTGAAATACTTGCAGCACTGGAGCTACAAAGGTGTTAGAGCCACTACTAACGGTTTTCAACTTAATCAGACTCTGTACAGACGTTTTGAGTTCACTATAATGTTTCACTACACGAACCAGTGGACGACGCTATCTGTTTGTACATGTTATGCAGAAGCCTTCACTTCTAACAAAACCAAATACGCGAGACGCCCGTGGTTTGATCGTGATTTGTCGTTGCCATCCGGCCTTACCTCAGCAGCGCAACACGGTCTATACTAGTGCAAGCACAAAACTAACGACTTCTCAATATTATCTGCTCAAATAGGATCAATGGACGCATCATTACCTCAAGATAGTTCTCGGGACCTCTCGGAAATGTGCGACCGGAAAGGTTGGCATACAACTCCCCAAATGCTTACCTCGTCACAGCTTGTTCGCAGTGCGTCTGTTTGCACTTATCTCATGATTTTCGCTCACTTTCTACAGCGCATATTTTTTATCCTTAGGCTTTGGGGCCTGACAGAACAACCAAGGAACTTGATCGTCCCCAGCGCGCCCTAACCAGCGTCGTTTCCCAGACGCCCCTAAGACGCCTACATTCCCAGGTTTCATGAGGATGATTGCGTTTCATGATTCAAATCAGTCCCCTACCACGGATGAATCACACTCGAGTTTCTTCCTTCATACCTCCTTTGGATCTTCCACTTCAAGCCATCAGTCACCATGTCCGACCAGAAACAGGTCCTGAATGGCATAGCAAAACTCTCAATCGTCCCAGAGAACGCCCAAACCTCTGAAGGGGCTATCGATGAGCGCAATGAAGGTGAGTTGCTAACCTTTGTATCATATTCAACTCTGAACGTGACGCTATTCTCTCTGCTGTGCACATTCCAGGGTCCCAGCCCCAGCCGTGAAACCCTAAATGCTTCCAAAACTATTGTTCAGTCGCTTTCTACCAAGATAAAGAGGTCAGCCAGAAATACTCCCAGGACTCAGTTGCTTTATATCATGGCCCACTTGGGCTCATCTAGCCTCCTGGGCTCACACTGGGCCTCGGTCTCAATGAAGTACACGTACCGCCTAACCATGTCTATTCCCGATGGCTTGAACACCACAGCACCATCCTGATATTCGGCTCAGGACTCACGCAGAACTATAACGCATATAAAGGGCCTCTCTCCGAAGAATGTCGATACCACGCACGTCACGCCCAGCTACGAATTAGCCTTTCTCCCAGGACACTACAACTTGGCCCATATGTTTCCAAACTTGTCCACTACCGTATTCGACGCTATCACTTTCTCAGATATCACGGTCACGCATCAGACGGAAGTATATGACGAGACTAAACCCATCGGGTGGACCCTGGAGGGAAAGTCCAGTGTCGTGAAGGAGACGAGTCGGCTTTTCGATACAATTACGAAGGTTCTCGGGGTGGAACTCCCTGTAATTAATTTCGTTGCGCATTTGGAGGACCCACACGACAGCGGTCGTACTTGGCTCGATCCTTTCCCCCTCGACGGCCCTATGTTCGAGGGCTCCGTTTCCACCATGCCAATACCTCGCTCCGGCTTCACCATCACCGAGCTTCGGATACATCTCCAAGGCACTGGGATCGATTCTCCTGCGAAACCTCCGGCGCCTCCAATTGATTTCACCATCCTTGGTCAAATGCATCTCAATATTCTCGGGCAAGGACCTACGGACCCTTTGGACTTCGAACTTTCTCCTATTCAAGGCGGCTCTCAAATTCGATGCTAGGCCGAAGATGGATTGTGGACCAATGCTTTTCGGATACCAGGCTTCAACGTTTGTCATATTTCTTTTGACTACTTTTCTCTCCGTGACTGATGGAGCTCGCAAAAGCTCACACATGTCGCCTTCACTTCCACGATCAAACAAGACGCTCCAATCGATTCGATCGATTGTGAGGTCTCAGCTATATTCCAAACTTCCACCGGCACGATCCCTCTTCACGGCTCCTATACCTCGGATGGCTGTGAATTATCGTCACACACATGACAAACCTTGGCTGGCCCGACATTCACAGCATCTACGATACCCTACAAGGCAAGCCCCTCCTTGCCCTCGATCTCGACATCTCCATCGGTTCTGTGACACTCGTCGTATCAAGCTCTACTGGTCTCAATATGACAATCAGCGAACTGAACATTGGCCCTTTCTTTGCCACGAATGCTACTATCACTTACCGTTCAGACGGTATCTCAGTCCTGGGGCGTCCTATCCAGACCGGCTCATCTCGAAGGCCTTCAGCTGCAGAGTGCTACGATGCGGATATCTTTGGTACCAGCCTCGTCAGGTGCAATCAGCACAGTGACCGTCGATGGAGAGGTCACTTTCCTCGGGCGCGTGCTATCAGCTACCGTATATCTCTCGCGCCACTCCGAAATGGGAGAGAAGATCGACATCCCCCGCGTGCAAGTGGATATCCTTCGCGTCTATGCGCAGAGGCAAGACCATCACTCTCGTCGATCTTGTACCAAGATTGCAACGGCAGCTTTCTTCAAGACGTCACCTTGCAATCCCCTGTCTTAGTGATCGCATCGTCGGATTCATCTGAGATTCCGAAAGGGCTTGATATTCCTGGCGGCGTGGTATCAAAGGGTAAGGCACTTCTCATGCGTTTGTGGCACAGGATTGACAAATCTCGTACGACTTAGGTGTTCAGATTAGTGCCGTTCTTGGCCAACTATCACCGTTCAATACTCTGACGCGAGGGCCTTCAGCCTCGGATGACCTGATACTCAAAGCAGGCTGGACCGAGGATTTAGGCTTCACGCTGGATGTGACGTTCCTCGCACTTAGCGAGCTGACTCTCGGTCACGGGACGAAGAAACTGAATCCTGGACACATCTCTATCGGTCACTGTACCACGTCCTTCTCTCCTCATGTCGACAAGTATCAGCGTCCCTATTTCCACGCAAGCTATCCCCCTTGTATTCGATGTAATCCCTTTCCATAGACGCCATCGAAGCGTCTTCTACCGGGGAGATGGACGGTTATTGGGTCAATCCGTTTGGTATCAGCGAACATCTCAGGATTGGTCCCTCTCTCGCTTTAAAAGTGGACGTAATACTGGCCCACATTTCTATCGACGGGTACGCCGAGCGGGTTTGGGGTTTTCGGGAAACCTGCAGATGGGGAAGGTTGTGACGCAGCTCGAGTTTGATGTGAGTGAGACGGCCACAGGTTCGTGTAAAATATCTCTTGTGCGAAACTTAAATTAATTATTGCATAATAGGAGAGCTTCTGCACGGCTCATTGAACTCACTGGATGTCAATGACGTCGTAGACTTTGTGAAAGGAACATCAGCAAGCTGAATATCCCTTCACCTCCTCCCCATTCGCTAGCTTCCAGTCCATAGACGTCTACATGAGCCCATTGGGTGCGACTATCGGCTCCAAAACGTATCCGCCCGGCGCGTCCCTGTCTCTGCCAACCTCACGCTGTTTGGGGTGCACGGAGATATTCTAACGTCGATGAATACTTCTGGATTCAAGATGCGCGGAGAAATCGATCATTTCAAACTTGGCCCTTTCACAGTACTCGGCGCGGGAGGAGCTCAAAGCTCCGGACCTACCGTCGAAGTTCATTTCAACGAAGCGACGCAGCACGTTCTTGTAGAAGGCCAACTCCAATTATTCGACGTGTCTGCTGCACTTCAGTTGACATTTGACATCACACCCTGTCTCGACTTCTCTTTGCGGTTTGACCTACAATTATTGATCAGCTGAGCTTCACTGTCAATGGCTCCTTGCTCGGGCTATTGTAACTTTTCAAGACCTTGGAAAGCTGGATTTCAAGCTTGAGGCAATATTCAAACAAGAGATTTTGGAGTTACATTTCTCACGAGGTAACGTACAAAAAAACTATAAAGCAATGCCAGACACTTATTTCTGTGATTAGGTTTACCCCGGGAATTTGCCTAGCGCGCGGGGAAAGTGCTCTTCAGGACGTGCGAAAACTGCTGGGGCGGTATGTCTCAGTCAAGGCTGCAGACGACTCGTAGGCGGCGGTTTGGCAGAGACTCAGCTCAAACGTTTTATCACGCAATTAGGATCACGACGCGACCGCTGGGAAAAGAAGTTAGATGTCAGACGTCGCTTCGCATCGGGGTACTCACGGGATACTATGAACGATTATGAGAGAAGACGGAGTCAGCTGAAGAGCCGATGTTCGCTCTGCAAGGCAGCAATTGGTGGAGGCGTTCGAGCGCGCCTCAGACCCTCTGCACGAGCCTCTTTATTTCAAAATCAAAGACGCCGATTGAATGCATCGTCGCTTTTTGGACATCGCACAGAAATCAAGTCGTACCACCATCGAAGGTTGGGAGCGCAGAGGTAATTCACTTTCTTTGAACTTCCAAGTTTTAACTCCAGTAGCAACAACATGCGTAGCAGCGCATGCTCAAATTCATTTTCGCTAGCACGATATCGGCTTGGCGAAATCGAAATCCGGCGACATACCCCCCACCGGATAACACACGAGAAACTCGTCGCCTCAGCACAGGAAGCATCAAACTTTTTGACGGTATAACGAAGCCAAATAGCGAGCTAGAGGACATCAAGCGAGCCATCCACGAGGCGAAAAACGCACCTTGGTGGGTATGCACCCGCTAAAGGTATGTGACTCTGGTAACCAAAATCGAACAGCTGCTCTCAGCATCTGAATGCACGCACACAGCCAGCCTACCAGCCCTATACATCAGCCGTACAACCCGTGAAGGCGAGCTAGCTGTGCCACGAACGCCATATTAGCCGCCCACGCAGGCCATACTCCACGGTCCAAAAGATTCTCACGACGCGGGTTAGCTATCAAACGACAGGTCCATGAAGCGGATACTGTGGCTGACGTGGAAGGTGTATATCCTTGGAACCAGCCCGCTTTAGCCCTAAGAGAGAGGCGGAGAACGCTCTCGACGTGCATATTGCAGAGCAAGTCTCGTTGGTCGCGTCCTGAGAGCCAAAGATAGCGAGGCGAATTGAAGAGCACGAACGAATGGAAAGATACCAGAGGGCCCTCGTAGCTGCCAACGACGTAGAACACGCGGCGATGCAGCTCGTCTCGGCGAAAGCAGCTTTGAGCGCGGCTCGAGGAAAGTGCAACATCCTAACTGACGTGACAGCATGGGCTTCAACGCACTCGCTGATCATCCTCGACGTCAAGGAGGTCACTCTATCAGGCTCGTTTCACGATCTGGCCAACGTTAAGGGGTACCTTGGATTCGATGCGAGTATCGAGGGTACATTTGTTGGGCGAGCTTTCCGTTTGTCGCCGGTACTCGATCTCCGCGATCCCGCCAAATTTATAAGCTCAATTCTCGAGAGGTCAGTGAGTTCGACTACATTCTATGGGCTGAAGCTGAAAGACCGTCACAGATTATGGCAGGATATCCGGACGGGAAAGACACCGTTGCCCTCCACCACAGTTGTGACAAACATTTGCGCCTCCCTTACGACCTTCATTAGCCATAGTCCCAAACGTGTACCCGACGCAAGCTTATCCGAATTAAGTATGAAGTGAGACCGCCTCTTTTGCTCGTAACCTGTGCCAGCTATACAGATGGTGCCTCAAGATTTGACTTGTTCAATGCAATCAAGAAAGACGAATGTAATGGTATTAGTAGAATGTGAGGTATTATTCTATTGTTAATGTATGCTGATAATGCAGCAGGTTCAATCTGGAGTCAGTTGCGCTGTGCCGAAGTCATGTAGGATTTAGTCGACGGCGTCGGACACGAGCTACGACCTAGAGAGTGCTGCATGCGAGCAAATCCAGCCTCTACGGCAGACGCCCGGTATCCAAAAACGACGGTCAACCACGACGATTGCCTTTCTTGGAGTGTGCTTCCTGCCACAGCCTCTACGTCATCGAGCCGACTCGGGCCGATCCAGTCGAAACAACAACCTATGCCTGGGCCCCTAGGGCCTATATTCCTTCCCTACCTATCGACTCTGTTTTCTTTCAGAAGAAAAATTCTGGAGGAGCTCGGCGTAAACTCGTCCTTTGCGGACGACGATTCAATTCAAAGGGCCTCTTGGCTTGCCACGAGGCGCCCGCGCTGGTCAAAAAGCTTTTCGGAGGGCGTCGCGAGGGCTACCGAAGTGTCCTAAAGTGGGTCTTTCAGACTCTTTCTTGTAGTTTCCCAACGATTCGGGCCGTAGGAAAGCCCTGTTTTTCTCCAAGCGACAGTGCCCATCGAGGGGCCGACACACGCTACAGCCTGCGATCAAAGATGCGCCAACGCCATCCCCCAAACCAAAGCAAGCCGGCCGGGCTCGGATTCAACCACTGATTCACCGCCGTTCCCTGTCCTCGTGAAAAATGCATAGACTTGCCAGTAAACTATCCGGCGCTGGGCGTTGATCGATTCATTCAAGCCTTTGTTATGGCTTCTTGTCTCGTATTCGAAGTCTTGAACCTCTTTGCCTGCCAGAACGATCATCAATGCACATGTCTTGTGAGTGCAGTTCCAATGTGATGGATTTGAAACTGACGTCGTTTGGTGATGAATCAAGCTCGTAGCCCTCATCGTCGGGCTTTGGGTACACAGGACTTTAAGCTCTACACTGCCGCCCGAGAAAGCATGGTTGCGCCAATCAAACGACCTTCGCACAGGCTTCGACTCTCCATAATGCGTGATCAAAGATCAGACTCGACGCACAGAGCTGTAGCATTGACGCCAGGTGTTACATAAAAGCCATTCACTGGTCTACCGTTCACACCCTGAACAACGTCTGTTGCGAAAACATGCACGCGTCGACTTTTCTTTCGCTCTTCGTCGGGGAAGTGCTTGCACAAGCAAAACAGCTCCCTTGATAGTCTCTCTTTCTCCCCCAAAGACTGCCCCAGCAGACGCATTCGCTGTCTCTCAGGGCTTCATCGCGTTTGGTATTGAGGGCAAAGATTTCCAAGATTATACCGGTAAGCTTTTAGTTCTAGGTCCTCGAAATCCACTCACATTGTAAAAGGAAATGTTAGCAGTCCGGACACGTTCTCACAGAATATGTTCCAAACGTTCACGAACAGGACTGGTGCTCCAGTCAACATACGCGTCGGTGGAATGACGTCCATGTGAGCGTGATACTTTGGCAGAACTACAATGAAGAATTGCTCGTCTCACATTTTATGAACCAGGGATAACACCATATGGAATCCTGATCAGCAAATCGCCAGTCAATTTCACAGGCAATCTGACTCAAATGGGGCTTCATACCAACATCACTCTTGGCTCCTCTTGGGTCAGTTCGTTCGGGCTTCATACCCAACGCAAATTGGACCATTCAAGTCCCCCTCGCTCGCCGGAACCCCACGTCTAACGTCATTGCCTTTGCAAAAATTCGTGCATAAACGCGATCCCTGGCTGGGCTACAGCGCGTCGAGGCGATCGAGATTGGGAGATAACGAACCAGATCTGTATCCGACGACGCCGCGGCTGCCACATACCGATCGGCCGAGCACGTATGGACCTGCAGATTACGTCAAGGAATGGCAGGCTTTGGGGGAAAGCTCTGGAGACTGGCATCTCAGGACTCAGCGCGGCTCAGCCCGGTTACCAGGCTGGTTCGTTTCTCTTTTGTCATCTGGAGCTACTATCAGGAACCGCGCCATGGCACAATGATGAGTTATAATTATCGTCATGCCTCGGGGGAATGCTCCTGAGCACCTCTCACAGTTCAGACGTCTTTGAAGCGGGGGATTAATCGGGTGGAATGGCGAGGCTTGCTGCGCAACATTAGTGCGTCGATTTCGAGGTTTCGCGGAGTGAAGAGCACTACTGACAAGATTTACAGTTATCAAATCACTTCATCGGGCACCCTTCAAGGCTCGCTCATGAACCACAGCCACACTGTGACCCAAGATGCACAACCAATTCCAATCCGACATCTCCTTCATGCACGCCAACTTCACCCACATACCCTACATTCTCCGGCGAAGTCGGCAGCTCCCTCCAAGCAGGGCTGGGAACACCATATCATCGACCAAAGTCTCGGCGACCGCCCTCTGGACAGCCGACGACTTCTTGCTGCACGCCATGAACATTGGGCATCTCAACGCGTCAACATGCCAGTTGATCGGTAACTTCGCTTTCTCTGCCTGGCGTGTTTAGTCGAAGACCAGCGCGCAGAACGACCGACAAACGTTCGAGGCAACTTCTACGGCCACGTCTTTGTCGCGGACTTCATCGGCGCACGCAGGGGAACCTCACAAGTCGCGCCGCTCGCCAGCATCCCGAGCAGTGCCCACCCTAACCTCGTCGGAATACGCGGCGTACAATTCGGGACAGCTCTTCGAAGGTCGCGAGCTACAATAGACCTCGCGTTCTGGAATCGAGTAACTCGTGTCGTCTGCGCGCCCCTCTGCAGAACGTGTCGAGCACTGTCATTCCACCGTCAGTGGTCACTGATCGGTCCAAAGCACAAGTGAAGGGTCGAGAGACCCTTTTGCTTTGCTCCACAGCAAGGCTAGTAGATTGCGCCCTTCAGCTTGCGAATATTACTTTGGGAGGGCTAATCTCTGGACGAGCAGCAGGAGCCTAAGCGGAAGGCTACCAGTCAGCTAGTACGAAAGAAACGATACCAGCGCTCGTAACGCGGCGCGCCACGGAGATCGTACGTCATCGTGAGAAACACCGGCCACATGATCCGATGGGTAACCTGTAAAACAAGTGCCACTGCATGAAGGACGAGGACTCAAATCGAGTGCCCTCGCGCCAAGCTGTTGTTGCCCTACGCTTGTGCGGTAATAGAGAGATCAAAATTGACTGTGGATTATATGATATGGTATCTCTATGATAGCTGAGGCTGAATCGGGTGTGTCAGCCAAAACAGGAGTTGGGTCGGGCACAGAAAATCACCGGCCAGAATTGAGACAAGGAAATATAAATATTTCGCAGGCCCAAGCACGTGTGTGCATCCTGAGGGATTTCTGTGCCAGAGTAAAGAAATGCGCCCCGCACTTCAAGAAGAGCTCTCTTGCGTCCTCATCTCTGCCTCGGTGCGTTGCTCCTCTGGAAAATCACCATCCGTGAGTTTGCGGCATGCCGCACATATATGCCCCCAGTAGTGCCGTTGGGGGCCCTCCAGATGTCAGGGATAGAGATACGGAAGGGTGGAAAGCTACTACATCTTCCTTGGGTATCGTTTTACATGTAGCAGACCGTAGATTAATGACATGAGTGCTGGTTTGAGTCCGGTATTGACGGGCTTAGCATCCAGATATGTTAGCTGTTAGAGTATACTCATCAACCGCGTGAATCTAGCACAATAGCTAGAATGTTGGTATAACATATAATTGTTGAAACAAATAGTCCTCGGAGCTAATCATAAGGTCCCATAGGCCTTTAAATTGAGTCTCTTTTTCTCGAATTTCCACCATGTTTTGATACTTACAAGAACTGGCCCCCTTGATCCGACCATCTTGGAGTAAGCGGTTCAGCCAGAATGATGTACAACACTGCCCGATTCAACTTCACATTTAGGTGGTGTAGAAACATTTTCACGCAACGGAAGCAGTTGCGAAAGACATACACCAAATAGCATGATACCTAGAGTGTCATAAATTCTTTCGTTCTTTGCCTAAGTATGTAGTAATGATATAATGTTAAGTCCTAACCATACTCTGTGAGTAGTGACCATAGGGAGTGACGGGCGCTTTTCATCTTTAATCGTTTTTGGCCCTCTTAGCCATTTCATATAAAATTGTCCTTAGATGTCTCCTACTGTGAGGGGCGCACGGTAAGCGGCGCGTCTGTAACTATCAAGGACCGCACGGCGTAACTGTATAGCGCACTGGTGATTATATTTATGATGTTATTCGAATTGTTTAGCGGGAGTAAATCTCAGTGAAGGCGCACAAGCTGTGGATTGATGAGTTTTCACGCTAAGTCTGAAACAGTCCGATGTATGTGTAAGGATGACGTACATAGAATCTTCTTTCATAGATTATGGTTTGTGGGACTCTGGACTCGGACAGGAGACGGTGTGGAATGGCGGGGTGCCTGTATAGAATAAGGGATCTGCTTGTTTTTTTTTTTGGTTATATGTGTACTGTGTTTTGATTAATATCTACGAATTATAGCACGGGAATAGAAATTGGAAGCAGCCAGACGTTGTTCGGATGAAGAAAAACATACCCAATTTAGTTTGCGAAAGGACACGCCACACAAAGTAAAGCCACAATCACCACGTCTCTATTTCTTGTCGGATATTGCGTATGCAAAGTAAAGTGGTGAATACTACAATGATTGAGTGCTTAGACAAGTCCTTCATACAAGGAAATGAGGCGCTTACCGGTAGCTTCTACAGTAACCAAGAAGAAAGAAAACATCTTGAGGTATATGAGCTCAATCCTGCAGCTAGGTCCGGCAATGTCAGTGCAGATAAAAAATATTAAATCACATAGAACGCGTACTTCTATTGTAATTACACAACCCTGTTAGCCCAGGTTTGCGATGCGTCGATAACTTGAGTGTACACCTCAAACGTCGGCCATGTTATCACTCCTATTATCGCCGCCGCATAATATAGTCCCATCGTGTAGAACAAAAACAGGACGGAGAAGTAAGATTCCATGGACGCTTTCCATAGAATGATGTCGACTTGTCGAACCCCAGTGTGGTCATGATATATTCATATCATACGACTAAAGCTGGCAGTGGGTTGGCTTTACTGTTTGGGAACTGGGCCTACAGAAAAGTATCTCACTTGCGCAGGCTATGTTTACGTAAGCTGTCCTATAAGACTGTATAACATGATACCAGAAGCAATCAATGACGAGCTCTTCAAATTGATAGAAACTTTACTTCTGTTCGGCTTCTACCACGATTTGCAGCTGCATCGCATACATATTGCTGATATTGATTGGCGTAATTGTGTATTGAATGCGTAGCTCCTTTCCCTTTTTTCCGCTTGGCATTTTATATAGCTAGAGTCAAATGACGTCGCCTCCACTGCTTGATTGCAATGTTCTAGCATAAAATGACAATATATTTAATCATATTTTTCGGAGTTTCCGCAGTATCTTGAGCCTGTATTGTAAAAGACTGGAATGGCAGCCGAGCCGAACACTTTGAGCCACCGTCAAAGCATCGCTTGATTGAGGCGGTCCGGAGGCGGGTGAACCTATGGTGTGAGACGCGTCTGACATTGATGGTGACAGCTCGTCTGTAGAGTAGCGGATGCGCCAAAACGACGATGTGCTGTCCCGCATATTCTTTGTCGGCATGCAAGCTACTAAGTCATCATTCGTCATTCGAACGGCCACTCATCTTTACTGTCACACATCGAGCGGCACGTCAGGGAGGCCGAGCCTACCTAACCTGGGGGGAATGATCTGCAATAGCCATACATTCACAAACACCACGAAGAGCTGTCATAGCAATGGTGACATTGCGATACATAATAGCGAGTGCTTGTGGGATGGCGGGCTTGTATCTATTCAGTACACTCACGCTACCAAACTGCTTGATTTTGATGAAGAGCCAAGTCATGCGCAGTCGCCGAAGAATCTATCAGTCGGACATCGTCCAAATATTCAGCTGCCAAAAATCCCCGATAGATGTTCGTCTGCAATATTGGTCTGTGTTTTATTACGTGAGTGAGTTTGTGCACGCCTGCCATCCCTTCCTTTCATGTGCGTTTCATGCCGGGACTCTCGGGTCCGGGAGTTGAGGTGGAGGATCCTCGCGGACCCTCTTCTATCCACATCAGAAAAAAAAAACAAAAAGTAGACCTCGCCCAGATCTTGTAGCAAGATCAAAGACACTTAAACTTGCGAGAAATCAACTAAGCCCGTGCAACGACGAGACTAGAGTAATCTTAGAGAATGGGTTAATCTAGAACACGCCGTGCAAGATCAACTCCACATCGTGCGCGCTGGGCAAATGCTAGAGCAATCGTTTAGCGTGTGCGCGGCCCAAGCAAGATATAGCAAGACTTTATTAGATATTACTACTGCCGACCGTGATAAAGTTAATATTATATTTGTTCTGTCTCGCGCCAATGCAGCACACTGGGTCATAGTGGAATACAAAATATATTTATGTGTTATTAGTTTGAAAATCCTGATTAAATAACTGTAGATAACTAACGTCAAAAATACAAGGGAAATAAAAAACGGGGGTACTACCGACAGCAGTGGGTGCCCGAGAACCTGTAAACAGCCCCGTTGGGAAGCAATTTCATGAGCTGAGATTTGGTGTGGCGGTAAGTGAGCTAAGAAAGACGGATACACAATAGTGTATTGACGTGCTGGATGTACATGTGGGGTGAATCAGCGGTATCAAGCTGTGGTCATGATAGCGACACTAAACTTCCACCTACCCGGGGTCTTCTATGACCCGAAGGAATCCTGACCGTCAACTTTGAAACTACCCTCGTGTATTGCGCCTGTCGCTAAATCACGCTTGATCCTTGTCATGTTATGCCCCGTTACAGATAGGGCACTTCGTGTAGTATGTTCCGCTGCATGTCGCAGCGTTTCGAAGCACTCACCAAGATCGACCAGCTCGTTTTGGAGCCGCCAGCCCTGAATGGTGCCTTCGCTGACATTGGCACTGCTTGCATACACTCTGGACTAGATGTTTTTTTTTTGACGGAAGCTGCTCAATACGGATACTGCAGACATAGCATAGATTTGTAGTAAATGTAGCCTGTCATATAGCTGCGTCGCTAACAGAGCGGAGGGAACAGATTGACTTGCTTAGCGCAAAGACTTAGAGGACCAACGAAGCCCATTCTCACGGCCCCATATGTTGTTGCACATATGACAATACATGAAGCCAGATAGCCTCATCAGATTCAATGTTTCTGACGGGAATTCGGCATGCGAACGCGTGCCTCGTACCTAACACCATCTGGGGCCCTTTTATCCGATCGTAGTGTGTGTTGCACAGAGTACTGCACTTTCCCGGATGACGTGTGCGCACGCCGTCGCTATAAGTCAGTCCAAACCGTGAGACGAAGACAGCCAGATGTCGGCCGCCGCATCCAGGTTGGTGAGTGCACGTAATGAAAGAGAAGACCACCAAAGCGTCGAGGAAGAGGAAGATGGCTTTAAGATACGAGGGAAATGGTTGGCCAGTTGGCCGGTTGGGTGGCCTAGTCGGATGGGGGGAAGAAACTCAAGGCGACCGTTGATGGCCGTCTGAATAGCCTCTATATGACCTAGCCCCCCCTCAGCAAGGCTTCCCACAGTGGTGCTCTAAAGTAGACACAGCGGCGTGCGCCCGCTGAAATAGCACATCAAAACTAGCCGTATGTGTCGGAGTAACAGCCTTGGGCGTAAAGCCGGGCTTGAATGGAGGTGGGTCACAACGGCGAAAGTCGTCTGCTAATGCGCCTCAGGTGCGCTAAGTTGCTCTGCGCGGGAATTGGCAGGACACCCTCGGCCGCTCTCGGAGCGCCCCTTCATAGGTGGCCGACATCACGGATTAGCGTGTTGGATATCACGATGGCCTTAGGCCCAACTGTCGGCGAGGCCAAGAAAGAAACGTGATTATCTCAGCACATATGTCAAGCCTCTCCCGCACGCTGCTTGACTATTCTCATCTCTTGCCGCACGCAAAGCTCGCACGCGACTTTCCCAGGTCTATCTTGACCTTGACCTAGTCTTGCACGATGATGTTGATTCACCCAATCTGCGCATGACCTTGATAGCGTCTTCATTTGTTTTTTTTTCTGACTTGCCGCACCCTTGAATTCTCCCCCGTATCTGAACGTCAAAACAACGCGGACAGCTGTGTCCGTAAGACACGAGTATGTGTGAGGACCGCCCTAAAGCTCAACTGCCGGCTTATGCGACAGCTAAGCATGAGCCACAAACACACGTCATCACAAAGAACTCACTCTGTGAACGTTCGAGGGCTGAACATGTACACGATGCCGCTGATGATAGCGACACGTCATGGCTCCTCGGCCGCCTCCGGCCCCCAGCCAGCCTGACTTTCTGGTCGATGACGCCGGCGGACTCTGCGATCTCATTCAGCTTTATCACTTCCCTCAACCACTGTCCTTATGGCCCTAAAGGCTCGAATAAAGCCTGCCAGGTGATAGTAAAACAAGACCAAGGGTGGCAAGGCTGCTGCCTGCCCAAGTCCGAAGATGCGATCAGAGAAGCCGAAGGTATAGTTACTAGCCTTTCATCTGGCCCATCATATGTCAGGACTCAGAATGAGCCTACCTACGATCTAGGGAGGTAAAGGCGGCTTGAAAGCTGCCACTGCCGCTGAATGTGAGGCATTATCCTCTGTGAGAAGATTCAAAAAGCGACAGAAGCGCTGCAAAAGATTTCAGGTGAGAAAGATCTTTCGATATGAGCTCCGCCGTCCTGACTCAGTGCTGAGTCTCACTCTTTCCGAGCATGTGCAGTCAGGCAGAGGGTCAACGATTTGACAAGCGTCGCCCCCTACCCTAGGCCAGCCGACCTATTTACCCAGAGATACCCTGGGACAAAGCTAAAGTAAAGGTAAAAAACGTCTTCGAAACATCGCACCGAGAATACTGATTAACACAACACAAAAACCTCCACCTCCCTATCAAGCCGGCGGCAAGCCTTGGGCTGGTCATGACTCCCCGCGGTCCATGGTGGAAGTGTAGGGATCATCGCTATTTGACCACGTTTAACACCCAGTACCCTACCGGGAGCCTTCCAAGACGCTGCTGTTCGCGCTGACCTGCCCACCCTTCAACGGTTGATAAGCCCACCCTTTCCCCCATTGCAGTGGATGAAAACCAAGACTTCGTGATACCACATCATCATGGTCGAAGGAAGAGCGTATTTTGAAGCGATGTCGTTTGCATTCAGCTCCTTCAAATATATCCGACTGAAGTGGCGTTTGGCCGCAAACAGTACAAGGGTGCGGCTCGCCGTATCTCCAATTGGCTGATGTGTATATGTGGCATGCGCATAGTTGTTCGGCATACAAGGGAAATATATAGCGTAATCAAAACGTAATTTGACACACTGATCCGCAGTTGCAGTCACAGAATCTCGTCGTCTCGGGCCAGTAAAAGGCTTGTTTGTCAACGATAGTCTACAAAGGACCATGGTCAGCATGTTGTAAACAAATGATCCAAAGGGTACATACCAGGGCTAGACATGCGACCTTTCGGCAATGTACGGGGGTGCCTCGTGCGCAACCCGTATTCTGCGCGTAGGATGACTGTATGCTCGCGGCACTGAAACTCGGCGTGGAACTATCCGTAAAATGCGAGGGGAGAGAGAAATTCCGTTGCGGGAAACTTGAGAATCGAGTCATGAGTGGACCCGTCGTGAAAGGTGAGGGCGTTAGCTAGCCGTATGTTATCTATATGTGGTGCGCGTGTATTGCCGACATGCCAGCCTGCGTCAAGTCCTCTTCCATCACAGCCGGGGAGCGATGATATCCGTGAGGCACTTGTACTGTTTGGTACGGGCTATGGTAGGCAGGGAACGTGCCGATCGGAGGAGCGAGCATCGTAGCCGTAGGCGTCGAGCTTCCCGACCCACTCGGCACTTGGCTTGAGTAAAGGAGAGAACAGCCCAGTCAGTGGCGTGCAGAGATGGAAGACTTAGTGCTCAACTAGTAGTGCTCGACGGGCGGCTCGGCCTGCTGAAATGAGACGGTAGGACCAGTGAATGATGCATGCTTCCAGACGCCCTGGCGAAGCTCAGGTGTCGGTGACCGCTTCGGAGCGTGCGCAGCTATGGTATGCAGGTTCATTTGGTCGGCATGTGTCCGATAGAAAGTGCCAACTTGGACGGTAGTCTATCGTAGCAGATTAGAATGGATTCAGTTCGTTGAAAAGCAAATATACCTTGTTTGGCATAGACGCCGCAATCCGCTTGAAGTCGTCACCCATACTGAGCCAGTAGATGCAAGAAAACGGCTATTTCAGGATTGAGAACTTCTTGTAGTCGATTTGTGTGCGTGTCTCATACCTTTATCTTCTTACTGACCAAGTGTTGTTTGAATGTTTCCTCTGCATAGAGGGTCCACCACTGATCTGAAAATCTCGTTAAAAGGACCGATTCTTCCATGGGGTTTGTTTCGAAGGCGTCGGGTAGAGCAGGGGTGCCCAGTGGCGTAACCGAGAGGGGCGTCGAAGCACTTGGCGTCGAAGCGACTCCTCTGCGAGGCTTCCGAAAAACGCGCTTCGGCCTTACATCCAGGTCCTAGTCGATGTTTATCAGCACCCCACCCGGTCTCTACACGCGACAAGCGCGGACGAACCATTTCCTCGACAGCGACATCCTGCTCTGCTGTGCCTTCTGCGCGAGCGGTGGGTGACACGACGTCTTCGCTTCCGAGGCTCATTTTCAGGCTCGGGCGTGGGTGTACCATTTGGGGTCTGCTCCGCTTGAGCAACAGCGGCCACACGCCTCGGACCCTTTCTCGTCTCCGTAGAGGGAGCCGTGGACGCAGGCGCCCTTCTGCGCCTACTTGGACCAGCGGCGGATACCTCGTCATCCCGCTTCCGGATATCAGCCAATAGGGCATTGCTTTTCTGCTTTTCTTCCACCGCGTTTGCGTTTGATGGCACGACGCGCGACAACTTGCCTGAAGTCGATGTGCTTATTCTTGTGCAAGTAACCTAGAACGTAACACACTGAGACGGAGTTTTGTTGGGCAAGAAGTCGGCGATGATACCGAACTGTTTCGGAAACTCGCCGAATTTGTCCAGAAAGATGGTCACTTCCTCCTCCGTCCAATCATGAATACCTGTCTGGGGGGCGTAGTATTCTAGTGGGTTCTCTACTGTGTTGTTCGTATCGTCATAGAGGTGATCGATATCGCCTTGCGTGACGGTAATCATATCCGGGATGACAGCGGCGTTCTTCGCACCGAGATGGTTCGCATCCGTCATTTCTTCGTTACCCAGGCTGGCAATAATCTGTTCCATCTCTAGATCGGACCGTACTGCGTCGCCCATAGTCGCCAAAGACCGTCGGGTCGTACGTCCAGCAGTTGCGGCGGCTTCCTGGAGAGCAACCGCCTTGGCGACGTCGTCGAGTTTACCACAGTGCACCAGCCACTGCCGATGAAGTCCCATATACTCTTCGCGCAACTTAGCTACCTTTACGGTCAAATCTGCTTGCCGTTGGGCGAACCGTACTTGCAACGACGCTCTGGTGTCAGACGCGATTCCTGGATGGTCTGCTTCCGCAGGCCAGCAGTAACCTCGCGGATGACATCGTCTGGAGTCGTGACTGAGGGCATAGAGGGCGGGCTTGATCTAGACAGATATCGAGCAGGGACAGGGGTCACCCGCTCCTCTTGAGTCTGGTGATCGCGCTGGAGGCGGACCATGACTACAGCGCGGAGAACTTCGTGTAGCGGCATGGGCTCAGAAGCGGGTTGAATGTTGGGTGCGAGCCACTTCCGTGGTAGTGGAACGTCCTCATCTCGGCTCGGTGGCTCATTTTTCTTCTGCAAAGAGGTGTGTAGAGAGACCAGATGCAGATGCGCGCGTGGAAACGTGTTTCGCAAGCGTAGACAGAGGAATGTCTGGCTCAGGAGAACTGTCACGGGAAGCAGTACGCATCGCAGAGAGGTTGTACTGAGACAAATGGCCATGATCAACAAACGTTAATCCCAGAGGGCTCCGCGAGTGATGCCAAGTCTCCGAGAGGGGGAAGTTGCTGACTGGAGGCCATCGCTTGTGCTGCTGTGTTTGAGTTATTCTCCTCCGAGTGATAGTCATGGCGGTTAGGGGCCGGCAAGAAAGCGACAATGAGCAGCTGGCGCCTCGCCAGCAGCCACTACAGAAGTAGAAGACTGTACAGTATCGACTGGACAAACACTTCTCTTTCAATTGATGAAGCTTCTTCACGAGATGGTGGCTTGTGAAGAGGCGATTGACGATATCTGTCCATGATGTTCGTGCCTGGTGTGTTGAAGAGGAAGGTGAATGCGACGGCTGCGCACTAGGTTTCGAGGAAATCGTCGGGGTCGGAGACCGTATTAGCTGTTCACTTCCCCGTAAGTCCCGTTCGTGCCCTCATGGCGGAATTCTGAGCTGTGTGAAGCTGTGTAGGTGAACGCTCGTTGCATAAGATGGGACTCTGACTTCGGAGAGGTATACTTCGCCATGGGCGGGGCCCTGTTCGATATCCCACGTGGAGCGAGTAGCTGATTTGGCGACAGGACTTTGCGGGAACGAGCCTGAGTTGGATCTGGAATGGCCAAAAAGGGAACTCGTTCTGGTAGATTTGTTTCGCAGTGCGAATGGGCGACGGTAGTGGGCTAGTCTCGGACAGAGCCCCCGCTGGCAGACTTCTCTCTTGGGTACCATGTACGGTCGATAGGCGGTTCAGGCCGCGAGGCACGTACCGACGATCACGCGTAGACTTTTGACTCCTTTGCCGCGCCTCTAGCTACTCAAAGGTCCACGGTCTTCGTACGCTGGCCGGTAAGAGTCCGATCGGGGTTGCGTATAGATGGGAGTCTCTTGAGTTTCAGAAGTGTCGGAAAATACGTCGAGATCGTCCTACTGGCGCATATGCTGGTGGATAGAGAGGTTTTCCCCCAGCACCGATGACCTTTTCACGGTGAGAGCCCCGATCCCTGAGGTCACGTATCGACATCTTCGGAGTAGCGGTCATACGGCCAATACGGCGCATCTCTAATACGCTGTCAATGGTGGTACCTGAAGGTTCCAGGGCTCGTCAACGCACCCATTAGGTCGATGTGGCCGTGTCACATGTTGTGCGACTGTTTCCAATTATCGGAGGGTTCAAACATCGGTTGAGCCATGGTATCTCTGTCGTGGTCGCTGCCACATTGTGTCGTACATTTCGGAAGCGGGTCTTCTTCAGGCCAGGTCGATTCGTCCGGAGGTCGCCAACTGTTGAACGGCCCCAACCCCTTCATCTCCTAAAGGCCTTTGAAGGACGGTAAGGGTCAGGAGAAGGCGGATTTGCAGAATACGGCCGGTGGTCTTGTGTGCCATGTGTCGAGGTCTGTAGCTTGCTACTAAGACTAAATATAACACACATCGCAGTCCCTCCCTCTCCACCCCCGTAAACATTGCCGCCGCGTTCGTTGGAGTATATCTGTCCGTATGCAGAGTAGGCGATGGGGGCAGGGTCATCCGGAGACAATGATCGTCGGCGTTTTCGAGTCCATAAGGGCGCTGTTGAACATCGCAATCTTCAGTTGAAGTCAAGACAAGGCTGCTACAAAGAGCAAATCCTGGGGCATCATGGACAAGCTTGTAGGATATCTTGTATCATTCTTGCTGTTCATCGACCAGAAGTAAACGAGCGGACGGAGGTCAGTCAAGCGGAATGCGGCAAGGTATCAAGGAGCGCCCTTTAGCAGGACGAAATGTAGAGTATTTGACGGCAGGTATTTAGGGTAGAGTGAGATAATGTAAAACAGGCAGACTTGCGAGCCGGTATTAAAAGTATTGGTGAAGATGGTTGTTTTCCACGTTGGGCAATGACTGTGGCGGATCGCAAGGAGGTTGAATCTCCGATGCAGCTCCGAGGACGTATTGTGATCTCCGACTCTGACGTCGGCTGTTCAAATGCCATATCGTGAACCGCTACGCGCCGCGCCCCATGCTTTGAACTTTGCGGTTCTGTATGAACCAGTTGTGTACCAACTTGTGTCCTCTTTTCGCCACTAGCGCAGCCAACCTAGAGTGACACCGTCGACTCTTTTTTTATCCTATACGATTCAAACTCCTTTGATCTTTTTTGCGTGTCTCATTCTGGCAGAAAACAAATCACATCCATACGGCCGAACTTGTATTCGGCGTACTTCATGACACAAAGAAAACAAACACGAGATTACGGACGACGGTGCATCGCACAGAAAACTTCTTGGGCTGTCGATTAGGCTTTGCTCGCGTCATCCCACTCATGGTGGCAAGTCTTAAGCTACCGCCTAAGTGCACACCCAAATATCGTGAATGATTGTGAACCTTCACAACATTGTACACCTCAAATGCCGTAAAAATCTAAATCATCGCGGCTAAAACCTCAGGTATCTTCTCATATGACTTCACCTAACAATAACAGAATATTATGGTCCTTGAGAGCAGGTGGAGTAGAGTTGTGACTCTTGACATTTCGTGTGCGAATGCGTCTTCAAACTTTAGGCCCAGATTATACGTCGTGGACTCGGCCAATTCCCGCGAGTCCTCAAGCTTCGGCAACGAGCACGAGTGGCAGTGACTGATAGTTGATATCTGCCTATGTTCAACTTCCCGCCGCAATCTTTGCACTGGGACCCTATCCTATCGCCGTAAAAACCATGCTATGCTTCTAAGAGCGTCCTCCGACTCGCACGCTAGTGCTTCTCGGATGGGCGCGATCTAAGTGTTGAAGGTATGTCCATCGATCGACATCTGGCCTTCGAATTAAACGGGATGTTGATTACTGCATCGCATTGCCATCCGTCATAGAGCATCTAGAGTACTAGAAACATGATAAACTCGCGTCACTTTCCATTCGTACTAGTATCGTGTGTCCATTCATCAAAGCCTTTTTTTGTATGCAGACTTATAAACCATGTTTTTCCTGCGCCAAAAAATCCATAACAAAATTTCAACACCCGTCATGTCACCTCAGGGGGTCAGTCCGTCTTGTGCGAAGTTTCTATTGCTTCACTTACCCCTACTTTACCATAGAGCACCGTCGGAGTCCGACTACGCTACGCTAGCCATGTCTGGTTTGGTTGGCATCCTCTGTATGTTTGTGTATCAGCTGACCTTACCACGCCAGCTCTCGTCGTATTTTTGAGTACTTAATTACAATTCGTCAACGAGGTGGAAAACATTTTGGCGAAGGAAAGTTACATTGACTACACTGATTATGATCACCACTCGTTGGGGCCATTCTACTTGGAGCTATGGTACAAATTGCATGGCCTGTGCACTCATACGAGGTACGCCTTTGTCCGTTTATGTTCGCCACATGCCGTAAGGTTATCACCCTCAGAGGTAAGCACAATTCATATTGCTATACGAAGATTTATAGCTCACTTCTCACATTGGTGCCAGCTGCAGGTCGTGGATTCTAGTCACACAAATCTCCAATTTCATAGCGCTCTTTGAGGTAGCTTGTGCGTATTTGAAAAATGGCCGCCAAAAAGTCCCTGACGGCTCTTCAAATCCTAGTCTTTTCTGCCCCCTGCGAGCTTACGCGATCTGGGACCGTAACCTGAAAGTGCTACTGGCCGTGCTTATAGTCAGTCTCATTCCGGTGGCGCCATCTATTGTAAGTCGCCTGGATACATCGTTCAATCGAATTCATCCTGAATGACAAGAGCCTAGTTTGGCGCAAACTCGTTCTCGACCAGTTTATATCCCGTAGCCAATCTCAAGCTGCTTCGAATCTGTCAACGTTTCTAAGAGAACTAATGAGCTTGTGCGTAATGGTCCACTCAAAACACTTGCGGTTGTAATAGATTCTTGTAGATGCCTTTTATTGACTAGGGGTGCATTCGCGATCCTTTCGGACGCGTTAGTCTTAGGCACTTACATGGGTGAAAACCCTCGAAACAACATAAAGAGGCCAAGAGGCAATAGGACAGAGGCTGACCGTCACTACCTGTTTACTTCGTGATGGTGAGTTTTGGAGGGCGCTATAGGTAGTCTCTGGCCTTACTAATGTAAGGTGACAACCCTGTGGTGTAGGAACGTTTTTACTTTGGGTAGGAGATTATCGAGAGATCATCGACATGACTCCAGTTTGATTCCTTTGTGCGCTTTCTCTCTCTCGCTCAGGACCGCTATTGGGGGATCAACGTAGCGCAGATGCTGACATATATCCGGTATGGCTGTTCCGCGCAGCTTTATTATAGTGTATTTCTAATATCTGTGCCAGTCAAATGCATCAAGACCCGTGGAGCTCATTAAGAACATACATGGTAAATGGACCTCACACCACAGACCATATTATTTACTGAACTTCCGATACAGCCTCCTATCCTCGTCAGCAGATTCATAATGAACCTCCGTTACGCTTCCCATGGGGGAGAACCATAGGTCAAGCAGGATCCCTCATTACTTTCCTCGTTCAATCTCAACATTGAAACAAATATTATTGGAAACATGGGCGAAGACCTTCAACACGACGAGAGGGATCGAGAGGATCTCAGGAGGTGGAGCTATACCAAGAGGCAGCCTTCGATACCCAGGTCTACGAATGTCAAATCTGACCGAGACTCAAATCTTACTTTGTCTCTTTATATTGTACAGTCCTTTCGTCTAATCGTCTGTTTCCGCGCATACGTACTCTAGATATACGTATCAACACATGTATTCGGCTACATATAGTCACTGATAGTACAGCCACGCTCTTTCCATACACCCTCCTTCAATCCTTTAGTCCACCTCCCCTATCGGCCTAAGACCTTTCGTACGAGGTCTCCAACCTACACACCGACACGAAACAGCTAACGATACAGACGCCACGAGCACCCATGACCCGTCTCCTTGAGACGCACGGTACCCACCGCGAGCGCGCAGCATCCCCCGGCCGATCTCTATCCTACAGCCGCGGGGACCCAAGTCCACGCCTAAGAGCGTATAAATCTTGCCCTTTCACGGGGGCTCTTCACGACGATTTCCTTCGGGTGTGAAGAAGTAGTTACCCGCTTCGCCTTCTGCTCACGGCGGTCCTTGATCGAGTTTAGCTTGTTCTGACGCGGGGACGGAAGTTCGTCGGGCTCGCGACGGAAGGTGATCTCGAGCGAGGCTAGGAACTTGTGTTCATACCGGTAAGGAGCGATTGTGGACTATAGGCCAGTATATTAGCATGGCTTGTAGATCGACAATGATTACTACGTACGCGTGGCGTAGTAAAAAGAAGCGGTGGCCGCGACGGGGGCTGGCCCTCGAATACGGATGACTAACGATGCCGCGAGGTAAGTGGCCATGATGAAATCGTGCTCAATGACGAACGCGGTCTTCTTGGAGTGCAGGATGAATCTAAAGAAATCATGAGTTTGGCGTTCTGAGCAAGGATGGATAATTGACACGTGCCGCTTGACCTGACCTTGGAAGCGATGATACGTGGATGCTCGGAGTCCAAGAAAACTAGAGCAAAAGCAAATTAACTCTACAGGCCCGTGATGCCGCTCTGTAGAACTTACGAAGAAGGTTCGTCGAGAAGGTAGACCGAGACGTTGGGGCTTTCCGAGGAGCGAGAACGATGGTGCTACACGTTGCAACTCTCCGCACCAGACAACGTCTTGACGTCCTGATCGATAATGTTGTCGAGGTTCATAATGGCTTGACGACAATCGGTCTGGAACTGCGGGTGCTAAAGGCCTGCTTGATCTGCTTAAGGAGCAAGCATGCGAACAGTGCCGGGAACTTCGGAGAGATCGTCTGAGGCTTGAGCGATACCGAGAGCGTCTGCTTGTCGGTCTCGACATCGGGGGTGTCACCGCGAGCAGGGCGGACGAACGTGTCTTGCCGGTACCGTTCTCTCTCCAAATGCATGACAATGATTTCAGAAATCCGTGAAGGAACCAGACTCGACGGTGAGCTTGAAGTTACCGAGCGTCTTGGTCATGGATTGGTTACGAGTTAATGACGGGTCTTACTCGACAATGAGCTCCTGTCGGGCTGTCTCCAACCATCTATGAAGGACCGTGAAATCCTCGCCGAACAACGCAACAGTTCTCGTGGTAGGGATGAGACCGTCCAAGAAAAATAGGTTAATGACAATGAAATACAGTCAAGTAAACCTCGGGGTTACGAGAGAGGGAAGCATTAACGTCACCTTCGCGGACAACGAGTAAGGCATAGTGACCGACACCGTACACAAGACGGTTTTTCCGTACAGACAGCAGATAAAGTCGTGTAGACAAATTTTACTGCAAGGACTGACAAGTCGTGTTGCTCGAACCGGCGATGACATACAGTTCCGAACGAGGTGCAAAAGACTACGTAATGACTTTCGGTCAGCCACCAACAAACGTTGTAGATCTGCTATCCAAGTAACTGTGGAATGGCTCGTCAAACATGTAGCTGAACGGAGGGAAAAATCAGGGCGTAAGATCGCGAGAAAGACGGATGGACACCGCACAACAGTCCGCGCGCTGTGGATGCAGTGTCATAAGCAAATGGCGAAACGCTGGAGTTTTCTCCACCGTACAGCTTGTACGCACCCTCAACGCGTCAGAACCTGGTTAAGTTCCAAGCCCGTCGCAAAGCTTCTGCTTGGTTGTTCAAGTTTCCAGCTTTGTAGGTCTGAGCATCTGAGTAACACGGTTATAACACCCTTGATCGCGCGACAGTGGATGATGGTCAACGTATTGCGGTTTTGATGAGGGCCTTCCAGTTGTCTTCGAGACGCTTCGTGAAGTAATTCTGCAGCTCAGTAGCCACGGAAGTATTTAAGAATTTACTTTTTTCTGCCAGTCTGTGGGGGGTCCTAAATCGATGTTACTTCACTGCGATCGGGGGGGGCGGTAGCACAAGACCAGAATGAGGGACAGACGCACATCGTAAGCGACCAAGGTTAGGCCTTCAACTTTCCAGCGAGAATTTTGAGTGTCAGGTACTCTTTTATTTCCGATAACCGTAGTTTTTTACCGGGACCAATTAGAAGGCATGTTTCACGATCCAATCCCGAGTACCTGGCCAGGGACGAAGGAGTTGGGGAGGACAGAAGGAAGCTTGAAGGAGTTGGCGAGTATACCGCATGATTAAAGTGACGAAATCAAGGTTGGTAGGTAGGGTTTGATGATGTCCAATGGCTTCAATACTGGCACATCTATGAGAATGACATCAAGTTCCTGTGGATCATTTCTGGCTGTGGAGGAAGGACGTCAACATTACGAGTTCCGGTAGACGGAAATGTATTAGAAGAGACTATTGGAGAACAAAGCCTTATCGACTTCAGTACGTGATCTTTACAAAGAGACCACAACCAATGCACACGAATTCCGAGATGAGAGGCGATCTTTGTCCCGACCGGCTTGACTTTACCAACTACATAATTTGCCTATGTGTTGAAGGCTGAGTTTATTCGACTCATGTAAAGATCTGTGCTTGTCAAAGGACACGTACCCATATTCACGGATCAGGGTACGACTAGCGTCACTCTCAAGGCGACAACGGTGAAGCGCCTCAGATCTCGACTTCTTAGTCCAAAAGTCATGATTGGGTAACACACTTGTTCAGTTTGTCATCTATTGTGTGCGCATCGTTGCCCATTCCCCTTCACCCCTATCCCACCCCATTCGAGTCGCTTGCACCTTTTGACCTTCGACTATCGACTTGATAGCGATACGGGTGATTTTGTCTGCGACCAGTTGGCTTTTTGGGGAGCCGTTTTTTCTCCCGATCGACGGAACTTCGGGGCCGAGGTCGTTTGAACGTTAGTTGCACCACGAAAGTCGTGTAATATTTCCTTGCCGGACCAAAGAGACCTCACAGTGATATGCACGTTGCAAAATAAGTGGCGCAAGTCAGCCAAAGATCAAAATAAAACGCAAAATGAGAGGAGGTTCATGGGCCTGAAGAGATTACTCCTTTGTCAAACGCCAGAATTCAGGATGTCGCAAGACTCGTCCGAAGGACACGCCGTTCGTTATTGCATAGTCAACTACAACGGTCGTCTAGGTGCCAATGTGCTTTCGTCTTTTATAACCCTCACAAACAATTTCATCTGAATCTCCTTGGCCCTGTGTATTCACTAATCTTCGCAAAATTGAAGGTAATTCATATTTCTCGTAGTCACGTCGTTGTGAAAATCAGACTGAAAACTTGGTATGACGTCAGCATATAGTCGTCAACCTTTTTGCTATGCGAACACCCTCGGGGATAAGTGAACCTATCCAATTTACTCGTCCTCCTCATCATAAGTTCTTTTTCTCGAACATTGGCTTGGAGGTGTACTGGCTGCTGACCAGTGCGGAGCTCATTGCCAATCTAAGGAAAGCATGGAATCATACAAATCTGGAATCATCGCACTGCGGTAGGCACACGGGCTTTTCCGTAGCCCCCGTAGAGGTAGCTCTCAATGGGATTCTCTCTAGGCGATGGCACGCGTAGAGACCGTGCAAATTATTGTCCTCGACAAGGACACAGGCGGAAGCCTACGTGCCAGATTGCGACCTATCAGTTTGTGCATGTTCACGCTAGCTCGTGTATTGTGATATACGTCAAATGAGTAAAAAAAATTTTACAGATCCATTGGCTACGCTGATGCAACGATTCTGCTGCAACCTCACATGGTATGCCAGATGTATAACTTGTGTCTGAACAGACCGGACGTTGCCGGGGGAATCGAATTGTACTTCTCTAGCATGCCCATAGGGCACTGCAGGAACAGGCGCTCCCTCACATTCGTCAAGGTATTTGCGCGAAAGTCCTTCGACGTCGGCTACAGGGTGCCTCAGGATACCTTAGTTGTCCAGTTCTTTCACCCACCCTCCTGGTCCGATGATTTGCTGCCCTCTGGTGGGAAGGTTGTCGGAATCGGCATATACCCAGGAGCTTGTTTGCAGTCTCCGTGATTGAGAACTTGCGGCGCCACTAAAGGACGGCTAGGCGGCGCACTGGAATCGGCGCTCACATACCATAGGTGCCTACGATGCCATTCATGTCGGTGCAGCGGCACCTATACTCCCAGAAGCCCTCGTCGAGCAGCTTGCGTGTCCTGGCAGAATGTTCATCCCTATAGGCACAGACAGTCAGTTTGTATTGCAGGTCGACAAGGACGAACATGGATAAAGTGACCAAGACTGATCTATTCGGCGTGATGGTGAGTGTGTGCAATGTAAAATGAAAGAAATGACCTGAGACCCTCCAGTACGTCCCACTCACAGACAGGAAACCTAAGCCGCAGCATCGTAATATACCATTTTCAAGATGGTGACCTAGGCAGGAGACAACTTGGAGGCTTCCCTACCGATAGCGAGATGAGCACCGTCAAGTCTGTACTTCCTCTTACTTGTGACTTAATGGAGAGTCAGTACACAAACAATTGCACAGGCAAGATGTCCGGTGGAAACAATCGTACAATAGTATTATAAAATGGCGAAATAATACATAAATAATACAACGGACCCTGAAAAAAGAAACTTAAACCTCCTGCGACTCGCCCTTCTTGCCCTTCTGCGTTTTGCTGGGCAGGAGCTATGAAATTTGTGAGAAAGGATATTTCAGTGACAAACGCGATGTACTCACTGCAGGGTCGATGTGTGGTACGACACCACCTTGCGAGATGACAACGTCACCGAGGAGCTTGTTCAACCTGGAAGAAGATGAGACCAGACTCGAGGATGAGAAGAAAGAGCGACTGACTCCTCATCGTTTACGGATTGGCGAGCTGCAAGTGACGCGGGACGATACGCTGCTTCTCTGTTGTCGCGGGCAGCGTTGCCAGCGAGTTCGAGGATCTCAGCGGCGAGCGGAGAGGTACTCGAGGACGGCCGCGAGAGGTAAAAACTGGGAACATCCCAGTTAGAACACACTCACTGAAAGCAATGGAGTTCAAACTCACCTGGTGCACCACGCACCAACACGCAGCTGAGCGTTAGTTACCCCTCTTGAGGAGACGGTGGACACGCACGACGACGGGGAACTGAAGGCCGGCCTTCGCAGAGCGAGACTGGGTCTTGCCGGACGCATCGGCGGTGGCCTTGCCGGCGACTTGGACTTGCCGCTACCCTTGCCCAGACATTGTTGTTGTAGAGTGAGAAGTGGGGGTGAAAAACTTGAAAGGTTGGGGGGCTGAGGGCGACGAGCGAGTGGGTGCACAGAGATGGGTGCCGGCGAGCGAGCGAGAAGGCGCCAGACTTTATACCGACGCGTCGAGTGTAGCGCCCCACGTCACGCGTCGCGCCTTTGTTTGTTTATTCGCAATCAACAGCATGTCACGTGCAGGCGCGGTGGCCAAACAACCTCTTTCGGGGCACGCGCCTGTATAAATACCTCCCTGAGCCCGTTCGTCCACCACCCATACCTCTCCCGCATACCACCACTTCGTCTCGCTCTCACTTCACCCACCCACCCAAGCCACCACTCAACGCAATGGCCCCCAAACCCGCTTCCACCGCTGGCAAGGCTCCTGCCTCCACCGCCTCCAAGGCACCCGCTAAGACGACCACTGAGTCCAAGGCGGCGAAGAAGACCTCTAAGCCTGCCGCGTCGGGTGCTGATGGTGACAAGAAAAGAGGCGAAAGTCGCGCAAGGAGACGTACTCCTCGTACATCTACAAGGGTGCGTTGGATTTGGCCTTGAATGTTGACTTGGATTCTCACACGAAGCTATCCAGTCCTTAAGCAGGTCCACCCTGACACTGGTATCTCCAACAAGGCAATGGCCATCCTGAACTCGTTTGTCAACGACATCTTCGAGCGCATTGCCACTGAGGCGTCGAGTAGTAGTCGAATAAGCCTCGGTATTCCCAAGCCATTTGCTTATCATGGACGCGCAGAACTTGCCTCCTACTCCAAGAAGTCGACGATTTCGTCACGAGAGATCCAGACCGCTGTCCGTCTGATCCTCCCCGGTGAGCTTGCTAAGCACGCCATTTCGGAAGGTACCAAGTCGGTCACCAAGGTATGCCGGTCATTACCTTATGATGTGTTCAAGACGCTAATGAATATTAGTTCTCGAGCGCGGGAGCCAAGTAAATCTCTTCATTTTTCTCGGGACTTTTTCGCTGGCTTTGTGGTGTATTGTATTGTGTACTTTTTATTTATATAATCTCACCTAGTTTCACTTATCCACATTACCTTGTGATATCACGACTTCAGAAAAGCCTCGTAGGTGCTCAGTTCGGGGTTTGCGAGTTTCCACTCCGTTGTCCACTGACGATCGTAGGTTCGAAGCATCACTCCGATGGTAGTCCTCTCGTTGACAGACTCGTCCTCAATGAGCCATTCACGGGATACATCAATTCATGTTCTATGAAACCTAGTTGGTCCGAGATCAGCTGGGTCTACATTCAACTTTAGGTGCGAACTCGGTGGCTGACGACACTAGACAGATGACCGTGGACTTGCTAGTCGTCTGGCCTCCATTGATCCTCGAAGGATCTCCGACAACCTTCGAGACACGTCATGGAAATGCCACAGCCAAGTAACTTCCCCCGACGGACAAGTCGATTTCTCGGGTTTCATGGTGTGCCATTGCGCGAGGGGCCGCCGGTCGGCGGTTGTCCGTAGCGAGCCTTCAGGCTCTGCTCTGCCTCCTGGACGCGCTAAATGATATAATTCGCTGAACCACCAGTACATTCAACCTCTGGTGTGTGATAGTTGCACGTTGATCTGGGTGACCTACTCTAGACGAGTTGACATTTGAAAGGACGCCATCGCTGCCGCCTCATTGTCTGCACGACGGCGCATCAACACACGCTGACGCCACAAAGCCGTCTCAAAATAGACATGGGCGGCCGTCGGGCTAGCTATCGTCGGGTTCGCATCATCTTTACCTCGGTGGCTGTAGGAACAGCTTGAGGCTAAATCTGAACGTCCATGTGTGAAGGGTTGTCGTGATATTTCGTCAGCTATGTTCTCAGTTTGCTCCAGCGAAGATCCCGCAGTGTGAGAAGATGGATCAGCGCGAGTACAAAATTGTAGGTATAGCAGAAAGTACAGTGGGGGTATAGAGCAAAGTAACTAGTACATTTCGAAAGTTAGAAGTGGCAGTTAGACGTCGCGCGCCTCATACAAGAAAAATCCAGACATAGCATGAAATGGAGCATCAAGATCCAGTCGTCGTCGTAAATCGCATCATGTCCGTGCCGCCCCTGTCTCTAACACCGATTCATCGTGTTCCCCACCGGGTCCCCGCAATCCCAATCGACATCTCCCCGAGCTGTTCTAACCCATGGGTCTTGCCCGCTGAGCGAGACGGCATCGCGATGAACACGGCGACCTGCAACGCGTCCGCTTGACCCTTATCTGTGTCTGTGCACTTGGGGGGCGCATGACGCATTGGGTTCGTCAAGTCGAGCCACCATTTCGCGTAAATGATTCAGCGGGATGAGGCGGTCGCGGATGCTGCGAGGTGTGAGGCTCATGGGTTGGGCGGGTGTAGGGGTGTGTGGGAGCTGCGACTCGTGCAGGGCCGGATAGCGGATAGGGAGGGGGGAACAGGTGTGGCTGGGGGGGCCAGCCAGGTTGCATGTTGTATTCTTCGTGGTATGTGGGTGGGACTCGGAGGGGGCATTTCTCTACAGTACCAGCGTCGATAGTGGGCTGTATACGCATGTGATTTTAGGATTTTAATGGAAAGGAAAAGCTCAGTACTCACGTCAATGGACAACCACCTCTCAGCATGGTCCCGCTTGTCAGGATACACGTCCCACAAGACTGGCTTTCCGCGACTTGATTGTCGCGCTGCCTCCTCGGAGGGGGGCTCTGGTACCGGGGGGAGGCCCATTCGTCTCCGGGCAAAGAATACAATCCTGCGCGCCCACAGGCCAAGGCCCATGAAGACGACGAAGAGGGCGAGGAAGGCGATGAGGAAGCTAAACGGGACAGAGTTCCTCGCGTTGAGGTCGTTCGGATCCGTGCCTGTGTCGGTGCTGGTCCCATTCGTGCTCGTCGGCAAGGCCGAGCTGCTCGTTAAACTTTGGATCGCCATGGCTGGTCTAAGACATGAGATGGAGGCGTAAAGCAAGAGGCATGAGAAGGCGGTTGCGCCTGGATGGGCCAAGCTTGCTCGACGGACGTGCTCATGAGACTTTGATTCCGGGCGTCACCTCTACAACCCTGCCCCTTTCCCCTCGCGCGCTCGGCCGATCATTGTCTCTCGTCCTCCCATCTCGCGCGCGCCCTCCTCCTCTTTAATTTGCCACATTTGACTGCTGCCATGTGCTTTAGCACACCGCCCACGTCGACGAGTCCCTCAACCTCCTCGAGGCCGCGCGGTATATCTAGACATTATTTTCGACGATGTGCTAGACGCCAACCTCGACAGCTGCCGAGCAGCGGCTCTCAGCGATAGCATGCCCAGAAACGGTGCCCAGCACTCACGCTCCTATCCAAGCATCTCACCGCCATCTCGGGATGTCCCTACGCAGGGCTTTCTCCACTCACGCTGCTCTCGGGATCAGCCACAGTCCTCGTCCGCAGTGCGCCATGTCCCACGGGACGTCTTCATTTTCCACTATGCGCTGAATGACGCGCTGCGGTGCGGGGCGTTTTAGGTGTGGTCTAGTCGAAGTACGGACGTGAGAGAGCTGTGCTGATCACCGACCCTGCTTCTGCGTCTGTGGGTGACGGAAGCCGGGGAAATTAATTGGTCTTTCTCGAGTCTGCTCGCTTCCCTCGTCAACAACTCGACATTTCGCCAAACCATCGAGCTCTCCAAGTGCAGAAGATGCTAATCCACGAAGCTTGCGGAGGGTAAAACGATGACACTAGAGCGCGAGTTCGCAGAAGGTGGTTATATGCTACCGTACTTGTGAGTTTCAGTCTTCATCTTCTCATACACATTCCTACTCCAACCCCGGGATTTCAGATGCAAGAAATCAATGTCGTTAGCGTTAACCAGTCCAATATACACACCATTTCGCATGCCCCTCGAAAGCGCTTCGACTGTCTATGTCAATCTTCAATTCACACCAACGCAATAATTCTCTTGTCTCTCAACCATAGTCTGGCATCTGTTGCCAAAGGGCTTTGTTATGTACCGCATTGACCGATTACATGGTTATATGCGCGCATTCCTTGCACATGCAGCCCTCCGAGCTGGTTATATGTGCTCAAGGATACGAATGTATGCCCAAGCACGTCCATTCGTCGCCTGGCGATTCGCTTTTCCAGAGAAATTCGGACTATTCTAGGCCTTAATAAGGTACGCCTCGCATTATGCTCGATCGTCGACCGATCGTGTGTTATCTATCCTCATGACCTTGCCCCTGAAATAGTGTGCGCTTACGCGCGCCTTCGTCGGTGCACCTGGCCTCAAAATGACTCCCTACTTGCGCCCCCCCGTGCCGTACAAATCCATACGAAACGAGCGCGCCCTAGATCTCAAAGCTCCGTTGCAACGTTCGCACATGACCCACAAACACTAATATGCTTTGCAATGTCTGACAAGACTTCGATTGTTCATCCTATCGTTCGCAGCATTGCTCGTGCCAAGACGGCCGTCCCAACATATCTTGTCCTTGGCGGTACAACTGCGCGGAATTTGAACATATCCACTCCTGCGATAGCGACGGTGGCAAAATGAGGTAAAATGCCAATTTGTCGCAGATCCCTCACAGGTCTGACACGCGAAAGCACAGGAACGACACTGCATGACGTTCAACGCTCCTTGCCCAATGTCCATGGTGTTGAAGCAGGTAGAAGCCGACGTATGCATGGTGACCGGCGCATGAAACTCCGTGGCCTCTTCGTTGCAGTCCGGCTGAGGTTCGATTTCGTGGATAGCTGTCCCACACAGTCACCCCATTTTCTCAAATTATTGCCGCGCCATGTCTGATTTCTACGCGACAAGTTTCGAGACTGGTGAATCGGGCTGCGGTGATCGTCCACAGGCCCGACCTCGCCTGCGAGGCTCGCATTTAAATTTTGGCCGCATTCACATCGCCGTGACCCTGACTGGCTCTACACCAGCCGACAGGTGCACACACGGCCACCCAAACCTGATTGCGCTGCTATCTCTAGGAGTTGTGAGTTTCGGCGACGCTGCCTGCAGTTTCCTGTCCGTCACCAACGGGATCCCGTAGGACGTTTCGTGCACATAACGGCATGTCGCAGGTCAGTTCTACGCCGATCAGTTCGACTTCGGCACGTCTGGCGGTCCTCCTGACTAGCAAATTTGCTTCCGCAAAGGTACAATCGCATATATTTTTGTAATTTTGGTGCCTCATGAAATGGTGCGTTCGTTAATGGTATCTAGCGGTCCCTGAGCTAACGGACTCACAGTCAGTGTACTGCCCAGACTAGCGTGCGGCGAACGTAGCTGCAAGCCCGAACGCGATGCCACGCCTCTCGCACGGGTGTGGAGTACGCGCCATGGTTGCCATCTCCGCCCGCTCTTCTTCGCAAGATGATATGCGCTCGGCATAACTGCCATGAACGGTGGCCAGATGTTCGATGCGCTCGTAAATGTGTTGAAATCGCGAAGCTCTCGCCAGTGGGCAATCGACTCTCGACTTCTTGTGTGCCTGCAGCCCTTCGGACGGTCCAGGTCAGGACACCCGGCTGGCACATAGTGCGGCGTGAATTTGTGTGCACACGACCTCCAGGTTGCCATGGGACATGCCCTCCATATTCCGCCACACCGATACCGACCACCGAAATACTTATCCGCAGGGGCTTATCGGGTCCCACTATTCTCAGGTTCCTTTTGCTGGCGATAACTCTGCCGCCACGAGGAAGTGCTCCGGCCCAGGCCAGCGACTGTCACCAAGGGTTCACTGGACAGATGTGCATGTGGGCCATGTGAAAACGCGTTTCGGTAGCGAAATTCCAGTGGTCAGTAGTCTGGGTTTTATTTGCGAGATTGGACTCATCTACGATCTTCTAGTCGTTCCAGCGGGTACGTCGGACTCTCACGAACCTAGAACACCTGCCCCTTTTGGACGAAACGGACGAGTTTACACCATGGGACGGGTTGGCCGACGTGTCTCGCGGAGAGCATAAACGTTTAGGCTCGAGACGAAGCACCGCTCACTGGAGTCGCCGTGAAAGCTCGTGCAAGCAGCGGAAACGCCGATTCCGATCTGCCCATGGGCACGGCACGACGGCGTCCAGTGACCTTGTATCAAGCGCCCACGCCACGAACAAACTGGAATTTCGATCTCTGCCAATCTGCGGACGGCCGTCCTCGTGGGTCCGTGTTCAAATCACTCTACTCGGCGCTCCTTTTCACCGCGTCCCAGGCACTGACCCCTACTTCGTCTGCGCGTGGTGTATATAGCCCGCGCTGCGTCGTACCATTGAGGATGCACGCTCCCCCTGTCGTCATCCTCTTCGACCCCCCGTCTGCCGCCCCGCCCCGCCACGCGCGCGGAGTCGACGGCTCGGCTCCCCAGGATGTCGAAGTTTCTAGTTGCCGAGGCGCAGCTTGTCGCCCTCTTCATGGAGGCCGTGACTTTCGGCATGTATGTCGTGACCTTTGCGCTCTGCTCGCATGCCCTCTTCTGGGACCGGCAGGGGCTCAGAAGGACTATCAACTGGCCAATGGTTTTCGTCATGGTCCTCATGGCTATCTTTGCCACACTCGATGTTGCGCTGGGACTACGGCATAATCTCGACGCGTTCATATTCTACAAGGGCGCCGGTGGCCCGGCGGAGGAATTTGACAACATCTCGTATTGGGTAAATGTCATGAAGGTGCGCATATAGCCCTGTGGCGCGTTTTGCGATGTTAACATCTGTTTTCTACGACATAGACGGTAGACACACAAGTCATGTCACTCATAGGCGACGCGATGCTGGTATGCTTGCTTTCTACACATAGGTGTCGGAGCCGTGAACTGACGCGTGACTGCAGATCTACCGCTGTTGGGTTGTGTTCGCGCACAGCTGGACGATTGCACTAGTCCCCATCCTCATGTGGCTCGCCGACGTCGCGTGCTCAGTCATGATCATCCTCATAACCGCCACCCTCCGCACGGACGCGCTCATCAGCCAGCAGAAGTTGCTCAAGCCATTCCTTTATTCGTTCTTTTCAATCACCATCGCTCTCAACTTTCTGACCACTGGTACGCGACTTTCGCTTCCCGTCGCGTGAATGACTGATGTTGATGCCTGGGCAGGGATTATTGTATGGAGAATCAGGAAAATCAACAAGGAGTCCGCGCCACATGTGGCCCACGGCCCACGCCCGTCGAAGAAGCCGCCCGCAACGCGACTCGAATCTGTCATCCGCATAATCATCGAGTCTGGAATGCTTTACACGCTCTTCGTGATCCTTACATTCATCACTGAGCTCGCGGGAAGTAACGCGATATACGGCGTCTCGGACATGGTACGTCTGCATGCTCTCGTCTGTTCTTGGAGGTGAACTGAATCGCCAATAGATGGTCATTGTTGTCGGCATCTCCTTCAACCTCATCATAATTCGTGTCGACCAGGCCACACACGCACCGGGGCTCGTCCTACGTTGACTCGGCGCACCCGACATCGTATCCTCTGCACTTTATGCGCTCGAGCATCACGACAGCGCCCGGTGGGCGAGGGGTGGAAGTCATGATCTCGCGCGACGTCGACCGCGTATCCGAGCCTATGAAGCACGAGTCTATCACCGCCAAGGACGAGCGCAGCGGGATGGCTCGATTCGTAGGCTGTATATCCCTGTATTTTTCATTTCACGACTACCCCCGGTTTGGAGTTTGCTGTATAATTCGTGTACGATGGAGCGGCTTTGGGACTTTCATTTGGGGACGATTATGCGTTACCGTGTTCATGGTTCGCTGTCTACATGTATAATTTGGAATATTATGACTTTCGACCCGAGTAACGCGGAGACGGACGGGCATACAAACCGCGTCCTGAATGTTCGGTAGCAAAGCCCGCCGCGAATTTCCAGACATCACGTCTACCTTGACAAGCGTGAAAGCATCACGAGCTCCAAGCCCTTCCAGCGTTCCGTCCTTGCTCGATGCAATCTCCCACACTCACACCGCCGATCCCCGCACCGACAATCTCGAGACGCCCGCCCCACTCCTTAGCCGCCGCTGCGTCGCGCAAACTCGCGCGTGCGGCTCAAATGACCGACCGTGGGGGTCGGGATGCAACCGCGTTGAGCATGCACGCGGAATAGTACGGGCGGCGGTAGCGGTGTACGCGGGCGCAAGTGCGCGGTAAGATGGGCCAAGGACTGCTTCCTGCGTTACGGGTGCGGAGGACTCGCGTAGAGGCAGCATCATTGTCATCTTCGTAAAGCGTGGCGCGGAGTCGGAGGCGTAGACGTCTTGTCCGCCGAGGGAGCATGAGTCAAAGACAGTCCCGAGCACGGGTGCGCTACCATCTTTGTCGCGTGGGATGAGGTACCCGAAGCCGGGTGGGTGGATGGGCTGATCTGGCGCGGTTGGGGGGAATATGAGGTTGACGACGCTGACAGAGGATGTGGGATTGGCGGTGAGGTGGGGCAAAGGTGATAGTGAGGACTGATTGAGTAGGGTGTGGGAGAGCGGGGGAGTGGAATCGCAGAGACTAGATGCGAGCTTGGTATTGATCGACCAGAGCTCGTATGTAGCTGTGGTAAGGAAGAATGTGGATTGAATATTAATCCTGTCAACACATTTGAACAGAACTTACCACCAGTCCGCTATCATGAGACGTTTTCTCTATTTTGCGTCACAGAGTCAGCTTTGATAACGTTGACATTCGGACTGTCCATGTAAGGCCTTCTCCAGAGCATTCACAAGGGTGATCATGCCATCCCGGAACGAAAAATACGCTAGTGGTCTTCATGATGTCCGGCACGTTCCCAAGGTCATAGTATCCGTGGTCTTCTGGTGTCCGCGAACCATGGAATTGTGAAGCATTCCTCGCGCGATACTCCCACGACCCGTTTGCGGCTAACGACCACACCGACGGGAAAGCCGCACGTACACTGAGAACCCTCGAATCCGCAGCGTAAATCCCATGATAGCGAGTGAGCTCCCAAGAATACGCGCAAGCTCGGGCCCGAGCCCGCGCCGCGAGGAACTGGTCCAGCGACTCATCCCCGTCCTCTGCCTGTAGGCGTGCGACGCTCTCCGAGTACAGCCTGAATGGCTCGCGCACGCCAGCGCGCACCATTTTGCGGCCAGAGGTGAAGTGGCAAAGTCGGAGAGCGACGATGGTAGCGCGGTGAGGCCTTGCGTCTCGGAGATATGTAAGAAACGCGTCTGAGCAGCCGGTGCGGTCTTGGGCACAGTGAGCAGCGAGGGGGTGAGAGATTCAGCAAGTGAATCTAGGCTTCACACAGTCAGTACGATAGCGTGTGTAATATGGCAGAGCAGATGGAGCGTACCAGCTCGAGTACCGCCTTGCTATTGGGCCGAAGGGTTCTGGGGCCTTGCTCGAGCAGAATGCTGGCTTCATTGCCCCTATCGTCGCGCACACCGACGCGTTCGCTGTTTACCCATCCGCCTAACCGAGACGAACGTTCAATTAGCGTGACTTTTGCAAGTGGGAGAACCTTCTGGCGAGATGAAAAGTCGAAGAGAGACCAGTGAGGCCGCCTCCGACAACAGATATGTGAGTCGGCGATGTCATGGGAGTATTAGGCTAGCAAGTTCCTGTTTACTTCTGAGGGTTTATTAGCCAAGATTTCAACGTGTGTCTAATTCTTGAGAGGAAGTGGACGCATTTCTACAAGCAAGGTCGTGTGCAGATGATTGAAGAAGTAGGCAGACGAGAGTGGTCGCTGAGTGTCGCCGAAAGGGCGACCGTCTGAGCAACCGAATCAGGTAGCTAATTCACACGTACGCCGAGGCGCCAGGCCCTGCTTGACCTCGGCTTGACCCGAACTACCTACATGAAACCAAGCAACGAAACATAGCGCAATGTCCACTACATGTAGAGGCGACCTCAGGATTATGCTCTAGCACTTAATCGTGCCGAGCTTGTGGCAACGACTAGCTGCTCGACATGAAATATAGACAAAATATCAATGATTCAAAACAACAGTCCTCAGAGGCTTTCCATCCGACTCAAGGAGTTTGTTAACCTGGAGTAAACTGAAATTGACGACATCTAGTAAGTTACAGTCCACATAGTCTTCCCGTCTTGATGTCCTATGTGGCGCACATTCTCACCGTGAATTGGTAGCTCTCTAGTCTCGCGCCAAGATCCTGTATCTATCCCTGATTTAGTGGGTCCGACACGTCGTTGACACGTCGTGCCTCTATTTGCCTCGTCGTGGAGAAGAATGGACGCCGTCAACTTATATGCGTCGTACACAAATCTCATTGAATCGGCGCACAAACCTTCGACCCTATTCATCAGAAGCCGGCTGTGAATATGAAAGTTAAAGTTCATCCCCCGAACCTTTGACGGACAATTCAGCACCATCTGCATCTCCGCACGAGCCATCGACTATGGATGCTTACCCGACCGGTGTACCGGCCCTGCTGCAAACAAGGTGAGTACTCAATATTCATGCGTAATCGTCTTTTAACAATATTCTTTCTTACGTACACCGAAATTATCTGGTAGAGTCGTGTCGAACGTCGCTCTCATTCGGAGAAACTGTGAATGAGTTCAAAATGACAAGGTTTCGCTCGACGAGACGCCTCGTTGCTCTTCCATGCGTACTCGGCCGGTCCGCAGTCTGCAAACTGCGGTTCAGCTCGAACATCGATCTTGTCCTAGTTTCTCATTCTGTTACCCCACGGCTGGCTAGGTGAGGGCGTTGACATGCACCCGTCGTGCTCGTCACTGACGTATCTATAACAATTTCAGAAGGTTGATTTGATAATACTTGTCTCAACCAGGTGCGTGTCTACCCTTTTCGTCTCTTTTCCGGCGAGACATATGCATGCACCAGCCGTCTCGAAAGTTCCGACCACTGCTCAAGTAGCTCCACTAGAAGTTTGGACTCCGTCTATTCTGTCTTCTTCTCTAGCTGACGAGGGCCTGGGTAGAAAATGTGGATAACCGAAGAGCTCACAGCCCGATGGAAGGCCTTTTGGCGATTCTACATTGCGGAGCCGCTGATTACACGGTTACAAGGTCCCCAAATCGCCCGCATATTACAGAGCCGGGGACAAGAGACAGGGGACAATCAGTCCCCCGCCGATCGAAATCCCCAAAGTCTTGAAGACGCCATATCCGCTGCACGTGAGGCCGTATCCTTGAACAGGAACTCTGACGCGGGCCCTCTACTATCGCTCGCACATTCCCTTCTCGCACACTACAATATCACATGGAAAATCGAGAGCATCCACCAGTGCATACACGCTCTCCGTGAGGGGCTCCTCCTCCGTCCTCCTGGCCACCTAGATCGTTTCGATCTAGTGTTGTTCCTATCGGACGCTTTTCACATTCGCTTTCAACGCACTGGCATTCTGGAGGACCTCTATGACAGCGTCGACGCGCGGGAGGGAGGCTCTGCTCCCCTGTTCCGACCCGGAAAGGACGATGAACAGAAACTTCACAATCACCCTGACCGACATCTATCTTTCATGGTTCGAACATGCAGGACAAAGAACGTTGCTGGATCAATGCCTGTCACACAGTCAGCGTGCGCTTTCCCCTATTCACCCTAACACATCGATATACCGCGCTATACTCCACACCGCGTCACGCACACAGCTAGTTGCATACGAAGAGCGTTCCAAACTTGCTTATCTCGATGCAGCAAATCGCCTACGTTGAAGACGCAGCCAGTTTTGCAAGCCAGCGATCAGCGCACTCCAGTTGATATACTCATCACAAAGTCCACCACCCATCGCCTCCGTTTCGAGCACACTGGGAACAGAGGTGACTTAGATTGCTTCCGTCCAGGTCGCAGACCGCAATTCTCGATGTATCCCTCGCGGCACCTCTTCAGCAGATCCTTGCGCTCTGTGCTGCCTCCTCATCGAAGCTGATGCCGGTTCATCTCTTTTCGGAGACGAATCTTACCTCCACACCGCCATTCAACACGGCAATGAAGCTCTTGCTCTCTCCCCTGCGGGACATCCCGAGCGCGCTCAGTGCTTAGTCGTCCTTGCATACGCGCTCTGGGTTCGTTACTTCCACAACTGCAGCCAATTCAGCGTCCAAGAGTGTGTTACGCACCGATCAGAGAGGCCATCAAGCTGACCCCCCAATCATCTCGTCTTCGTCCTGTCGCTCTCCATCGCCTCTCAGCTGCCTTGTTCTTCACTGCCACAAACGTCTGGGCACATGGAGGATTTGGATGAATCTATAGATCTCGCAAGAGAGGCGCTATCCCTGTCTCATGCCAACAGTACATGCCGACTGTGGGCCCTGATGAACCTGGGCTCATCACTTTACTCGCGCTTCCTGGAGGCAGCATAACAAAGAGGATCTCAACGAAGCGATTAAGGCGTTCTCTGAAGGGCTCCAGGTTTGCCCCAGGGAGGCCCACGTGCGCACACTTTTGGTGACAGGGTCTGTTGGTACCTTCATAGGCTCGTTCGATGAGACCGGGAAAGCTTCCTTCTTACGAAGAGCTCTGGACACTGCGACCCCAGGCGTTGGATTACTGTCCTAAATCCGGAAACCTCTATCGCTCTATGGTGCTCTCCTCCGTTGGAATGTTGCTATTCGCTACGAGTCAGATTGACTGGATCGTCCAAAGACATTGACACAGCGATACGGTACATGGAAGAGGCATACGCCTCCTCTGCGCCTCACGCCGGTATTTCGACCGATGTTCTTGCTTGACATGATTGAACGTCATGGCCGATCGCTTTTCGCGCCTTCGAGACCCAGACCATCTCGCCCGCGTGGTCGAACTTGCGACATCAGCTTTAACCATCACCCCTTCCGGTCACAAAGGTCGTCCATCAATACTGTCCTACGCTCGGGATGGCCTATCTTCAGCAGTTCATTGAAACGGGGAACCCTGAGCATATTAATCGGGCAATTCAACTGTCAGAGGAAGCATCCTCTCTCACTCCCGAGACAAGTCCACAGCATCCATTCTTACTGGGAGGCCTGTTCAGATGCTCTCACTCGTGCGCGCGTTTCATTCATGCCAAAAACGACGAGGACCTTCGTAGGTCCTTGGAATACCGATAACCAAAGCCCTTGCTTTTTTTCCGCCTCGGCCATCCTATGCGCGTCCCAATGCTAGGGGGACTTGGCCGTGTCTTTGGCTCGACCGCTATCGCATCAGTGGCTCGCCAAAAGATTTAGAAGGAGCGATACAGAACTTCCAAACAATTCTAGATTCGCCAATGCTTCCTCCCCCTGTTCGGGTTCAAGTGATGTCAGACCTTTGTACCGCATTATCAGACCGTTTTTTGACGGTCACCAAGAACTCGCAAGATCTGGAGAATAGCATCAAATATGGAGAACAAAGCTCTCAAGGGGACTGCCACGGAGAACCCATGGTTAGACCTGGGGTACTCGGCGTACTAGCGTCTTCTCTTGGGAACTCGTTACGGTCAGCTAGGAAAGTCAGAAGACTTGGAGCTAGCCATTCATTATTACGAGGAGGCTCTCGCGGTCGAGTACGCAGAATCAGCCCCGCACTAGCGTGGGACATGATGTCAGCGTTTGAGCAGTGCTCTCGACGACACCTAACATTTTTACGGACATTTTTTTTTCACCAAACGTCGGCGGAAGGAATCCTATGCAAGAAGACGTCAGGAGAAGGTATTTATATCGAGTATGGTCGTAAGGCACTTGGGGCTTTGCCCTCCAGGGTCCCCTAGTAGGTTGACTATCCTAGGAACCCTCGCCACTAGTCTGCGACGGAGGTTCGATATGTTCGGGCATCTGGACGATTTGCAGGAAGCCATTGCCAACTTCCAAGAGACGATGCGAATTGGACCGAATGCCTCGGAATCACCCATACGCCTTTTGTTTCAACGCTCGGGCTTGCATCCGCGCTCTCGGCGCGCTTTGCGCGCACAGGTAGCTTCCTAGCCTAGATGATCTAAGCATCAGCATCCAGAAGTACGTACGGACACGAAACAAGCCCCTTCAATTATTCACCGCCTCAAAGGACACCCGGGACGGGCCCAAGTGTTGGATGTGCTCTCCGCTGCTCTGCTTCTGCGCTTCATCCAAACGGAACAACTTGACGACTCTGATAGATGCGTTCGCTCGCGTATCTCAAGGAATCAATTCAATTGCATCCACCCGAAGCACCCTCCTCTCTTCGTCTCATCTCACAACTGAGCTGGCGAGTTGCTTGCACACTAGGCTCAAGAAGATAGAATGATCGCAAAACCCAACTCGAAAAACGGTCGACTTGTTGCCGATCGAGGAGTGTATGCTGTACGGGGGAAGAGCATTGGACATGTGCCCACCTCACTCTCAGTACCGACCGTCTCATACTGTACACTCTCGCAGGGGCTTATCAATTCCGCTTCTCTCACACCAAAAGACGCGAGGACCTGGACGCATCCATTGGCTACTTTCGACAATCCTATCGCTAGCCTCAGGCTCTCGTGACAACAAACCATTTTAGTCATCACCCAGCTCTCCTCCTCAATGATTTCTCTGCACGGTACTGGTACTGCAACTACGGTATATGGAGGTCCGTCAGACAGAAGATCTCGACGAGGGCATTGGATTGGCCGTCACGATGTGGCAGAGTACCCTCCAGAGCAAGGTCATCCTGAGCGACTTCGTTGTCTTAGCCTTTTAGCTTCGTCTCTTGTTGAGCGGGGTTGTAGGTTTTAAGGTCACCGCTGGGGAAACAGGACCGCACCAATGCAATTCTCCATACGCAAAAGAAAGGTTTACTCATCCGATGACGTTTTCGAGTTTAGAGCACTGATCGTGCCCATCTATAGCGCCTTGTCAGAGCCAGTTCTTAGCCGCGCTGAACAGCTCCAGGCAGCCCATGCTTTGGGCAAAGATTGGCACATGAAGCCAACGACGAATCCACCTTAGAAGCCTACCGCACATGTCTGGAACTTTCTGAGCGCAATCTCGCCATTGCCCCACACTCCAGATGCAGCATGCTGTAGTCCATACGTTGGGATCTCTTTCCATGGATGCCGCATCATACGCGATTGCCCAAAAGAATTTGTCCTTGGCAGTGGAGATGCTCGAACAGGGCAGAGCACTTCTATGGTCCCAAGTCCGACAGTGGCGTACTCCGCTCGATGAATTGGACTCTGATGAAAGTCGGGACTTGAGGGATGCCTTTCTGGCGAAGAGCCGTGACCTTGAAATGCTCGGAACTTCCGCTTCTCCCTTTTTGAACCGATCGGACAAGACCGCGGGCGACCCCTATGGCGCGATGTTAGAAAACGAAGCGTCGACTCACAACTGAGGTTCATGATCTCGTCGAAAAGCTTCGCAGTCTTCCGGGAATGGGCAACTTCCTTCGTTTACCATCTTGGAACGATTTACGAGCAGTGTCTGAAGAAGGGCCCGTCATAGTCGTCAAACCACAGCAAAATATCGATCAGATGCGCTCATTCTCCATCCCAACGGCTCCATCATCCCGATCCCCTCGAAAGCTCATTCTATGACACCGCAATCGTAATCTCCAACGATTTGGCAGAAAAACGCTTGGAACTGGGTCTTAGCCCGAAGAAATACGACAAAGCTTTGTCTCGAGCGCTGGAAGACATCTGGCGGCTGCTTGCTGGCCCCGTTGTTGAGAAACTCAAGGAGCTTGGCATTCAACGAGGATCTCGGATATGGTGGTGTCCTACTTCGGTTTTGTCTACCATTCCTCTACACGCGGCAGGACCCATGGAGAGCGTGGGAAAGAAATCCAAGAAGCGATACCTTCCAGATGAATACGTATCTTCGTACACCCCTACCCTCACAGCGCTACTACAAGCCCGCAGAAATATTCCAGCCAAACTTCCTGACAACAGACCCAGTCTCCTTGGTGTCGCATTACTCGACGATACTCTGGAATCGGCTAACCAAGAGAGCTACAAGTTCTGAAGGATCATTTCGCGTATCCCGATCATTTATCTCTCGCCGTCGGGAGCGAATGCAACCTTGGGAAGGTGGTCGCTGGGCTCTCAGTCAGACCGTGGGTGCACTTCACGTGCCACGGGTGCTGGAGCCAGGAGAGCCCTTCAACTCCGCCTTCATACTCTCCGACAAACAACGTCTCAATCTACTGGATATCATCAAGGCAGGCCTCCACAACGCCCCCGAGCTGGCGGTTCTGTCGGCTTGCCATACCGCGGAGCAAACGAAGGATAGCGCCTCCGAGGAAGCCTTGCACCTCGCAGCCGCGATGCAGTTTTCTGGCTTCCGGAGCGTGGTTGGTACCATGTGGCAACTGAAGGACGAAGATGGACCCTTGTTCGCGCATGATTTCTATCAGGTCGTACTCGGGCAGAGCGAAAAGGATGACACAGCTGAGCCTGTTGGGCACGAGCAGCAGTTCCAGAATGCGGCTAAGGCCGTTTGCTTCCGCCACGGCTCGTATGCGCGAACGGAAAGTCAATTTGGAGAGATGGGTCAACTTTATTCATATTGGAGCGTAGGGACGGTACTATTCACAAACACTAGTCATAACTCTGAGATTTCAAATGATTTTCTCTCGATGTAGTGGGGCCAGGTCGACCGCCGCTCGATCCCGTCTCCGTAGCCACTACCAATTTCATTCGGCATGGACAGTCGCCCCAACGTCCCCAGTATCATGTGCTCAATCGTCATCTTCGTCACCATCGTCTTCTTCGGAACCCTGGGTGGGAAAACTTAGGGGAAGGTCGATAATAGTCAAGATGCTTACCTCTCTCTCTTCGTCTGATTCAACCCGTCTTCGTCCAACTCATTCCATGGAACTTCGACGTCTAGCCACCTTTGTAGTCAAGAGAAGTTACGTCAGTTTGGGCCTTCACACTGACATTATGGTGCTTACTCTTCTTCTTTTTCGTTATGGCTCTGGGGTTGTCGGTAGGCAGGTCTCGACGACCCAAGAGAGGCGGCGCCGAACGGACTTGATGTTGTAAACAAGGGCGCGTACCCGGGCTCGTCGGCCTTGCGGTATGAGCTGCGATATATCTCGCCGTGTTCGCCACCAGAAAGATGCCACTTCATGGAAGCTCCTGCTGATAGAGGTACTGGAGTGCCTGGAATTGAAGCCTCTCCCTTCAAAGAGACGGTCACCGCCGAGTAGCTGCATGGAGTTCGAGTATGCATCAGAGGGTTCGAAATGTTGAGAATGAAACGACCGTACACTTGCTCGCAAGGTAGAGAACAAAGCCGTCACATGTAAAAACTTGAGTTACGAGCATCTTCTTTTTGATCATCGGTATGTCCTTGAGGGCCGACAGCAATTTGTCGGGCACCACTGTCATACGCACGGTGGTGCATTGAATTAGGAATGCACCTCGCTCTCTGTCGAAACGAAGGCTCAAAATTAAGGCCTCCGTCTGCAGCTCCCGGGGCCGAACTGAGATTTACGAGTGAGGGTCAATTCGCGTCTTCGCCTGCTTCGAGTGGCATAATATAAACTGCACGAAATAACTAGGATACGCACCCTTCAGCCCCAGCAGAGGCTGTCTATGCTCCTTGCACGGTGAACAAAAAAAAAAAACAAAAAAAAACAACAAAAAAAGAAGCACAAAAACAAGCCGGTGAGATGAGAACCAAATCCTCCCTCTTGCCCTTTGCTCCGAGCGGATACAACTGCGCGCGATCGCCTAGGTCTCGACTCTTCCTCAAACACGTTCCCCGTGACAGAAGAAGTCCCCATGAGTTTGCGCTCCGATAGTCCAAAGTCGCCCGCCTATGAGCGTGCGTGTTAGTCGTCTGCGTGTACATCAAGACAAACGGATATGGGACCTTGACGGGCTTCGTAGGTGGATCCAATTCGCGTATTTTTGAATCACGTCTCGTTGAGCAGGTCGATGTATTTTTCGGGATGCGGCTTTGGGAATACCAGAAAGACATGGACACGAGTTTCGAGACTGATATGAGAGTAATCACTGCGATCTCATATAACAAACTCAAACGGACGCTTGTTGCTTCTATATGCTCTCCCAGGTACGATACCGACCTTCTCTTCACTTGAAGTCTGGCACCGGGCACCGCCGTAGTAGGGCAAACCTCCAACGTGTGTCAGAATATCGGGCTACGCCAGCACGGTGACGTAGCCAAAGAGTGCGTCAGCCAATAGGGAAACACCCGTAATAGGACCACAAAGCGGTCTCTTGGTCTTCGTAGGCCAGGAATCGTGCTAATACAGCGTCCCTTCGGGCGCCAACTAAGCTCACAAACAGCTCAAAGTTTCGGCTCGGATTGAGACCACAATCGCGAGCTTGGAATTTAGATGCGGAGCGCCGCCGTGTTAGCTTACCTAATCCCGACGTTTTGTATCCTATTTCGGAGGTTTTCCCGCGCCCCCCGATTTCCCCGCGCGGCCTATTAACGTCGCCGGAGCGCGGCGGTTTGCCTCTTTGTCATAATCTCGTCACACCTGCCCCAGCTGATAGTGTGCGTATGTATCATCAGTGCCGTGTATAAACCATGAAATTTTCTATATGCGTAAATGAACCGCAATTAACGCTATGAAGAAGTCGCTCAAAGCTCTAGGTAGCGCATCTAGGTCGAATTCAAAACACGCTCCCAGTCACACGCGTCAAGTCGCTGCTCATGACAGATGTTGCTCTATCGCGACACCCGCGCACTTGTTGCGAGACGTCATAACCACCAGCATGCTGAAAACGGCTGCGTCGTCATTGGCACAACTGCAGGCTCCAACCCTAAGCTGCAGATGACGCGGCCACGCAGCTCATCTTGGTTATCGCCTAACAGAGACCTGGATCTCAACCGCGCAAATTCTCCTCAAGCGGGTCCCCATATACCCCCCACACGCGTTATATCCCACTTACAGGAATGACTGGGAGACACGTACGAGGAAGTATATAATCAAGCACGCATTTTTGGTCTCCACCATGTATCATGTCCCCCGCCCCGTCTCTCGCGCTATAGGTCCCCAAACTGACCTGCTTTGATTGACCTGAAGGCCACTCGCCCCCGGAAAGCCCCCAGAGCTATGCCCGAGATCACCCCGGTTGCGCGAACTTGGCGAAAATCACACGCTGAACAAGGACTTCATCACTAAGCGAGCGAGTCCATAATAGCTCGTACGTGCTTTAGATCCTGTCCCGTCGCTCCCATACCTCTACTGACCTGATGGCACACCTCGAAAGGGATAAGAAGCCTGTGCAGGGGCGCAATTGTTTAGAACGCTCTCTCACTCTCACGAGTTAGTTCGAGGTCAACAGCTGGACCGGTGCAGCGCTCTAGCTGCACATTTAACAACACTCAGCCAAGAGGAAGCTTTCATGAGTGATATGGTATCCCTCTAATGAGGTACAACAACTGTGTCGTTGTCTAAACAGATGTCCATAGTGTCATCACAGCACAGTCTGACGATATAAAAAATCCTAATAAAAAACCCACTCTCAAATCACGCCAACCCAATTAACACCGCCCACTAACGCCGCCTTTCCTGGGGCCCCGCCATCGTCCTCGTCGCGCGCTCGCCCGCGCGGCACATACGGCCCGCGGCTCACACAGAGCAGCAGCTTCCACGCCTGCGCCGCATGCGCACTACCAAACGCGACCGCCGACGCGTCGTGCGCGACGCGCGCACCACTCGCGCGCGCTCGCGTAGTCGCCCACGACCGCGCAGCAGTGGAAGCCGCTGTACGCGAAGGAGGAGGCGTACACCGGCAGGCGCCATCGGCGCGCAAGCATTCGGAGGGCCGCGACAATATGCCTGGGCTTTTCTCAGCTTCGAGCTTGGGACGGTTATACAGAAAGGCGAGCAGCGTTACCTCGCAGAAGCCCTCCATCGGGTTCCCCGAACCTCGCACAGCGCATGTGCGCCGCGTACGTTCTCGGCGCAGCGCCTCGCGCGCGCATCGCTCTCCGCGCGCGCCGCCGCGCCCCCCGAGCGCACACAACACCTCACACACACACTCAAAACCCGAACCATCGATCTCAGGAGTTCGCGCTGCCGCGCCATCCCACATGCGGCGCCAACAACGCGCCATCTACGCGACACTATCACAAGCTCCTCTCCTTCACTTACTAAATATTCCTCAGCGCACGGCGGACAAACGAGGAGATTTCACGGTCGCGTCCCAGTGATTATCACATTCGGCGCACACCCCGCGCGTGAGCCTTGCAAGGCGGCGAGGAACACGCCGCCCCGCGGCGCGACGTGCCCGGTGTCGCGCGTCGTTGCCCCAGCACGGCAGCACGTTGCTCTCGAACGTGCCCGTGGTCGCCCGCGTCGGGACTCACAATGACAACTTTGTGCGCGTTGTGAAGGGCACGGAAGGCGGCTTGCGCGTCTAGGGACAGCGCAGAGAGCGCGCGGGCGAGGGTGCGTGGGCTGCGGCGGAGGGGATTGGGTGAGGAGCGGGGGTTCGAGAGAGGAGGGTGCTGCCTCGGGCGAAGGGGCGGTCGTGCGGACGGCCGAGGCCTATTGTCTAGGGATTGGGACGAGGGAGAGAGGGCACGTCTGGGAGGGAGGCGTGGGAAGGGGAGGATGGTCCCTGCGCAATCCATTGTGTCAAGGTGGCGTTGCGTGTGGGTGCTTTGTGTTTCGCTGTAGTTAAAGAGACAGCTCTTTTATGATCCCGTACGCGCGTACGGCCCGTGCGCGCGCACGCGTCGGCGGTGTGTTGTGCGCGTTGCGAGGCAAGCCACGCGTATATGTGCACGATATCCGCGCCTGCAAAAACGTGTATCAACGCGGCTTCGCGTCATCGATATGAACGCCACGCGGCGCGGGGCATGCAAAAAGACGTATCATAAAGGCTACACGGGCGACAGCGGACACAAATCAGCATGGGGGACGCGGGACAAAGAGAGCACGTTACAACGAGAGATTCAGCAGGCCCGAAAGTGTCTAGTTTGGGAGGCGCGTCACGAGCGGGTGTGAGCGCGCGCCGTCAATCAGCATGGGGTACACAACAAAGGACGAAACGAGAGAGACCCATAGCATAGCAAATCTAGTCAGGTCCAGAAAGCGTCGCAGCAGCCAACCGCCCCGCAAGCGGATGCGAGCGCGGTGTTTGCCCAATACAGCTTAAACATGCGCGCCGCGGTGCTGTCCGCGCCCGTTCGTGGCGCACGACACCTCCCACGCACGGCGCACCCACGCCTTTGCGTCGCATAGTCGCCCACCTGCAGCGGGTCAGCGGGGTTTTGTGAAGCGGGGAGGGGAAGGGCTTACGAGCACGCAGAGCTTGGAAGGGAGTCGTAGGCGAAGGAGGCGGCGTAGTGTATGAGACCCTCGTCTTTGAGCATCCGGAGGGCGAGTTTAATCTGCGCCAGTCAGCGCAGGTATGGGGAAGGGGGGGGGGGGGGGGGGGGGGGGCGGGCGCCGCGGGGGGGGGGGGGGGGCGGGGGGGGGGGTGAAAGAAAAAAAAAAAAAAAAGAGAAGG